>JASDDO010000024.1:718949504-719499355 GCA_030015575.1 Agapanthus africanus
TTTTAGGGAAAAAGCCGAAAAATTAGCCGATTACCGAAAAACTGCCTAAACGATTTTCGAAGGGTTACACTTCCCTGGCCGTAAGTAGAAGGTAGGGACTGTAGAATCAATTCAGCATATGACTTGTTCTCTAACGTGGTCTCCAGGTCCGTGAGCTAATTAATATAGCTAGTCATCGTAAGGACGTTGTCCCCTACAGATGACCCGATAACCAACCTCGCTTGAAGTAATTCGTTTAAGGTCTCATATCTTGTGATACGAGATTGCTCTCCATATAAATATTTGTTATGGAGGAAGATGGAAACAAAGTCCATCTTCTCGTGCTGCCTCTGGTATACACCATCTACTGAGGCCAACACGAGTCACTTGGCATTCGCACAGTCTTTTCCGTTGTCTTACGAATATCAACATCTGCAACGGTGGAAACTGGACCTGGGACGGCGGTGGCTTGAGTAGTAACGAGGTGGTCCAGTTTGTCATAGGCAATGACCATCTGGACAAACCTTTGCTAGTTTTATAGTAAAACTCAGTCATGTTATTATTTAACTGTAACCTAATCTGGTCACCTGGTTGCTGCAATTTAGTAGAGAGAGAAGAATACACTTAGCATTATGCTCTTGCAAGTTTAGATTGGTTTTTAGTTTATCTAAACAGGATGGCTCCCACTGTATCTCGATTCCCTCTTCAAACCATAAAAGAACAATTAGTCAGGATTAATCTCACGTTACAATACTTGCTTAACCGTACATCCGGGCTGGTGTTGGTACTTCGAGAGAGGTTTTCCAACGCTTTCGCAAAGTTCCTTAATTATAGAACCTCTTTTCTCTGAAGGCATAGCCCCGCTAACACTGTTCTAGAAACTTACTTAGTTTATAGCATTGATTGTGTTTAGTGAAGAAAACTCCCGATGAGTTGCGGATACTCACAGTAGGATCGGGATCCAAATATCATTGTGTGATAAAGCTAAAGGAATCCTACCAAAATTATCACACTCTAAATGGTATGCAGCACTAGCAAGTTTCAATTTCTTTAAAAACTCCCGATATGGATTTTGCCCCCATGCTCTTATGACCTTGACGAAGGCCAACATATCATAAGTCACATGTCAAGTTCTACCCGTCATTATCCAGGTTAATCTGAACCCACCCTCACATACCCTTGACGAAGGCCAAAATAGCAGTACAACTGTCCCAAACCAACACATCTATCTATGCCACAGATGAATACCCAGCAGCTGCCAATCACTATGCCTTGATGAAGGCCAACATACATAGCTTGAATACTACTGAATATTCAACTGAAATGACGGAGGGCTACGACTGGTTTTTGGCGAAACTTTGAACGTAGTGAACTTGATTTAATCGAAGGAACCTGATAGATTTTTAAAGGAGTGGTTTAAGCTCCGCATTTAAAAGTCTGCTGTTTTGAAAAAACCGAGTGGTTTTAAAATTTGTTCCAACGATTCAGATTTGGTTTATTTTCTTTTCATTAATCTAATGCAGTCCCATCATTTACACCTATCATTACAGAGAGAAACAAAAAATATCACGTCCGCTTATGCCATCCGCATTCGCCACGGGCCCCGTCATCACCCGTTAGGTTACTTAACTAACGACAGAGCGGGGGCTGGACTAGCGCGGATTCAAAACATAAGCAACGTCTACTATATAACATATATAGATATTTACAATCATCTCACGCAATAATAGGCATTCCAGTCACAGATGAACATATTGGATATACTATGATTTCCGCATTTCGTTTAAGCCTGTAACGAAAGACGGATTCCACGGTCGTGATGAATAGCCAAACCCCACCCCAGACCCCTACGGGTACGGCAAACTACCCCCCAAATTTCCGAAGTGAAGCAACCTCTCTCGGCAAAGTGAGTAGGCCACTCGGCACTTCAAAGAATCCGGTAGTTTGTGTACCCCACTTTGGGCCTATCCTAGGAGCAGAAAACAGAAAAAGAAAATAATACAACGGTGGCTACAACCTCAACCCGGATGTACCCCGCAAAATAATTTTACATCAAATTAAAATTTCACAAAGAATGAAAGACTGAACAACCTCATCTCACATCCCCGGCTATTCATCCACGACGATCCAACAAGTTCATATACACAAACCAATCACAGATATGTGCAACCCCGACTAATCGATGTATAACAATTAGTCGACGTTTCCAAACACATATATACAACACAAAGCTTGTAAATTAACGACGACATTAGAATTCCGCACGCAATTAGCAAACTTAGCTAATTTTCCAAGACATGAAAATCCAGTGAGCTAAAGTTCCAAAACCAATCGTTTTGAGCCAATTTGGAAGTCCGAATCAAAACGAAACGCGCCCGAACCTTCACGGGAAGTTAGAGCACGAAACTAACTTTGAGTCGGAGGCCTAGAGGTAGTACCCCACCCTCGAGGCCACCATGAGGTGGCCAGGGGTGAGGCAGACCCGAAACTGCCCAAGGTGGGACAGTTTCGGGTCCCCACCGCCAAGACCACCTTGTGGTGGTCTTGGGGAGTAGGCCCAGCCGTTTTCCCCCCTAAGGGTCCCTAGGGTGTGCACGCTCCACCCTGCGGCTTCTCGGTTCAAACCGTGAGCCCGCGGGGTGTGCAAACAACTCAAAACATCAATTTTGAAAACTGTTTTTTCGGCAGTTTTTGCGCGACAAAAACCGGCGGAATTCTAACATCGTAACAAGCTATCTAAGGTTTTTGAAAGGCTCTGATACCACTGTAAGTCGATGTCGCGCACTCCATGAGTTCTCGGGGAGGCGGGAATTGCAAAAAATGATTTTTATGGGCTTCGCAACACCGACTTAAACCAAGGATCGATCATAAACCTTAACTAGCAAAACTTATGTGAGGTAAACTACAAGTCCATAAATTTATACCTCATGTTAATTTCCTTTGGGTCTTCATTTCTCGCTGTCCTCTGTTCATAACAGAATACTGCATTTTATACCGCCTATTCTTACGCTCGTGTGTTTATAGGTAGGTGCTTTTAATCCGTGTTTGTTACATATTTGTAGGATACAGGTTCTCGGTTCTAAAACGGTGAAATTCATGGAAAACACGACAAAATCCGGGTTCCTGCCAACCACTGAGAAAACACGGTCTCCGCTCGTCATCCGTATGTTGCTAGATACCAGTTTAGGAAGACAAAATATCAAATCAATGTCACCTTCATGCACAAGGCTCAATGGCAACAACAAGTTCCAAGAAATCTATGCGGAGCTCGAGGCAATCATGACAAAAGCATCCACAAAAGTCCACCTTTCCTCAACAGAAATTCTGGAAGAAATGTGGAGGTATTTTCAGAAAACACATATGCCACACTGAAGGACACACAGAACCAGGGAAAGCCACCAAGTACGATGCCCTGACTCCATCATAGGGCCGCGGATCCGCGGCCAATAGGGGGTATTGGCGGCGGATCCGCGGCCATGTGGGGTCCTCACTTTGTCGTGTTTTGGGGGTATTTTGGGGACTTCATATAGTGGCAGATTCTTGCCCTAGATCTTCAACCCTCTGCCTATAAATACAGCAGATCTGAGCCAAGTCAAAGGGTCATTCTTTTGTTCCTCTTTTTGTTAGGATTTAGTCTTTTTCTTCTTCTTCTTCATTTCTTTTTCCATGAAAATTGTAGTGAGAGCTTTTTGAGTGGGAGATCAATGAAGATGAGGGCTTTTTGTATCATTCTCTTTTGTTTCTTCTTCCCCTTGAGATTCTTGCTTTCTCTTGATCATTCAACCTCTTCATTGAGCTTGAATGGTTAAGGGTTAGTTATTGATCTCAAGGGTCGTATTTTCTTATGGAATTAGCGCTCCATTTCACATGCGTTCTCTACCCTTCCCTTGATCTTGCAGCCTCTTGATTGAGCTTGCAAGTTTAAGGGTTGGCTATTGATCACATGCTTGTCTTGAGTTCTAGTTCTTGTTCTTTTTATTGCTTATCTATTACTTGCTTTTTATTACCTTGCTTTACTTTCTTGCAATTTAATTCATGCACTTAATTACTTGTAATCTTTTCTTTTCTTTGTTCTTTTCTTTTTGTTCTCTCTTTTTGGTTCTTTTTTGTGAATGAATGTAATTATCGTTGTTAAGAATAAATACGGTATTGTAAGTTAAGATTTTCTTTTCTCATTTTCTTTTCCCGTTATTTTCCATTGAACTCCGCCCAAACCATACGCAAGCGCTCCGTTAGGCACCCTACCCTAACAAGGTAACGGTGATTCCTAACCGCGACCGGTTGCGTTCGGTTTGGCCGGAGGCGAAAGCAAGAGACAAGAACGGAAGGACAAGGGTAAATAAGCCGTATTCCACGAATACCGCGCTTAAATCCCCTAATCCACGTTGTTGCCGATTGCTCTAGCTTCAATTGGTCAAGACTCGGCTCAAAGGTTTTGAGTACGGATATCTTTAGCTTACACTTTCGTATATTTTCTTAACAACTTCATACTTGCAAATAAATACACATAGGTTAGCTTGAACAAACACATATACCCATTCTTTATTGACTCGTCTAAAACAAGAACGCACATACAACCATCTCCCTGTGGATCGACCCGTGCTCAACCGGCTAGCTGCATAGCGACACCGTCTTGATTGCGGTTAACTTTAATTCTAACAATCAAATGGCGCCGTTGCCGGGGAGACGGTAGCGTATTTTCTTTCTTGTTATTCGGGTTAATATTCTTTTTGTATATAAAAAATAAAAAATAAAAAATAAAAAATAAAAAAAAAATCTTTTTGTTTTTTTTTTAATAATTTTTGTGGGCAAGAGTGCAGATTTTTGCAGATTTGCAAACTGCGATTGTGGGGAGCAAAGTGTACATTCAAGACTAAGGTGATTGCAAAGTACAGTGCCAAAGATCCGAGTAGTTTGACCCGCGCAAGCGAACTTTTCAAGCTTACCGGATTTGATTCAACGGGGGTTTCCTAACCCAAAGATCTTAACGGTACGTACTTTACTAACACCTTCTTCTCAAATCCGACGCGTCCAATATACTATTCTTTGCAGGATTCTTTGCAAGTTCGCTAGCAAACGCTAAAAATTGACTAACCCGTATTTGTTGCAGTGCCGCGCTTAAACTAAAAAACGATTTTTTTGATTCTTTATAGAATTTTTATTGAAGTGCGCATTGCATACATTAATACGGACTTAAGGGCAAGCGAACCCCACAATATACGGTAAAGGATTTCATCACCTTTTCCGTGGCCTACAAATCACGAACTTGAGCATAACGTTTACCCGCACAAATTTTAAAAGAAACTAGACTTTAAGCCTTAAGGACTTCGCGCTCACTAGGAGAAGTTAACTGTGTTTAGAACCTCGCTTAACGGTATATTGTTTACGGGGTGTCTAGGAAAGTGTTAACGGCGCAACCGCCAAAAGAGAAAGGGTTATTTAATTAAGGAACTTCGCGAAAGCGTTGGAAAACCTCCCCTTATCTCTGCACTTACCTGGCCTCGTGATCAGTGTATCTTGAGCCCGTTTCTCGACACAGTTTTACTTCGACAATCAAGTTCTGGAGCAGGTCTAGTTGACCTAGGTGAACCCTAGAACGATTAGGTGTGTGGTATTTTTGTGTCGTGATTGTTTTTGTCCATATTCTTTTTTATTCTTTTGTTAATAACTAAATAAAAAATATAAATATCACATCCTTTTTCCCCTACTTTTCTCTGCCTTTCTCTCCTTCTCTCTTCATATCATGGGTACTCCACCTCGCAAAACTCTTGCCGAACTTTGGTACCCACAACCAGACATTACATCATATGGTTCTTGTTTTGGTCGAACTTCGAACGATCCATCCATGCCAAAAATTTCTTTGAAAGATCGGATAGACGCGTCTAGGACGAACAACTGGACCCCGCAATCCACTTCGTATCAACCGTTTCAAACATTCACACCTTCTTGCGTTGATACCCCTTTTGTAAATCCAGTTGTAACCCCGAGACCTATGTCTATTGCTGAACGTATTGAACAATCTCGTAGCCGATCTTTCACTCCTTTCACCACTACAAATTCTTGGGATCAACAATTCCATTCACCTTCTTATTCCAATGTTGATCCCACTCCTGTCCAGCCATTCAATTCCTACCAGTCCTACCCAACTTTTACACCTTCCCTAGACATTGTATCAGAACCGCTATTTGGGAGTTTTCAGTATCCAAACAACTTTGAATCTTTTACTGAAACCCCTTCACAACCAATGTCTAGTCTGGAACAGTCGTTGGAAGACTTTAGGGTAGCGTCAAGCCAGCAAATGATGGATTTGAATGCGTCCATGGCCGCCCTCATACAACCTAGTGATCCGGTAGCTAGTTTTCAACTAGCTCCAAATTTTTCAATGTATGATGAGGCGGCAGGACAGGCTGTGAATTTGAGTGGAGAAAGTGAGATGTACCCCCTTCCAAATCAAACCTACCCGTTTCAAATTGAATCCCACAACTCCTGTGTTGAAAGTCTATCAAGTGTCCCAAATGAATTATCGGTTGAAGATAGAATGTTTAATGAATTGTGCGACTTTATAATATTTGATTTGCCAGATTATGAAGGGACCATGCCAAGTGAAACCACACCCAAACATTTTGACCTCTACACCTCCACTTTAGAACCTGAATCGATTGATATCCATGCTTTTGAGGTGTCAGAGAATTTTGATTTTTACTGGATTAAGGATATTGACGCCGGGGATATTTTGGATGATGAACCCGTAGATTTGGCTGAATTTGTTTCTTCAAATCATCATCCCGAGTCATTAAATGTTTTTTCCGAACCCCATATGCGTCTTGATTTTGTTGAAAATTGCATGGATGAGATAAATTTTGAGGAGAATTTTGAGGATATTTTTGAGGATGAAACAGTTCTAGATGATGAGTCGGATTTTCCAATTCATCCCGTTCCTTTCACTGACTGTGTACACCCTCCAGAACCCTTAACCGATACCCTTCCTCAACCACTTCCCTCCATCCTTTCCATCGTTCCGACCTTGCAAGAACCTGTCTCACTTTCATTTCATATGTCTGGTTTACCAAGTTCGGCATACCCATGGTTTCTTACGAATCTTGAGGGATTTGACCCAATCTCTCGCCGGGTTAATAGATTAGCACAATCGCTGTTTACACATCGCTCATCACAAATTGTGCTAATCTATTCACTCCATTTGCACCCTCAAGTTCGTACTCCACTTCTTTTTCCCTTCCGCCATTCTTCTTCCTCTCATATACCGAGACCGTATACCACTTCTATCTCCATACGGTCTCGCGTATTCTCCATCTCTTTTCTCTATGCCTTCTTTCACCAGCCACTGCTTTATCGAGATAAAATCTTTGAATGGTTGGTACTAACTTTTGGCCTGTGTAAGGCCTTGTATAGCTTGATACTGTTCTTTCCCCCCTAAATCCTGAATTTCAACGCTTAACAGTGGAAACACTGTTTTACTTAAGTTTGGGGGGGACACTTTTTTGTATATATTTTTGTTTTCCTTTTTGTTTTGTATATAATTTGTTTCTAGGAAGCGCCGGCAATTTTAACCCTCTTGGTATAGCCTGACAGTGAGGGCACTGTCAAGTTTAAGTTTGGGGGTGTGCTCGGTAAGCTTTCTTCCTTCGCATTCATATGTATATTTTGCATCTGCATATTAAATCCATAAAATCCATAAAAATCTGAAAATTTTCTAAAAATATAAAAACTTTTTTGTCAAGTTAGATTGTGGAAGAACTCTGATTCAACATTCGACGGTTTTTGTTTGAAAAAATAGGAATAACTAAATCTTATGTTTAGATTTTGAAAACCTGAAAGATAACTCTCCTTTGAAGTTAACTATAGCTGATATACGTCTTTACATCACACTACACGTGTCGTGAATTTTGGGAATTAGATGACAAGTCTTTCATGTTTAAACTTTTAAACAGATAAATGATTTTCTGAGGATCAAATAGGTTTGTTCGGAAATAAGTAATGTCAAGAATAGTTTAAGAAGTAAAGCGAATATGAAGGAATGTTATTGATGCCGTAATTGGAGCTAAGTCTGAAAAATAACCCATCGGAAACTTGATTGGAATGATTACACACCAAACCCACTAAACACGTCTTTTATCCAAAAAAAATAATTGAACTGCCGGTTATATCTCCGTTCGTATTAAATCATCTGATTTTCACGTCAAACTGTCTTTTGTTTTTGGATCTAGCTAACTTGAGTAATTAAGTCCGCTGGGGTGTTTCTACACCTAATGCCCTAAAACCAACTGGTTTGGGTGCATTGGCCCAAAGCTCGCTAAGAAGCCTAGAAAGTCCAGTTTTAAAATAAAGTCAAGCAAGTGTTCTCTCCGAGTTAAAATTCCTAACGGTTCTTTGTGTGAGAATAATCTTGATAAAAGACAGACTTTTATAAAAAAAAATTTAGCGGAGATATGAAGGTTTTATTCTATGATAAAGACTATTGCACGTTCACAGAGGTGTGTATGAAATGAAAACAAGAAAAAGGTGGAGTGAAAAATACGACTTAGTTTCCTGTTATGGAAGATAGAAATTCTGAAGTTGAAACCTTACTGGAAAACGAAACTTGAAAAATGCTTAACTCTTTATAAAGCTTATGTGATCCTTTTAAAATTGTTATCTGGGCTTTATTGTGCGACATGATGACTTTAATCGATCCTTCTGGAACTTAACGACACTAATTGCACTGCACGTAAAGACATATAAAATCTGTAGTTAAATAAGAAGCGAGGTGTGAAAAATAAAGGTTCGATAGTCTAGACTTAGGATTATAGAATTGTTATTTTCTAAAACAAAAACTTTAGGGTTTGAATCTTAGTTATTGTACAAAACCAACTTGACCGGATTTTGTGGGTAGTATCCGCTGAAAACCCTCAGGAGACAACACTCCTCCTACTAGGGACACCTAGAGGTTTAACGGCTTGTTGCACGTGCTCAGTGCAATCGCGTTCCCTGCGAAAGTGCGGTTAGGATTTTATTTTTGTGAATAATTGGTTTTGCTCGGGACGAGCAAAAGTTAAGTTTGGGGGTATTTGTTCATAACAGAATACTGCATTTTATACCGCCCATTCTTACGCTCGTGTGTTTATAGGTAGGTGCTTTTAATCCGTGTTTGTTACATATTTGTAGGATACAGGTTCTCGGTTCTAAAACGGTGAAATTCATGGAAAACACGACAAAATCCGGGTTCCTGCCAACCACTGAGAAAACACGGTCTCCGCTCGTCATCCGTATGTTGCTAGATACCAGTTTAGGAAGACAAAATGTCAAATCAATGTCACCTTCATGCACAAGGCTCAATGGCAACAACAAGTTCCAAGAAATCTACGCGGAGCTCGAGGCAATCATGACAAAAGCATCCACAAAAGTCCACCTTTCCTCAACAGAAATTCTGGAAGAAATGTGGAGGTATTTTCAGAAAATACATATGCCACACTGAAGGACACACAGAACCAGGGAAAGCCACCAAGTACGATGCCCTGACTCCATCATAGGGCCGCGGATCCGCGGCCAATAGGGGGTATTGGCGGCGGATCCGCGGCCATGTGGGGTCCTCACTTTGTCGTGTTTTGGGGGTATTTTGGGGACTTCATATAGTGGCAGATTCTTGCCCTAGATCTTCAACCCTCTGCCTATAAATACAGCAGATCTGAGCCAAGCCAAAGGGTCATTCTTTTGGTCCTCTTTTTGTTAGGATTTAGTCTTTTTCTTCTTCTTCTTCATTTCTTTTTCCATGATAATTGTAGTGAGAGCTTTTTGAGTGGGAGATCAATGAAGATGAGGGCTTTTTGTATCATTCTCTTTTGTTTCTTCTTCCCCTTGAGATTCTTGCTTTCTCTTGATCATTCAACCTCTTCATTGAGCTTGAATGGTTAAGGGTTAGTTATTGATCTCAAGGGTCGTATATTCTTATGGAATTAGCGCTTCATTTCACATGTGTTCTCTACCCTTCCCTTGATCTTGCAACCTCTTGATTGAGCTTGCAAGTTTAAGGGTTGGCTATTGATCACATGCTTGTCTTGAGTTCTAGTTCTTGTTCTTTTTATTGCTTATCTATTACTTGCTTTTTATTACCTTACTTTACATTCTTGCAATTTAATTCATGCACTTAATTACTTGTAATCTTTTCTTTTCTTTGTTCTTTTCTTTTTGTTCTCTCTTTTTGGTTCTTTTTTGTGAATGAATGTAATTATCGTTGTTAAGAATAAATACGGTATTGTAAGTTAAGATTTTCTTTTCTCATTTTCTTTTCCCGTTATTTTCCATTGAACTCCGCCCAAACCATACGCAAGCGCTCCGTTAGGCACCCTACCCTAACAAGGTAACGGTGATTCCTAACCGCGACCGGTTGCGTTCGGTTTGGCCGGAGGCGAAAGCAAGAGACAAGAACGGAAGGACAAGGGTAAATAAGCCGTATTCCACGAATACCGCGCTTAAATCCCCTAATCCACGTTGTTGCCGATTGCTCTAGCTTCAATTGGTCAAGACTCGGCTCAAAGGTTTTGAGTACGGATATCTTTAGCTTACACTTTCGTATATTTTCTTAACAACTTCATACTTGCAAATAAATACACATAGGTTAGCTTGAACAAACACATATACCCATTCTTTATTGACTCGTCTAAAACAAGAACGCACATACAACCATCTCCCTGTGGATCGACCCGTGCTCAACCGGCTAGCTGCATAGCGACACCGTCTTGATTGCGGTTAACTTTAATTC
Organism: Agapanthus africanus; assembly: GCA_030015575.1. Lineage (NCBI taxonomy): Eukaryota > Viridiplantae > Streptophyta > Magnoliopsida > Asparagales > Amaryllidaceae > Agapanthus > Agapanthus africanus. The sequence goes on from JASDDO010000024.1 coordinate 718,960,240, forward strand.
TAACAATCATCCTCCACCTCGTCGTCGACTCCATGGATCGTATCAGATCGTCGTTTCCTTGTCGGACAACTCAAATCCAAGATGATCCACCCGAGTGAACGTGCATCGAGCTCCTACCTCAACCGAAGCAACTAGGGCAACAAAATCGCTACTCATAATGTCGTAGATGATGTATAGATGTGTAGATGGATTGGAATGTCTTTTCTTACCCTAGATAACTCAACACATGAGTTTACTAGGGTGTTTGAGGAAGAAGGTGGCAATGGAGAAAAGCTAGTGAGAAAAAAGATGAAGAATAGAGATATCTTCTTTTCTTTTGTCTAAACCGAACCATATGAATTATCATCTTGATAAATCAAATGAAAAATCACTAATATGGTTCAATTTACCAAAAATGAGTCATGGGCCAAAAAGCAACCATTTGTCATGAGAAGCTATGTCTAAATTCATGCATTTTCCACCTCATTCTCTCCTTGTCATAATTAATATTCATTTAAACTAAAATGAAAAATATTAATATGGCATGTCACCTTCTAGAAGCATCTTGACCAATTTATAAAAATTCCCCTCGTCCGTATATACATACCTATATCCATATTCTGAAAAATGCGGATACAAAAGACGAAAACAATCCATCAATACAATACTAGGATCCGGCTTAAACCAAAGCCCACTAGTATTGCCCGTTCGTATCATCATTCGTGCAAAATTACACGCACGTGACTGAACCCCGTCGTAAAACCATACGACCTCTACATCTTTTGTCCGATGCAGGGAAACCCTCTGTATGGGAGTCTGAAGACTCAATGCTACGCTGGCAGTCGGTTTAACTACAGGCCGAAAGTGGCACTAGCTGTACGTAACAACCCCCAGGTATTGTCGATGAGAAGGCCGATGAGAATAACTCATCCGAACTCCAATTGAGTCTATCTATGACAATCTCCGTACAGTCTGGCATGATCGTCTAAGAGTGTCGCATATCGGTCCTAGGGGGCGCAAGCGTTAGACCCCTAATAGTGCAATAAGTCATGTCGGAGAGTAGCCCAAAACACCATGAGAAACTACTGGAATATCTACCAGTAAATCTCACTTGCTTTGGCCAAAGACTTTGTGTAATGGCTTTCTGAACATAGCGCGACATCAACCCCCAATACCGGGAGAGACAAATCCTATCTAACTGCCACTGCCTCCAAGTGCTTCAGGACTGCACCCAACTACTACCTGTTTGCTCGACTCCTATGAGCCACGGTAGGATAGTAATCAAAGTACAGTGGGAACACACCCGAGGCGAAGCAGCAGTGTCAAGTCAACAGACTATGCTGTACTCTTGTCACCTGGGAACTGCTACCCGACGATTGGTATAATACCCACCAGCAGTTCCTGACGAGTCCTGTTTAGTGTACTCATAACCTAATGAACACCTGCATACTATCTCCAGTACGACGTACTAATGGCTGTGGGACAGACCATCTCCCCTGCTGAGATGAGAAGCGTATACACTAGTTTACTCTGGAGTATCGATGCCCTGTCTCGATAATCCTATGACTAGGGACCTGTATAAGGATGTGCTTATAGACTACCCTGCCCCCACTTGTGTGACTGCAATCACAACGCCGGTAATCAAGCTAAGATCGTAAGAGCTCTACCAATATGTATAAGCGATATGTTAAAAGAAACATACGCACATATTGAGGTAGAAACAAACCAGGTAGCATACTACCATTTCAAGTAAGACTGTTACTATATCCGTGTATATCCCAAGCTCTCATTAAGTAATATACAATCTAATATGATACAATAATGACCTCTAGAGAATATATCACTAATAAATTCTTCTTAACCATAAGTATAGTTTTCAACCTACGACACACAGGGTTTGAGTTATTCAACTCAAGGGACTTATACAAAGTATTATATGTTGTCTAGTATCCATTAGGACAAAGGGGTTGGTGCTCATAGTATATTCTGTTTACTTGTGACTTATCGAGTATTAGACAAGTGTTTCGTAGAAATACAAAGTCTATGTTTTGAGAAGTTATAGGTACAAGAATAAAGTAGAGAACCGGGTGTTGCAAGTATCGGGATTCTTCAAGGAGATCGAAGATGTAGATACTTGTGTTCGGTATTCAGTTGATAGTAATGGTTTTGAGAACATGCTTCTCTTTCAGGTTACTCATATATGGATGGAATCCTAAGTTGAGTAATGTTGATCGGCCTCTCCCCATTAAGTTGACATGTACTGGAAACAGCTGCATGACTTGAATCTAGTTCCAATTAAATCAGTGCCTCTGTTTCTATATATAGAATGGTTCATATCTTAACGATGTTAAGATATATGGAGTTGTTCGGCTTATGCTTAAAACCAGACTCTGGAAAACTAAAGGCTTGTTTCTGTAATGGCAGTTTGTTGGTTATCCCGATCTATGACGAGGGTTAACTTTCTACCATATAGAAGATCAATAGTGATATTGTTCTTGACTCGCCACAGTTTTAGTAAAATGGACTTTTTCATAAAACAGTAGTGGGAGTATGGTAGAACTGGAAGTGATTCCAGAACCACAAACGATTATTGGAAATTTAATAGAACCTAAAGATTCAATCGGGTTTGACATTCTATTAGCCACTCCGCAGATATGGTGGGTAACCTCAGGCACCCGAGAGGTACTCCGGTATCCTCAAGGACGGTGACAAGGAGGTTCTTGTTTACCCAGACTTGCCATTACTGCTGTTCTAGACTATGAGACCCGGCAGGAGGATGAGTATAGCGTCGTTTTAAACATCTTTAGAAGTGCACATGTATATGACTCTGCCGGACGGTTGTTGTAGTCAGTGGGAGCAGCGGAAGCATAATGGACAAGTAGCTTCTGTCTATTTATAGACTAAAGCAAGTATAGAGGTGATAGATCATCTATTTTTGATGTGACAGTCATGGGCTTTGACTTCATCAGAATAGGAGATGGATCTGTTAAGAAGGTAGTAGAGTGTGATGTCCTGGTATATGGATGACATGCACATTGTAGGAAGTGAAATTCCTATACTACGATCGGTTATACTATGGTTGTCACACAAAGGTTTCTCCAAATAGGATATGGATATTATATCAAGCATTCTGGATACTAAATCTATGGTTTTAGATCTGGATTTGAGTAGTTTCCTAAACTGGGTACTTAGACAGTATTCTAAAGGTGTTTTAGAATGGACGACTCCTGGTATGATGGTGTACCTGCAGGTGATGGAGTCACCCTCTCTAAAGGTGTCTTACAGACTAAAGGGGAGAGGGATGTGCATGATTGGCATATCACTTGCTTAGGAAATTGAGTCAATCATAAGATGTCAAGTACCACACCAGATGTTGTTTTTGCACTAGATGCAATAAGTTTATATATTAATCCAATCCTAGAGAAACGTTCGGAAGCAGTTTATGAACATCAGTGTATGTTCTAGGGATTTGGTAACAACAGCCTCCTTCGGGAGACGATTATCGTTCCAGACTTCCAAGGTAACTTGAATGACAGAGTGACTGTCAGAGTTATAGTTTTCCCTCTAACGAGGGGCAGTAGTTTGGACAGGTGGTCCAAGCGGATACTGAGGGTAGCATGGCACAGAATACTGATTAAATTCAGTTGACGATACAGTCTAAGAAGTTTACTGGATTTGGAGTTCATTTGTGAACTGGGTCCCATCAGATATCTAGACATATTCTAAGATAGTTATTACTCATTTCGGGAGATGGCTTTCTCTGTGAACTTGAGATAAAGAGAGACATAGAAAGAAACATTAGAGCGGATCCACTCACTGAGGCTATTTCTCGAACGCAATAGTTTCGGAAACGAGCTTTGTGAAACTGATTAGTAGAGGAGTTGGGTGTTCGGTATCACACGGGCTGTGAGTATGCGACACTGCAATAATTAGCCTTAAGTTCAAGTGGGAAATTGTTGGTTATATTGCCCTCAAGTCAATTATTGGATTGCAGGCACGTGATTGCAATGATTGAGGGAGGACTAATACCGGTAGGATAGTCTTACTCGAGATGATAGTATGCTATCTGGTTTGTCTTTATCATTGTGTACATGCTTCAGGTGACATTACAGATCACTATTATATGTTGATAGAGCCCATAGGATTCTTGCTTGACTACTAGTAGTATGATGGCGATCATATACGTGAGAGTTGGGTGGTCCATAAGCACATCCTTAAAGTTTCCCTAGTCATGGGAGTTTCGAGACTGGGCATCGATACTCCGAGAGTAGACTATTGTATACGGATCGAGACCCCGACGAGTGGCGATGGCCGGTCTCACAAGCCATTGGTGTCAGTTGGTTCACCTAAGATGTATATAGGTGTTCATTAGGTTATGAGTACACCGGACGGACTCGCCGGGAACATGCTAGTTGGTATTATACCTATTGTCAGATGGCAGTTCCCTGGTGACATGTGTACAGATTAGTCTATCAACCTAAGATCGTCATTTGTCTCATGTGAGCTCCTACTGTGCTTTGATTACTACCCTACCACGGCTCAGAGGAGTCGTGCAAACAGGTTTTAGTTGGGTACAGTCCCGAGCCACATGGAGGCAGTGAGCGGATCGTCAGGCGATTCTTCTCTTCCGGTATTGGGGATTGATGTCGCGGTGTGCATGGGTAGCCATCACCAGAAATCCTTGGCCAAGGTAGTCGAGAATTACTGATTCCTATCAGTAATTTCTCAGGTGGTGATGGGCTTCATACCGACACTAAATGTCGCGTTATTAGGGGTCTGACTTTATCCACCCCCCTAAACCCGATATGAGATACTCATAGACGAACGGACCAGACTGTACGGATATTGTCACTGACAGGATTAGTAGGGTTTCAGGATGAGTTCGCTCGTTAGCCTCCCTTTCGCTCAATACCTGGGTAGCCGTTACGTACAGCTAGTGCCACTAACGTACTTGTGGTTAAACCCACTGCCAGCGTATCGACGAGTTTTTAGAGTCCCACACAGAGGGTTTCCCTGGTCCGGGCTAAACGTTGTAGAGGCCGTATGGTTTTATGGTAGGGTTCGATTAGATTCGTGCACTTGTGCACAGATCATGATCGGACTGATAATACTGGTGGGTTTTGGTTTAAGCCGGTTCCTAGTATTATATTGTTGGATTATTTTTGCCTCGTTGTATTCGTATTCAGTCGGAATACGGATGCAGGTATGTATATACGGATGAGGGGTATTCTTGTAATTCATTATTAGATTTCTTTTGTTGATGCCATTTCTTTTGGGATTAAACATTTAGTTTAAATGTTTAAATTGGTGGAAAGTGTGAGTGCAAGTCTTAACATTGAGCATTGATTCATGCCACATGCACTTCGTGACTCATGGTATTGGGTCATGTGTGGTTTTGTTTTTGCTTAGATATTTGTTGTGAGTAATTGGTGTGAGGCAGATCTTTTTGTTGCTTTGGTCTTTTCTTTAGTTACTCACAACTAATATCTCACAAGACTTCATAATTTCATCACTTGCTCTTTTATTTTCTTGAGCTCACACTTTTCACTCCATGGCTTATTCTTCAACCTCCACCCAATCCCTCTTATGAGTTGAGAATCATTGGGTGTATTGAGACAAAATGATCACACACTCTCTCTACTTCATCTTGTGCATCTAGGCTAGCAAACTGGATGCTCGAGTTGCTTCGGTTTTTGAAGCGGGAGCCCGTATTACTAATCCTCGACGTGGATCGTCTTCAACGAGGGAGACCGAAGAACGAACTTGTTCGAGGCAGCCGTGACAAGTCAAGGACAGAGATTGAAGACCGAAGGATACGGATCGATCGGTATAATCTCTCTAAACTCTTTACAGTTAACTAGTATAGGGATAATGGTATGATCCGTCGATTAGGGTTCCGTCAGCGCCGGTTTTCTAAAGTTTTTGTTCTGCATTTGGCCACGGATTGATGTCCGGGACGCTGGCGTAGCCTTACAGCAAGTGTCCTAAGTGATAATATCATGGTATGTGATGATGCAAGTAAAATATGAATATGATGCACGCAATGAAAACAAGAACTATAAGTAAATCCTAGCTATTAGGCGTTTTACGTCATCCAAGCGATTCCCCCATAGATGTGTACATCTACTCACCGGAATGCCTCGGCTAATCAAATTCAATCACCTCCTTGCCTTTCCTTGCCGTGTCCGACGTCTCCACAACCGATCCTATAATCGTACAAATAATGCATATAAAGCTAAACATTCAAATAGGCGAAGTCAAGATAAAACAGAGGAATTAACGTCATAAGTTAAACACGTGTGCACTTGGTGCACAGAACGCGAGTGACAACGTCAAAAACCAACCCGGATTGGCTGATTTCACAGAAACGCCAAACCTAGACTCGAATCGTACGTATCGCACATTGACGCAACACTAATATCATAAGAAAATGGTTGCAGATTTTATCTGAAGAAAAACTAGGAAAAACAAACAATACCAAATACCCTAAAATATCAACAGAGAGCTACCTTGAAAAATACAACACCCAATTCAACCTAAGGGCCAGCGGCGCCGGGGATTTGGGGGATCTCGCCAGGCCAAGATTAGAGAGGTGGGTCCGGGTTTCTAGGTTAAACTCAGGGCTCTTAACACTATACTACTGTACTATTTGATTTAGTTTCAGACAAACGTAATGATAGTAGATCGTAAAAGTCTCTAATCTTTACTAAAAACCGTTTTTAAAACATTAATTAGTAACATTATGGTATTTTAGTGCAATTTAGGTGGATTAGTAAGTCTATTAGTCACTAACAACTCTTAATTACCCTAACAAGTCATTAAAACCCTAAACATAACCTACCCTCTCTTAAACACACTAAACTTGCATCAAAACACTACCCTATAACTAATTAAAACTAAATAAGATTAACTAAGGTAAGGATTAGAAAAATAAGAAGGAAACTTAGTTTCATACCTCAAAAGATTTAGAAGAAAACCCCAACTTGAGAAGATAGCTGTCACGACCCGAAATTCGGATGTGACCGGCACTTAGATTGCATGACATCTAAAGATGTCGACACAATCTGAGTAAGCCAAAAACCAAGATCAAAACCTATTTGGCGGAGTTAAGGAAATTTTAGTTTTTAAGTGAAAAGGGTGAGGTAGTGTAACACCTTAGTATACGATTAGTGTTAATTAAGCGATAATGCGGGGTTTTAGTAAAAAGTTTACCAAAATAGTTTTCTCGCATTTTATATAGATTAATCAATATTTTATTGTTATTTGTTTTTGTTTATACACACTTGTGCATGTTAACATGGGGGTTGTTTAGTGTTAATCTTGTTTAGTGGCCATGACACCCTAAACAAATCCATGGCATGATTAACCTTGCATTTAGATATTTGTGTGTGAGTTATCTTCTTGTTTTGGATTGAGTAAGGTGGTAAGGTGAGTCATGGAGGGCATTAATGCTTTGCATTAATGAAGGAGAGGAAGAGAGTAAGTGTAAGGATACACTCACCCTCTCATCATTATTTCTCCTCACTCTCTCATTCTTACTTCACTCTCTCTTTCTCAATTATTTCTTCATCTCCTCAACTCTAAACTGAAACCTTCACCTTTTCATCACTAAAACCTTGAAAAACTTCATTAAACACCACCAAAACACTTCTCATGTTATGTTTTAGCCTCTACGATCCCTTGGAGCATGGAAAGCTAGGATCTTTTAAGCAAATGTGGATAGGTATAATCTCTAAACTGTTAAATAGGTGTTTTATTGTTGTGCTGCCTTGTAGTTGTTGTTTATAACACTAATGGTATGGTTTTGTGCACATATCGTATTTTTAGTGTCATTATAGGATGTCTGTGATATTCTGTGACCATGTTCATACCATAATTTTGCATTATTATATTCCCCATTCTTATTCATTTTACAAATAAACAGGTGCTTTTGACCCATATCTGCTACATAGTTGTAGGTTACAGGTTCTCAGAACAAAAACAGTGTAAAAGATGAAAAGACGATACAAAAGTGAGACTACGACCAACAAATGGAAGAATCTTGATCAAGCCTATAGTTTGGAGACTAAACGAAGATCAACAAACAAGTTCACAAAGCACAAAGGCAGCGCAAGGTTCAAGACTTCAACACGAAGCAACGGTAAAAGTCCACTATATTATTCACTGTGGAGATCTGGAAGAGAACTAGAAGACAACCTGAGAAAACAAGCAAAGAAACAAGAAGCTAAAGTCCACTAGAATATTCCCTAAAAATCTCAGACCAAGATTACTCTATTTGGCCGCGGAACCGCGGCCAAACAGGGGTTTTGGCCGCGGATCCATGGCCATATAATGCCCGTGTCGGTGCGAAATTCTTATGAAGTCTGGCGGCGCGTTGACTAGTCTTTTCTTAGGGGGTAAACTTGTAATTGCAGATGTGCGTCAATTGTAACCCTAGGGTTTCTATGATTTATAAATAGAAGCCCTAAAACCTTTTTTTATGTCATGCCTATTCTTGTGCCTCATTGTAAATCTCAAAATTCAGAATTCAATTCTTGAAAAGTATGAAGAGTGCATCAAATTAGAGTAAGTTTTCAATTCTTGCCCTAGTTAAATTTTTTTTCCTGCCCTACTATAGATTTATTTTCCTGCCCTAGCATAGATCTTTCATTCTCTGCCCTAGTTAGATAGATAGATATGTTCTTCAATTCCCTAATGAGCGAGTAATCTCCTCGCTTGTCAGGGTTAGATTTGGGGAAGGCTTGAGAGATAAAGATCTCTCACCCCTTTCTTGTCCATCACACGTTTTTATAGGACTCCATGTATACATGCATACACCGCTCCCTACGGCACCCTATCCCATGAGGTAGCGGTGATACCGTAGTATAAAGGACCGGTTGAGCGTGTTTTCCATGGAGGTTAGGGTAAGAATTAAGAAAGTAAGGAAAAGAACCTAGAGGAAGAATCACCGTTTCTTCCCGATGGTACTAATCCACTTTATTAATTATTACCATAACACCTCATAGATCTTAATTTGGGCATAGAAAGTGGTGAGGAATATTGACTTTCCAAACCTAACCTAAACCTAGCAAGATTTTAGTCTAGATCAATTTAGTTTTTAGATTTAATCAATCCGACACCAATTGGAATTAACTCGTTAGAACAATTAGGAAATACACAAAATCCCTGTGGACCGACCCGTACTCACCGGCTAGCTACCAAGCGACGCTGTTCTTGATTGCGGTTATAAATATTTTTGATTCATTTTTTAAAGCGCAAGCACGCTAAACCTCACACAATCAAATGGCGCCGTTGCCGGGGATGGCGTGTTATTTTTTTTTTGTAATTTCGGGTTAATATAAATAGAAAAATCATAAAAACTGAAAAATTAAAAAATATAAAAATTTTATCATCTTTTATTGTTTGAAGGGTATTTTTGTTTGAATTTTGCAGGACCGAAGAACAAATTCTGATCTGGAAAAACCAAGAGATCGAAACAGAAAAAAGCAGATCTGAACAACAGAGGAAAATCACAACAGAGCAACAGAAGAAGTTGGGAGACTTGAATCGACATTTGTACCGCGTTTCCGCCGCGTTGACCAGGCTTTGACCGCTCATCTGCAGTCAGGAGGTGACATCATCATCTCCAAAAATTTCTCGGGATCTGAACCGCCTATCCAACCACGCTTCGGCCGCGTGAGCCCTGCTCCAACCACGCTTCCGCGGTGAAGTGGTGACGTCAGCAAAGGAAAAAATCCCTGAGAGCTTTCTCTCTCCTTCTCTGTAAATCCCAATATCTCTTCTGTAAAATTTCCTGCAAGATTCTTTGCGCTAAAAAAATCTCTCCTCTTCCAATAATTGATCTTGTGCAGAATTCTTTGCGCCGCACTTTAAAAAAAATTGTTTGCAAGTGTTTGATTGTGTTTACTTCTTTGCACGATTTAAATTAAGTTTAAGGGGATTTTACACCAATCCAGATTGGGTGGGGATTTCATTACCCTTCCCAGGACCCCAGAAATCATATAAGGCATATTGCATTGACCAACAGGCTAATTAAAAAAGATTAGACTCAGCCCTAAGGACTTCGCGCTTAATAGGATAGAAGAATAGTTGTAGGCATCGATCGTTGATCCTAACCTGACTTTGTGGTGTCTAGGCAAGTGTGTCTAAGGCAAGTGGTTACTTAATTAGGCCCACTACTTACGTAGTGGAGAACCTCTCACTTACCTGGCACTTACCTGGCCACAATTGGTGGTGGAGAGGCGGTTTGAGGTCCTACTTCTTGCGCTTGATTATGCATTTGTGGTTGATTGAACGTGTGTCTAAGCCTTTTATTGAAAATCTTTTTGCAAAAAGCCCATAAAAAAAATAAAAACACAAAAAGAAAAATCTTTTACAAAAGAAAAAAATTTTACAAAAAAACTTGCAACTTGTCGCTAAGAAATCCGTGCACCCCACATTCTTTTTCTTCTCCTTTCCTACATCATGGGTACCCCACCTCATAAAACTCTTGCTGAACTTTGGTATCCTGACCAAACTTTGCTTCATACGCGAATTGTTTTGGTCGAATTGCGAACGACCCCTCCATAACCAAGATTTCTTTGAAAGATCGAATAGAAGCGTCTAGGAGAAATAGTTGGACTCCGCAATCCACTTTGTATCAACCATTTCAACCTTCACCACCTTCTTACGTTGATACGCCTTTTTCGAGTCCTGTTGTAACTCCGAAACCCATGTCTATAGCTGAACATATTGAACAATCTCGTAACCGATCTTTCACTCCTCTCAATACTTCCAGTTCTTGGGATCAACAAGTCCATTCACCTTTTTATCTAAATGTTGATCCTACTCCTGTCCAATAATTCAATTCCTACCAGTCCTACCCGACTTTCACACCTTCCATAGACATTGCTTCTACACAACCATTTGGGAGTTTCCAGAATCCAAACAATTTTGAATCTTTTACTGAAACCCTTTCACAACCCATGTCTGGTCTAGAACAGTCGTTGGAAGCTTATATGGTAGCGACAAACCAAATGATGAGGAATGTGGATGCGTCCATGGCCGCCCTTAGACAACCTAGTGAACCGGTAGCTAGTTTCCAACTAGCTCCAAATTCTCAAATGTATGATGAGGCAGTTGGACAGATTGAGAATTTGAGTGGAGAGAGTGAGTTCTACACACTTCCAAATCAAACCTACCCAAACCCAATTGAATCCCATAACTCCGGTTTTCAAACAAGTGTCCCAAATGATTCACCAGCTGAAAATAAAACGTTTAATGAGTTGTGCGACTTTATAGTGCTTGATTTGCTAGATTGTGAAGGGTCCCTTTTGAGTGAAACCATCACCAATCCTTTCGATCTCTACATCTCCACTCTAGAACCTGAATTGATAAATATCCATGCTTTTGATGATGTGTCTAAAAAAATTGATTTTCACTTGATTGAGGACATTGATGCCGGGAATATTTTGGATGATGAATCCGTAGATTTGACTGAAATTTTCTCTCCAATTCATCATCCCGAGTCATTGAATGTTTCTCCCGAACTTCATATGCGTCTTGATTTTGATGATAATAGCATGGATGTGATAACTTTTGAGGAGAATTATGAGGATGGTATTGAGGATGAACCATTTTTGTTTGATGAATCAGATTTTCCAATTCATCCTCATGAACCTTTAACTGTCATACTTCCTAAATCACACTCCCTCTTTTCCATCGTTCCGACCACACAAAAGATCACGCAGGAGGACTGTGAGCCTGAAAAATTTCTGTTCGATCACAGCAGTTTGGACGCCACTAGCGCGTTCCTCTTTGAATCTGATACAATTCTCATAGAAGATAATGATTACGAGTGTTTCACTTTTTCGGACGATTTTGAAGACTCACCCCCCGAGTTTGAGTCCTTTGAATTTTCAGATGAGTTAGTTGAACCATCAGATTCGGTTGCTTACAGTCATTTCGAACCATTGATGGGATCCTTCGAGTTCGAAACAGATTACTTAGGTAAGAATAAAACTATCCCTAAATCACTCCCCTTCATCCTTTCCATTGTTTCGACCGTGCAAGAATCTGTCGCGTTTCCATTTTCAATGGATGGTTTACCAAGTTCAACGTACCCATGTTTTCTTGCGAACCTTGAGGGATTTGACCCCATTTCTCGACGGGTTAATAGATTAACACAATCGCTTTTAACACATTGGTCATCACAAATTGTGCTAATTTATTCACTCGATTTACACCCTCAAGTTCGTAATACACTTCTTTCTCTTTTCCGCCATTCTTCTCCTCCACCGAGACCATATTCCACCTTTCTTCCCATACGGTCTCGTGTGTTTCTCAACTCCTTTCTTTACACTCTATTTTTCCACCAACCGTACCATTATCACGATAGGATTTTTGAATGGTTGGTGCTAACCTTTGGTCTGTGTAAGGCCTTGTATAGTTTGATTTTTCTCCTCCCTAACTCTGAACTTTAAACGCTTAAAACAGTGGAAACTGTAAGTCCACGTTACCCACCCCGGTGCTTGCGGGGAGGCGGAAAACGGAATAAAAGTCGAATTTTTATGAGCTTAGGCAACATGGACTAGAGCTAGAAGGATCTTTGCTAAACAAAAACTTGCTAAAGCTAACTAGTAACTAGCTAAGTGCTAGAAAGGTTATACCTTGGGCTTTAAGTCCTTCTCTCCTTGCTCCTTGGAGTGGTGGAAGGTGGTCACCTTGGTCGTCTTCTCACGTCGAAGAAAGATCCACCCGAAAGCCTCAACCTTTGGCTTCAACTCCAAGCTAGAAGTAACTAGGGTGCAAGAAGTGCTAGTCCTTGAACCCTAGATGAGAGTAAAGATGATCAAGAGAGGGTTTTTCTCAAGCTCAAGTGTTTCTCAATACATGAGAGGGAGAGAGCTTAAGGGAGAGGAAGAACAAGAGAGAGAAAAGATATGATAGAATGAGAATAATATGAACCATTCTCACTAATATGTGTATATTATTTTAATTAAATAATTAGCTTGATAATTGTCATGGTTAATCATGACATGACCATTATCATTTCAATTTGCAAGGATCAAAAAGCATCTTCCAAAAGAAATGATGATGGTCAAAGTGTCAACTTAGGTCAACAAGTCAAGGAGGTCAAATGGTCAACAATCATAACCATGCACAATTATCAAACTAATTATCAATTAACTATAACACACACATAAGCATTAGGGTTAATAAAATGACAATAGCCATTAACCCTAATCAAGGTCCTCTCCCTCAATCTCAAGCAACTGTACATACGCACCCGCATTCGTGATCCGAGGAACACGAATACAATGAGAAAAACCAATCCCAAATCATATACTAGGATCCGGCTTAAACCAAAGCCCGCTAGTATAAACTGTCCGGACAGCAAACGTGCACAAGTGCGCGAATGTGAACGAACCCTGTCGCAAAACAATGCGACCTCTACTCATTTTGCCTAAAGGCGAATAGCTCTCTGTGTGGGACTCTAAAGACTCGACACTACGCTGGCAGTGGGTTTAACCACAGACCGCAAGCGGCACTAGCTGTACGTAACGGTCTCCAGGTAGATGTCGATAAGAAGACTAACGAGGTGAACCCCATCCGAACTCCTACTGAGCCTGTATGTGACAATCTCCGTACAGTCCGGTCTGTTCGTCTGATACATCGCATGGCGGGCCTAGGGGGGCGGTGAACGTCAGTCCCCTAATAGCAGTACAAGTCGTGTCGGAGTGTAGCCCAGAACACCCTGAGATAACACTGGAAACCTACCAGTATATCTCGCTTGCCCTGGCCAGGGACTACTCGTGTAATGGCTCTCCTGGACACAGCGCAATGTCAACCCCCAATACCGGGAGAGACGAATCCTGTCTAACCGTCACTGCCTCTAAGTGCTTCGGGACTGCACCCAAAAACTACCTGTTTGCACGACTCCTTTGAGCCATGGTAGGGTAGCAATCAAAGTGCAGTGGGAACACACTCGAGGCGAAGTGATAGTGTCAAGTCAGCGGACTAAGCTGTAATCATGTCACCTGGGAACTGATAACTGACGATAGGTATAATACCAACCAACAGTCCCCGACGAGTCCTGTCCAGTGTACTCGTAACCTAACGAGCACCCGCATACTATCTCAAGTACGACGTACTGACGGCTGTGGGACAGACCGTCTCCCACGCTGGGATGAGAAGCGCATACGCTAGTCTACTCCGGAGTATCGATGCCCTATTTCGATAGTCCAACGACTAGGCACCTGTATAAGGATGTGCTTATAGATCACCCAGCTCCCACGAGTGTGAGCGCCATCACAACGCTGGTAATCAAGCAAAGATCCTAAGGGCTCTACTAATATGTATATCAGCGATATGCTAAAAGAAACACATGCACATATTAAAGAAGAGACAAACCAAGTAGCATAATACCATTTCGAGCAAGATTGTATATACAACTGTGAATATCCCAAGCTTCCATCAAGTAATATACAAGCTAGTATGATACAGTAATGGCCTCTAGGGCATATACACTAACAATCTCCCACTTGCACTAAGGCCATGTAATGGCGTATCGAAGACCTATCATCTCGATCAGCCGCTCGAACTGAGTCTGGGGTAGGGCCTTCATGAGTGGATCTGCAGTGTTGTTCTCCGTATTAACTCTCTTCACCTCGATCTCCTGGCGATCTACGATCTCCCTGATCAGGTGGTACCGCCTCAAAATGTGCCTGGACTTCTGATGGGACCTGGGTTCCTTCGCTAAAGCTATAGCTCCGTTGTTGTCGCAATACAGCGGTATTGGATCAACAATGGTAGGAACCACCTGAAGCTCCGTGAGGAACTTCTTCATCCAGACAGCTTCCTTTGCGGCATCGCAAGCAGCTATGTACTCCGCTTCCATAGTTGAGTCTGCAACGGTCTCCTGCTTGGAACTCTTCCAGCAAACTGCCCCTCTATTGAGGGTAAAGACATAACCCGACATGGACTTGGAGTCATCCTTGTCACTCTGGAAGCTGGAGTCAGCAAAGGCCTCAAGCTGGAGGTCTTTTCCGCCATACACCAAGAACATCTCCTTAGTCCTTCTCAGGTACTTGAGAATGTTCTTTACCGCTATCCAGTGTTTCTCCCTTGGGTTCGACTGATACCGGCTTACAACGCTCAATGCGTATGCTACATCTGGTCTGGTACACAACATCGCATACATTATAGAGCCTACTGCAGAAGCGTAGGGTATAATAGACATGCGATCCCTTTCCAAATCAGTCTTGGGAGACATCTTTTTGGAGAGGGTGATCCCGTGACAAGCTGGTAGATTACCGCGCTTGGAATCTTCCATACTAAACCTTTTCAGTATGGTGTCGATGTACCTTGACTGTGAAAGTCCCAACATCCTCTTAGATCTATCACGATAGATCTGGATCCCCAGAATGTAGTTGGTATCGCCCAGGTCCTTCATGGAGAACCTCTGCGACAAGAATCCTTTGACTGACTGTAGCATAGCAATATCATTTCCTATTAGGAGAATGTCATCCACGTACAAGACGAGGAATACCACAGTTCTCCCTACAATCTTACTGTAAATGCATGGTTCATCTGGGTTTTTGATAAAGTCGAATTTTTTGACAGTATCATCAAAGCAGATGTTCCAACTCCGCGATGCCTGCTTAAGTCCATAAATGGACTTGAGCAACTTGCACACTCTACCGCTGCTCCCACTCTGAATGAATCCCTCCGGCTGATCCATATAGACGCACTCTTCCAAATTTCCATTTAGGAAAGCCGTCTTTACGTCCATCTGTCAGATTTCATAATCGTGGAAGGCAGCAATGGCAAGAAGGATCCGAATGGATTTCAGCATAGCCACTGGAGAAAAGGTCTCGTCATAGTCCAAACCAGGTCTTTGACGAAAACCTTTTGCAACAAGTCTAGCTTTATAGGTCTCAACCTGCCCATCTACACCAATCTTCTTTCTGAAGATCCATTTGCATCCTACGGGTTTCACCCCTTCTGGAGCAAAGTCCAAAGTCCAAACTTTGTTGGTGTACATGGACTCCATCTCGGCCCGCATTGCATCCAGCCATTTTACCGAGTCGCCGCTCTGAATGGCTTGCTGGAAGCTAGTAGGCTCACCATAATCCATGGTGCAATCCTCTCTATCCCCGTCTATGAGAAAACTGTAGTATCTCTCGGGCGGATGAGACTGCCTACTACTCCTGCGGAGTGGCGCTGGGATGTCCAGTTCTCTTGAAACCTCTGGTTCTTCCAAGCTTTCAGTAATAGCTTGTGGTTCTGGAATTTCTTCCAGTTCTATTGCGCTCCCACTTATCTGATTTTCTAAAAATTCAGTTTCCAAGAAGTGGGCATGCTGAGAAACAAAAACCTTTTGTTCCTCTGCGGAATAGAAAAGATACCCCCTGGAGTTCTTTGGGTATCCCACAAATTTACACAGTACTGAACGTGCCTCGAGCTTGTCCGCATGCTGCTTTTTTACAAAAGCTGGACATCCCCATGTCTTAAGGTACTTGAGACAGGGTTTCTTCCCACTCCATATCTGATATGGGGTGGTAGGCACAGTCTTGGTTGGAGCCTTGTTCAAGAGATATGCAGCTGTTTCTAGCGCATAACCCAAGAAGGATCGCGGCAACTCAGCCTTACTCATCATGGAACGAACCATATCCAATAGGGTTCGATTCCGTCTTTCCGATACACCGTTGTGTTGTGGTGTGTATGGAGGAGTAAGCTGAGAGAGAATTCCATTTTCTTTTAAGTAGCCCAGAAACTCGACACTTAAGTATTCACCACCTCGATCAGATCTCAGTGTCTTGATACTTTTGCCTGTTTGTTTTTCAACTTCATTCTTGTATTCTTGAAATTTCTCAAAGGCCTCAGATTTGTGCTTCATCAAGAAGACATGCCTATACCTAGAGAAATCATCAGTGAAAGTAATGAAGTATGAATAACCACTTCGCGCATGTGTAGACATTGGACCACACACATCACTGTGTATGAGTCCCAAGAGCTCGCTTGTCTTTCTCCGTGTCCAGTGAACGGAATCTTTGTCATCTTTCCTATGAGACAAGATTCACAAGTGGCATAAGACTGATACTCAAACGGATTCAAGTATCCCTCTTTATGTAACTTTGTTAACCGTGTCTCATTAATGTGACCCAGTCTACAATGCCATAAGAAAGCCTGATTTGTTTCCGGAGACTTTCTTTTAAGTGTGTTCTGGACACTGAAGATCTGAGCTTGATTCAACACGTATATCCCGTTTTGTAATGTACCTGACCCAATCAGAACTTGATTTAGGTGGATGTTAACAACATCGCTTACAAAAGTAAAATCATATCCTTCCTTAGAAATTAAGAATACAGATATGATATTACAAGTCGCACCTGGTACATAAAAACAGTTGCGCAGGATCAATATCTGCCCAGTTGTCAGTCCTAAATGATATTCCCCTACGGATTCAGCATACATGCTCATTCCGTTAGCAACCCTGAGAGTCATATGACCTTTCCTGATAACCCTACGGTTTCTCAGAGCCTGTAACGAATTACAGATATGAGATCCTGATCCGGTATCCAATACCCAGGAAGTAGGGTTAACTGACATACAGTTCTCTATTACAAACACACTCGAAGCCGAAGCCACAACCTGTTCGAATTCTGGCTACTGGCTTTGCAAGCCCTGCAATCCTTCTGTCCATGTTCATTCCCGTAATAATAGGAACATCCTTCTTTTACTACATCTGTTCCTGAAACTTCTGCCCTTCCCTTTCTTTCTACTTCCCTAGTTTCCTTTAGGGTAGTAGATAGAGACTGTTGAACTGAGTCAGCATCTGACCCGTTCTTCAACGTGGTCTTCAGGTCCGAGAGCTCAAAAGAGCTGGTCTCTGTAAAGACGTTGCCCCTTACAGATGGCCCGATAGCCAACCTCGCTGGAAGCAATTCGTTCGAGGTCTCATATCTTGCGATACGAGATTGCTCTCCATATAAAACTTTGTTATGGAGGAAGATAGAAGCTGAGTCCATCTTCTCGTGCTGCCTCTGGTATTTACCATCAACTGAGGCTAACATGAGGCACTTGGCTTTCGCACAGTCTTCTCCCGATGTCCTACGAATATCAATATCCGTGACAGGGGAAATTGGACCTGAGACGGCAGGGGTTGGATCAGTCAAGAGGTGTTCCAGCTTGTCCTGGGCAATGGACATCTGGACAGACCTTTGCCAGTCATAACAGTCAGATTCAGTCATTTTATTATCTAGATGTAACCTAGGTGCGGTCACTGGGTCGCTGCAATTAAGAGAGAGAGAAGAAAACACTTAGCATGACGCTCTTGCAAGTTTAGATTGGTTTTTAATTTATCTAAACAGGATGGCTCCCACTGTCTCTCGAATCCCTCCCCAAACCATAAAGGAAGGATTAGTCAGGATCAATCTCACCGTACAATACTTGCTTAACCGTTCAGCCAGGCCAGTGTCGGTACTTCGAGGGAGGTTTTCGAATGCTTTCGCGAAGTTCCTTAATTAAGTAACCTCTTTTCGCTGGGGGCGTAGCCCCGCTAACACCTTTCTTGACACCTACTAAGTTTATAGCATTGATCGTTAAGTGAGAGTTTTCCCGAGGAGTAGCATATACTCACAGTAGGATCGGGATCCAAATATCATCGCGTGATAAAACCGAAGGAATCCTACCAGAATTATCACACTCCAAATGGTATGCAGCGCTAGCAAGTTTCAGTACTTATGAAACTCCCGATGTGGATTTTTGCCCCATGCTCTTATGACCTTGATGAAGGTCAACAAATCATAAGTCACATGTCAAGTTCTACCCGTCATTATCCAGGTTAATTTGAACCCACCCATACATACCCTTGACGAAGTTCAATAAGGAAGTACGACTGTCCCAAACCAACGCATCTATCTATGCTACATATGAACACCCAACAGCTACCAATCACTATGCCTTGACGAAGGTCAACAAACATAGCTTGAATACTATTGAATATCCATACGAAACGACGAAGGGCTACGAATGGTTTTGGCGAAACCGTGAACGTAGTGAACTTGATATAATCGATGGAACGAGATAGCTTTTAAAAGGAGTGGTTCAAGCTCCGCGTTTCAAAGTTTAGTTTTGAAAAGAACCGAGTGGTTTCAAAGTGTTCCAATCGACTTTTACTTGGTTTATTTTCTTGCATTAGTTCTTTTAATGCGTCCCATCATTTAATCCTACCATTGAAGAAAACAACCAAAATATGACGTACGCTTATGCCATTCGCATTCGCCACGGGGCCCCGTCATCACCCGTTAGGTTACTTAACTAACGACAGAGCGGGGGCTGGGCTAGCGCGGCTGTAAAACATAAGCAACGTCTAAATAGTTATCATATATAAATATATAGCAATGATAGACATTACAGATCACAGATGAATACATTGGATATACTAGGAATCCGCAATCCGTTGAGCCTGCAACGAAAAGCGGATTACACGGTCGCGGTGAATAGCCAAAAACCCCACCCAAGACCCCTACGGGTGCGGCAAACTACCCGCCAAGTACCCGAAGCGAAGCAACCTCCCTCACCACCGTGAGTAGGCCACTCGGCACTTCGAGATACCCGGTAGTTTGTGCACCCCTCCATGGGTCTATCCTAGGAGCAAAAACAGCAAAAAGAATTATACAATGACGGCTACAACCCCGACCCGGTTGTGCGGCCAAACAAATAATAATATTACATCAATTTACATATTACAATGAATGAAAGAAAAAGCAACACTCATCTCACATCCACCCCGTCAATTCATCCGCGACAATCCAACCCATTCATATACACAAACCAGTATCAATCACAGATCACAGATATGTATAACCCCTATAGTCAAAGTGTATTGAAGTTCGAAAAAAATACGGATTTATAGGCCCCCAAAAAAATAAATTTCTATTCTGGAAAATCTGGGCACATATAAACTATCTCAAAAATCCTAAAACCAAGCCAGAGATACACTGCACCAAACTCGACCAAGTGAAGAGCCAAGACGGCCGCGGTTGCGCGGCAATAGCTTTCCATTGCCACGGAACCACGGCACTTTGCTCGATTCACTTGATCGTTTTTGGTGGCTATCTTTAAAAAACCCTGAGACGATTTTTGGAGTAAAACAAATTTTTTTTTGACCAGAAAAAATTTTAACAGAAAACTAGGGTTTTGATATTTTGGTTTTTCGATTTTTCCGCTTCGAACTTCGACACACTTCACTACCTAGCTAGTTTATGTTTAGTTAGGCTCTGATACCACTGTAAGTCCACGTTGCCCACCCCGGTGCTTGCGGGAGGCGGAAAACAGAATAAAAATCGAATTTTTATGAGCTTAGGCAACATGGACTAGAGCTAGAAGGATCTTTGCTAAACAAAAACTTGCTAAAGCTAACTAGTAACTAGCTAAGTGCTAGAAAGGTTATACCTTGGGCTTTAAGTCCTTCTCTCCTTGCTTCTTGGAGTGGTGGAAGGAGGTCACCTTGGTCGTCTTCTCACGTCGAAGAAAGATCTACCCGAAAGCCTCAACCTTTGGCTTCAACTCCAAGCTAGAAGTAACTAGGGTGCAAGAAGTGCTAGTCCTTGAACCCTAGATGAGAGTAAAGATGATCAAGAGAGGGTTTTTCTCAAGCTCAAGTGTTTCTCAACACATGAGAGGGAGAGAGCTTGAGGGAGAGGAATAACAAGAGAGAGAAAAGATATGATAGAATGAGAATAATATGAACCATTCTCACTAATATGTGTATATTATTTTAATTAAATAATTAGCTAGATAATTGTCATAGTTAATCATGACATGACCATTATCATTTCAATTTGCAAGGATCAAAAAGCATCTTCCAAAAGAAATGATGATGGTCAAAGTGTCAACTTAGGTCAACAAGTCAAGGAGGTCAAATGGTCAACAACCATAACCATGCACAATTATCAAACTAATTATCAATTAACTATAACACACACATAAGCATTAGGGTTAATAAAATGACAATAGCCATTAACCCTAATCAAGGTCCTCTCCCTCAATCTCAAGCAACTGTGCATACGCACCCGCATTCGTGATCCGAGGGACACGAATACAATGAGAAAAACCAATCCCAAATCATATACTAGGATCCGGCTTAAACCAAAGCCCGCTAGTATAAACTGTTCGGACAGCAAACGTGCACAAGTGCGCGAATGTGAACGAACCCTGTCGCAAAACCATGCGACCTCTACTCATTTTGCCTAAAGGCGAATAGCTTTCTGTGTGGGACTCTAAAGACTCGATACTACGCTGGCAGTGGGTTTAACCACAGACCGCAAGCGGCACTAGCTGTACGTAACGGTCCCCAGGTAGATGTCGATAAGAAGACTGACGAGGTGAACCCCATCCGAACTCCTACTGAGCCTGTATGTGACAATCTCCGTACAGTCCGGTCTGTTCGTCTGATACATCGCATGGCGGGCCTAGGGGGGCGGTGAACGTCAGTCCCCTAATAGCGGTACAAGTCGTGTCGGAGTATAGCCCAGAACACCCTGAGATAACACTGGAAACCTACCAGTATATCTCGCTTGCCCTGGCCAGGGACAAATCGTGTAATGGCTCTCCTAGACACAGCGCGATGTCAACCCCCAATACCGGGAGAGACGAATCCTGTCTAACCGTCACTGCCTCCAAGTGCTTCGGGACTGCACCCAAAAACTACCTGTTTGCACGACTCTTTTGAGCCGTGGTAGGGTAGCAATCAAAGTGCAGTGGGAACACACTCGAGGCGAAGTGATAGTGTCAAGTCAGCGGACTAAGCTGTACTCATGTCACCTGGGAACTGATAACTGACGATAGGTATAATACCAACCAACAGTCCCCGACGAGTCCTGTCCAGTGTACTCGTAACCTAACAAGCACCCGCATACTATCTCAAGTACGACATACTGACGGCTGTGGGACAGACCGTCTCCCACGCTGGGATGAGAAGCGCATACGCTAGTCTACTCCAGAGTATCGATGCCCTGTCTCGATAGTCCAACGACTAGGGACTTGTATAAGGATGTGCTTATAGATCACCCAGCTCCCACGAGTGTGAGCGCCATCACAACGCAGGTAATCAAGCAAAGATCCTAAGGGCTCTACTAATATGTATATCAGCGATATGCTAAAAGAAACACATGCACATATTAAAGCAGAGACAAACCAAGTAGCATACTACCATTTCGAGCAAGATTGTATATACAACTATGAATATCCCAAGCTTCCATCAAGTAATATACAAGCTAGTATGATACAGTAATGGCCTCTAAGGCATATACACTAACAGAAACACTGTTTCACTTAAGTTTGGGGGGAACCTTTTTCTATATATATTTTTGTTTTTCTTTTAACAATAAAAAAAATAAAAAAATAGTTTTTTTTTGTAAGTAAATATACAGGGGAGTGCTGACATTTTGACCCTCTTGGTATAGCATGACAGTGAGGACACTGTTAAGTTTAAGTTTGGGGGTATGCTCGGTAAGCTTTCTTCCTTCGCATTCATATGTATATTTTTGCATTTGCATACTTATTTTAAAATCCATAAAAATTGAAAATTTTAAAAATTTTAAAAATTTCAAACATTCAATTTTGGCCATATTTGACTTAAGTTTAACAAAAAGGTTAACTAGCTAGAAATAACTAGATCTTAGACTTAGTAAATTAAAAAACCCTAAAAATAACCTTTCTTAAAATTTAACGGTAGAAAGTATATGTCTTTGTAGTTTATTTAGAAATAGGTAAATTTCAAGTTGACTTCTTGGGCTAAGTTAAGATAAAAGAAGAGTATTGATATTTTTATTAAAGTATAAGTTTGAAAAATAATTCCTAGCTTAAGTCTAAATTCTGAAAATGTATACCCTACAAATTGCACAAACACGCACCTTGAAACTTGGAATAGTAGAAGAGACCTTGAAATACTCTTGTCTAAAGTCCTTAGTATGAAGGAAAATAAAATAAAAATACAAGTGTGAATAAAGAGATAATAAAAAAATGAACACTGGTTTTTGTAATTACTTAAGGCTGTATAAATAGAAAAAATATTTAGCGAGAGTGCTTCATCACCTAGTGGCTTAGACCAACTGGTTTGGGAGTCACTGCTAAAAGCCTTAGGGATTACAAGACTAGGAATTACGTCTTAATGTGCAAACACATCTTGTAATCGGTTGTTGGTACCTCAAGAAGTATTAACGGCCGCATGAAGGATGTGTAAGCAAAATTCATCTAAAAATTCACCAATTAAGAAGTGATTTGGACGATGGACAAGAGTATAATAGCTTGATTTGAATTTCCAAGTGGAGAGGTGATATAGACACACACATAGGGGTATGTGATTGGGGTTTAGATTAGAGATAGGAATGAAAAATAGGACTTATATTTTTAATAGAGATGATAAAAATTCCTAAGTTGAGATGGAACCCTAGAAGGAAAACTTAAAAGATGCCAAAAGCTAAGTAAATTTACATGAACATATATAATCTTAAGTTAAATGATAAGGAAGCGTGAAGAATACGGATGGATAATTTATGAGTCAAAGATAATAGAGTTCTTGTTAGAAGACCTAATTGGAGAATAAGAGTCAATAGGCCGAATTGATAGGATTTTGTGGGTAGCATCCGCGGAAAACGCTCAGGAGACAAAACTGCTCCTACTAGGGACACCTAGAAGTTTAACGGCTTATTGCACGAGCTCAGTGCAATTGTGTTTCCTTGCGAAAGTGAGGCTAGGTCTTTTTCGAGAATAAAAACTAGGTTTGCTCGAGGACGAGCAAAAGATAAGTTTGGGGGTATTTGTTCATAACATAATTTTGCATTATTATATTCCCCATTCTTATTCATTTTACAAATAAACAGGTGCTTTTGACCCATGTCTGCTACATAGTTGCAGGTTACAGGTTCTCAGAACAAAAACAGTGTAAAAGATGAAAAGACGATACAAAAGTGAGACAACGACCAAAAAATGGAAGAATCTTGATCAAGCCTACAGTTTGGAGACTAAATGAAGATCAACAAACAAGTTCACAAAGCACAAAGGCAGCGCAAGGTTCAAGACTTCAATACGAAGCAACGGTAAAAGTCCACTACTTTATTCACTGTGGAGATCTGGAAGAGAACTAGAAGACAACCTGAGAAAACAAGCAAAGAAACAAGAAGCTAAAGTCCACCAGAATATTCCCTAAAAATCTCAGACCAAGATCACTTAATTTGGCCGCGGAACCACGGCCAAACAGGGGTTTTGGCCGCGGATCCACGCCATATAATGCCCGTTTCGGTGCAAAATTCTTGTGAAGTCTGACGGCGCGTTGACCAGTCTTTTCTTAGGGGGTAAACTTGTAATTGCAGATGTGCGTCGATTGTAACCCTAGGGTTTCTATGATCTATAAATAGAAGCCCTAAAACCTTTTTTATGTCATGCCTCTTCTTGTGCCTCATTGTAAATCTCAAAATTCAGAATTCAATTCTTGAAAAGTATGAAGAGTGCATCATATTAGAGTAAGTTTTCAATTCTTGCCCTAGTTAAATTTATTTTCCTGCCCTAGTATAGATTTATTTTCCTGCCCTAGCATAAATCTTTCATTCTCTGTCCTAGTTAGATAGATAGATATGTTCTTCAATTCCCTAATGAGCGAGTAGTCTCCTCGCTTGTTAGGGTTAGATTTGGGGAAGGCTTGAGAGATGAAGATCTCTCACCCCTTTCTTGCCCATCACACGTTTTTATAGGACTCCATGCATACATGCACACACCGCTCCCTACGGCACCCTATCCCATGAGGTAGCGGTGATACCGTAGTATAAAGGACCGGTTGAGCGTGTTTTCCATGGAGGTTAGGGTAAGAATTAAGAAAGGAAGGAAAAGAACCTAAAGGAAGAATCACCGTTTCTTCCCAATGGTACTAATCCACTTTATTAATTATTACCATAACACCCCATAGATCTTAATTTGGGCATAGAAAGCGGTGAGGAATATTGACTTTCCAAACCTAACCTAAACCTAACCCTAGCAAGATTTTAGTCTAGATCAATTTAGTTTTTAAATTTAATCAATCCGACACCAATCGGAATTAACTCGTTAGAACAATTAGAAAATACATAAAATCCTTGTGGACCGACCCGTACTCACCAGCTAGCTACCAAGCGACGCCGTTCTTGATTGCGGTTATAAATATTTTTGATTCATCTTTTAAAAGCGCAAGCACGCTAAACCTCACACAATCAGACCTCGAGTGTATACTGGAAAATCTAGCAATGTAGTAGTGTTTTACTAATGACCCTAAGCATTCACCTGAAGCACGAACCCCATCTGATCGGTTTTGGCCGGCGACAAGTTGGGAAAATCCGGCGACCTCAGACTTTTTGGGGAGTTGGGGCTTGGGTTTTGTAGGGTAGCTGTCTGCAGTTGTTTTAAAGTGTTTGGTACTGCTTGATTTTTATTTTTTGATAGTATACAAAATCTTGGATCACTTTGCTTGTTTCTAGTGTTTCGACTACGCGCGTTACGTTATCCGACACGGTTCGTGTACTTTGTGTAGTTGTTGCTCTTGGGTTGGTTTCGTAGTGTCGCTACGAATGTTAGCCACTAGACAAACAATTGAGAGTTTGTTTGGAGTTGGTGCGTCGGTCAAACGTACTTTGTACGTGTTATTGGTCGATTTCTATTATACACTTATTATGTTGTTATATGATTTTAGGATCGCAGGCGGGGACTCCGGACGCTGCGAAGAAGGAAAAGCAAGTTGTTAGCTTTACTTAGCCCAAGATCTTCTGTGAGTAGATTTAACATCTACAGGGGAATCGCCCGTATGGTGTTATGTGTCTGGGCTAGATTCAATCATATGATTATTAGTTATAAGTATATAGACATTGATTATGCATGTGTACCATTGTTGCATACCTCATTTTCCTATTGCATATGGACATAGTATTAATGAGACACAATACCATTACTGACGGTTCATGTTGCACGAGCACAAATTGTATATTACACACACCGTCGGTAATTTCCATGACACACACAATACATATACATATGTGATATTGTATTGGTTAGTGACATTGAGATATTGATTCTTATTCCATTGTGCATATGAAATACAGCATACACATATACCTTGCTATACCTACATGCTTACACATGTACCTTGCTATAGCTACATGTTCACCTTTATATGATGTTGCAATTGACTTTGGAGAAATTTGGAACTGCCTGATATATTTAATAACTTGATGCATTTAAATAGTGGTTTTTCATTTGATATGCATTGCTGCATGTATTGGTAGTACCTGATAGAGTACCTTTCATAAGTGTTGCGTATACATATTGCCATGTTATACTATCAGTTTGCATGTGATAGATTATCGTAGTACGTGCATACCTACGATTACCAGTATGATGTTATTTACTATTCACGAGTTGGCAACTCACCCCCATTGTGCCACAGTGTTTTTGCAGGTTGTCCCTCAGAGCAGTCGCGTCAGGGCTTTTTCTTATCGTACCATCTTTTACAGGGGATACCGCTACGGCTGACTGTGAGCAGTTTTGCTATAGGTGGGTTTTGCGGTTATCCGATGATGCTCATTGTATATATTATTGTATCTAGTACTCTCCATCTACTACTTTCATGTATTGACTTAGAGACGAGATGTGAGGACGATATTGTATATTATTTTGTGACTTTGGGTGTCGTGCTCGTGTGAGACGGCCTTTTTATGCAGCTTTATCTTTTATGCTGCTTTCTCTTTATATCGTCTATTTTTTCGCTACGGCGTCGTATATCTGCTTGTGGTGGTTGTTTCCTCCTTTGGGCGAGTTTTGCTCCCGTTTGGGGATGCTATACTTATATCTTATGTTTGTACCCTTTTCACGGCTAGTTTTTTACAAAGGAGGTGTTGCCAAAATTTTAAAGTAAATTTGGACTTTAAAGAATTTTTACTTGAGATTCCCAAAAGTTTTTAATAATGTTCTTTTCACTTACTACTTTTGATGGTTTAGATTTCTGGGTTTTCGGCTTACTTGAATTGCATTATGCCTATAGACGTATGTGGTTTAAGTGCTGTCACGTACCAAATTTTGGGCCGTGACAAAGTTGGTATCAGAGCACTAGGTTTTACCTTTCGGAGTGTAGGATGACCTTGGTATGATCGAGTAGGTAGCTTAAGCAGAGTGACGTAGCGTGTGTATGTCCGCGGCATACTTACAACACGGTACTCCGCCAAAGTGACCTTAGGACTTATTGCTTGAAATTCCTTCCGTGATTATATATATCCTTGTGATTCGATTTCCGTGTTCTTATCGAGTCTATTTTCCATTTCTAGCCATTATGTCGCCGAAGACTATGAGGGCTCAAAGAGCAGTAGCGAGAACCGAGGTCAGAGTTGGCTCGTCTGAGACGAGGACTGACCAGGATGGTACGCTCGCTGTACAGGAGAAGATTGATCCGCCTTCGATAGATCGCATCGCTAGGCTAGAGACAGATATGCAAGATTTCCGCCAGATGATGGGATCGTTGGTTGAGGCCAGTTGAGCGCAGCGACATGAGGTTGTTCCCCCTGTTATCCAGTTATTCCTTGCTATCAACACACAGCATTGTGTCACGTATACAGCAATAGTGGACGCAGCCCTACTAGATGAGGAATGTCTTCCCGAGACTTTGGAAGTTCCGGAACCAAGGAGGACTTGTAAAGGTGTATCAGCCCAGAGACAGATGTTTAGACGCCGCGGCAGATTTCGTTCAGGTCGCGGGGGTAGCAGAGGCTTGGGACGAGGTCAGTTGTTTAGCTCATATCCCCAGGAGGGTCAGCAGTCATCGTCTGGATGTTTCCGATGTGGGAGATTCCATCACCTCGTTAGGAATTGTATCGTGGTACGCCAGAGGAAGGCAGTCGTACCATATGTTACCTTACCACCTTCACCTTAGGGAGTGTTGTGTTTTGCGCCTGTTGTTGATCTGCGACAGACTTATGTTCAGAGAGCTCATGGTCGTGGAGTGTTTGTTCAGAGAGGACAGGGTGGCAGAGGAGGAGGACAGCAAGTTGCAGGTAGAGGGCAGGCACGAGCATTTGCTTCTACTCATCAGGACGCGCAGACGTCCAATGCAGAGTTTTCAGGTATTCTTTTTCGTATGTTCTTTTGATGCACACGTTTTGTTTAATCCGAGATCTTTGCACTGGTATGTTTCTACATACTTCGTGCCGAGGTTGGGCCGAGAGTTGTGTATGCTAGATCATCCGTTTATTGTGATTACTCCTGTTGGCGATTCTTTTGTTGCGCGACACGTGTTTCGGTCATGTGCCAATCAGATAGGAGGTAGAGATTTGTCCGTCGATTTGATCCTTCTGAATATGTTGGACTTTGATGTTCTCCTTGGCACGGACTGGTTAGTTACGTGCTATGCATCTGTGGACTGCCGCGAGAAGACAATCAGGTTTTTTTTTCGGCGAGTCAGTTCTTGTTGTGCAGGAGGACCGTGGTGACGCCCCTCACAGCTTGATTTCAGCCTTTTTCGCTAGTCGGCTTTTGAGGAGAGGATGTCGAGGATTCTTAGCTTCCATTCGTGATACTGGAACCACAGTAGATTCGTTGGACCGGGTTCCTATCTTGTGAGAGTTTTCCGACGTTGTTCCAGATGAGCCGGCGGATCTTAGGGAGCTTAAGGATCAGCTGCAAGAGTTGCTTAAGGGGGGACTTATACGTCCAAGTGTTTCGCTTTGGGGAGCTCCTGTTCTGTTCGTCAAGAAGAAGGACGGCAGATTGAGGTCGTGCATTGGTTTTCGTCAATTGAACCGAGTTACGGTGCGTAATAGGTATCCTTTACCTCGCATTGACAATTTCCTTGATCAGCTCCAGGGTGCGGGACATTTTTCTAAGAGATCAGGTCATCATCAGTTGCAGGTGCAGAATGATGACATTCCGAAGACTGCTTTTCGTACGCGCTATGGGCATTATGAGTTTTTGGTGGTGTCGTTTGGACTCACCAATGCCCCAGCGGAGTTCATGGATTTGATGAACTAGATTTTTCAGGTCGTTCCTCGACCAGCTTATTATTGTGTTATTGATGACATTCTGGTCTTTTCCAAGAGTCGAGAGGAACATGAGCAGCACTTGAGGATGGCTTTGCAGACATTGAGAGAGCACCAGCTGTTTGCTAAATTCTCGAAGTGTTCCTTCTGGCTTGATAGTGTTGACTTCCTAGGTCATGTGATTATGGGAGACGGTATTCGTATAGACCCGAGGAAGATCGAGGTCGTACAGCTTGGCCCAGACCTGTATCAGTGACTGAGGTCCGCAGCTTTTGGGCTTAGCCGGGTTATACCGCTATTTCGTGCAGGATTTCTCGAGTATCGCTGCACCGCTGACCAGACTGACCAGGAAGGGGGTTCCTTTTTTTGGACTTAATCATGCAAGATGAGTTATCAGCAGTTGAAGACTCGGTTGACGACTGCACCAGTTCTATCTTTGCCTTTGGGATCGGGTGACTTTGTCGTTTACTGTGATGTTTCGCGAGTGGGGCTCGATTGTGTTTTGATAAAGCATGATAGAGTTATTGCTTATGCTTCCCGACAGTTGAAGAAGCACGAGCAGAATTATCCCAATCACGATCTTGAGATGGCCGCAGTGGTCTTGCGCTGAAGATTTGGAGAAACTACTTGTACGGAGAGTCGTGTCAGATTTTCATGGACCACCAGAGCTTTAAGTACATCTTCCTGCAGCGGGATCTGATTTTGAGACAGCGCCGTTGGATGGAGCTTGTGAAGGATTATGATTGTGAGATTCTTTATCACCCGGGCAAGAGAATGTGGTAGCTGATGCTTTGAGTTGTAGGTCCGGGGGTAGCTTATTCCAGTTTAGCGCAGTTCAGAAACAGTCTTCTGCAGATTTGCAGTTCTTATGCGACAACTGAGTACAGTTAAGTTTGTTAGGTTTACCTAACACCTCATGAAGGGTTTGGAAGCATCACATGTCTCAAAATCAAATTTTTAAGGTGCTAAGTGAACATACAAAGAATCGTCGCTAGAATTTTAGGGTTTCTAAAACAACACATCATCACAAGTTAATGTAATATAATATATCAAATATATAATTATACATTAAATTATCAAATCAACTCTTGATTTAATAATCCGGCTATATTACAAATAACCGACTAATATCTTATGTAACAACTTATCGAATCAACACTTGATCCGATAACCCGGCTATATCGCATATAACCGACCAATGTCACAATTCGCGAGAATATAATACGGTATCTCATATCGTATTAATCTCGGTCCCGCACATATCACATATGTGCTTCTACTTCGTTTCGCTTGAGCCAGGAAACCCCTATGTAGGACTCTAAAGACTCGTCAATACGCCGGCAACAAGTGATGATCATATCAAACACCCACAAGCCGCAAGCGGTCTGCCAAACGTAACGGCCACCTGGGTATTGAGCGATCAGAAGATCAACAAGCAAGCCTGCTCGTACTCCTGCGAATCCAATCAGTAACACTACCGTACAGTCCGGTTTCTTCGTCTGATATGTCGCATATCTCGTCTAGGGGTGGTAAACGTCAGACCGCAGTAACTCGATAAGTTGTGATGATGTGAGGCTCATAACTGGTTGAGAAACTACTGATAACACTTACCAGTATATCTCTGAAGCAGCCTTGGCTAAGGACTTCCTGTTATAGCCAATCGAGCACAGCGCAACATCAACCCCCAATACCGGGAAAGACAAAACCCCTCCTATCGCTCATTGCCTCCATGTGATTCGGGACTGTATCAAAAAGCCACCGTTTTGCACGTTCTCTTGAACGTAGTAAGGTATAAATCAAAGCACGGTGGGAATCACACAAGACACTATGACGATCTCGGGTCTATAGACTAACCTGTACCAGTGTCACCAGAGAACTGCCATCTGACGTGTGGTATAATACCATCTGGGAGTTCTCGGCGAGTCTGTCCAGTGTACCCAGTCTCCACTGAGCACCCATATACTGTCTCTGATGTCAAACACCAATGGATATGGAATCATCCATTGCCCATCTACATTGGTCGAGAAGCTATACGTTAGTCTACTCTGGTATATCGATGCCCTGTCTCGATACACCCACGACTAGGGACATTTGAAGGATGTACTTAGACACTACTCTATCCCCACTAGTATGATCTGTATCATAATCCTGGTAGTCAAGTACTCATCCTAAGGGCTTTATCAACATGTAACATAGAGACAATCAGAGTACATGTTAAGATAAAGAACTTCCAGGTAGCATACTATCATGTCGAGCGAGAAAGTCCTCCATATATATATCCAAGTATCCACTACAATATACATCGTATGTACAGTAATGGCCTCTAGGGCATACATATAACTAACAACTACGTTACGGGACTCGCTTGTGTGTACCATATACCGATGGGTATAGACGTGAGATCCTAGAGCAGACACATCAGTCAGCTTTCAGTGTCCACCCAAGTTGCACCAAGATGTAACGTGACTTGAGAGATAGTTACGGGTGGGCCGGGATGAAGAGTGAAGTTTCGGATTTCGTTTCGAGGTGCCTGACTTGTCAGCGAGGTAAGGCTGAGCATTGGAGACTAGCAGGAGAGTTGCAACCTTTAACCGTTCCGGAGTGGTAATGGGAGCAAATCTCTATGAATTTCGTTGTGGATCTACCCAGGTCTAGTCGAGGGTATGACTCCATTTGAGTGATTTTGTTGTCCAGTAAACGAAAGTGGCTCACTTCCTTCCAGTGAAGACCATTTTCGGTTTTGCTCAGTATGCTCAGTTGTACATCGAGAAGTTTGTGCGTTTGCATGGAGTTCCTTCATGCATTGTATCCAATAGAGGCACCCAGTTCACTAGCCGTCTTTGGCAAAAGCTTCAGAAAGCCTTAGGTACCTGGTTGAGCTTTAGCTCCGCTTTCCATCTATAGACCGATGGTCAGTTAGAGCGGACTATACAGACTCTGGAGGATATGATTCGTGCGTGCGTGCTTAATTTTGTTGGCAGTTGGGATCGTCACTTTCCATTGATTGAGTTCTCCTTCAATAACAGTTATCAGGAGACGATTCAGATGTCAACTTTTTAGGCTTTGTATGGTAGATTGTGTCGATCGCCAGTCTGTTAGACCGACTCAGCAAGAGCAGGATTTTTGGACCCCAGCTAGTCAAGAGACTACGGAGATGATCCGGTTGATTCATGACAGGATTGTAACACCTTAGAATGTGATTAGTGGCTAATTATACTTTAATGTGTGGTTTTTAGTAAAAAGTTTACCAAAACGATTTTCAAATATTTTATCAAAATTAATGAATATTTTATTAGAATTTAATTGGGCTTGCACACACATGTGAATGTAAACTATGGTTAAGCTTGGGGTTAAACCATGTTTAGATAACCATGGTGGACTAACCCATTGAATTAAGTTAATTTGAATTTATTAGGTGTATTAGTTTTTTTATATGATTTGTGTTAGGGGTTGACTTGTGTTGGAGAGAGAGAGCATGATGGGGTGAGCCATGCTTGTAATTAATGAGGAGAGAGAGAGGGTTGATGATCAGTCAAAAATACTGCATCTTTTAACCGGCAATTTCCCTATCATTTGCACTCATCTAGAAGTGTTCGGCATTCATATTTCACATATTAGCAAATCAGTCGTAAAATATCAGATTGCATGTGTTAGACATTAAAATCGGCACTATAAGGAAAATTGACTGCATTTCATAGAATCGCATCATCCCTGTATTACGTAACACTTGTCTCAGGAAATTGCAGGAGCAAAGCCAAAAGAGCTGATCAAAAATACGCCAACTCAATGATTTCAAATCTGGTAGCAATCTAGAAGGAGTTACAATATTCAACATTTCATAAGAAAGCCCACAAGTCAGCCCAAATCTTCACCAGAAGTTGCAAGCCATGAAGCCCCCAAAGCGCCGCGGAACCGCGGCGGGAGCCGGCTTGCGCCGTGGTTCCGCGGCGGTATTGACACATCAGCGCGCCATTTTCTGTGCAAAATTCTCATCTCTGGGTCCACATTCATTTTATATACTTCAATCTCCAGAAAACCCTCGAAGCTTCTGCCAGATCAGCAAAAGGTGATTAATTAAGCTAATCCTAATTAAGCTCCTAACAAACTATTTCTAGAATCTCCCTCTTAACTAATCACATCTAGAAGCTTCTCCTCTAACTAACTTTTGGAGGGAAATTCAAATCTGCTCTAACAAACTTTTGGAGGGAAACTTAAAATTCAAATCCTAGATCTAGGGTTTCGATGGCTATAAATAGGAACCTAGATCTAAGGGTTGTAGTTGTTCAATAATAATCTTTAGTCTTCTCTAATCTTTCGTTCAATTCTCCATCTTCTTCCACAAGTCTAATGACAAGACTTGTGCGAAACCCTAACCCTAATTCCAATCCAAATTCAAGATCTCGAGTACAAAATCAAGCGAGAAGCCCTTCAACCTTTTAGGAGCGGAGCCGATCTCCAACCGAGCAAGTGATCCAAGCCGATCCGCGACTCACGGAGCCGAGCGAAGCCAAATCGACAATCAAGTTCTTCCTCTTATAGTTCTTGAGCGATTGTAATGAAATTGTTGATATAAATAAAAGGTGAAATTCTTTAATCTTGCTTTCTTTAAATTCTTGCATCATGATTCGATCTCAATTTGTAATTGTAGTTCTTGTTGTGATGTTTGAGTAAAACTCCGCTCGTAAAGGAGTCAAGATGATCAATAGAATGATGATGTAACAAATCTTAAAACGATTCTTAAGTCCTACGAGTTTTGTAAACCCTAGCAAGTTCAAGAATCGATGACCTAGTTTCGTTGCGATGCTTTCTTGATTGTTATCGCTCGAAATTAGGGATCTACGATCGTTTCTTGAATTTACTAGAGGCTAGAATTTGAATGATATCGACGAAAGAACAAGGGATAAGATGAAACCCTAGTTTCATAAGAAATCCCTAATTCTCGATCGGTCATCATCGATCTAGTATCAATTCATCGAAGGATAAGAATACGTAATTGTAAGATTATATCACATCTATAGATCCGATCGATTCCTACGAGCCTCATTTAGATTCTTGATATTTGGTTGGAAAAATCATCAAACTCTCAATTCTTGATTCTATCTTTTACTTTTATTAGATCTAGATTTTCTAATTCTTGAACTTCAATTACAAATCATGAATTGTTTTTCTTTTCTTTTCTTTAAAGTTTCGACTCATCTAATTCAAAAGAAGAACGATTACACTTTCCCTGTGGACGATCCGCACTCACTTACAATCTATATCCGACACCGTAGTTGATTGCGGTCAAATAATTTTTGGTTGTGATTTCTTTACAATTTTCAAATACTACACAACGAGAAAATTCATTCAATCAAATGGCGCCGTTGCCGGGGATCATTTGATTTGATACATACAACAAGAATTTCATTCAATCAAATGGCGCCGTTGTCGGGGATAGTGCGCTAATTATTCGTATTTTGAAATTTGAGTTGA
The DNA here is from genome assembly GCA_030015575.1 of Agapanthus africanus. Classification (NCBI taxonomy): domain Eukaryota; kingdom Viridiplantae; phylum Streptophyta; class Magnoliopsida; order Asparagales; family Amaryllidaceae; genus Agapanthus; species Agapanthus africanus. Next base: position 718,994,724 of record JASDDO010000024.1, read on the forward strand.
AAATTTTATTCCATTATAATTTTTAGATCTAAACACGCACAAACCCTAATACGTGTGTTGTGATTTGATTGCGAGGAAATCTGGAATTATTGGAGCTGGAGGAAAATTTTTCTGATCATTCCAGAGAGATCTTGAGGTGAATAGGAGCTTGCTGAAGAATTTTTGTGCAGTGAACAGCATAATAGACCGCGATTCCGCGGTATTTGGGCGCTATTGCGGCGGATCCGCCGCAAGTTGATTTCTTCTCTGTACCAAAATTTCAGGTATACTTCTAATCTTTCTTATTCCCTCCTCCTCTGCTCCAAATAACAATTTCTGCAGGTTTCTTTACAAATAATCGCAGCGCGCAAAAAGCAAATTAAAATTATGCGTGTTTTTGTTTCTTGGTTGTTTGCATAATTAATACGGAAATTAAGGGGCAAAGACCAAATCCAGATTAGGTGGGGAGTTCATTACCCTTCCTAAGCCCTGAAAATCGCAAAATTTGCATCCGCATTTACCCTAATTAACTAAAAAATATCTAGAGATGACTCTAAGGACCGTCGCGCTCACTTAGGACAGAAGAAGGCCGTGGGTAATTCATTGCTTATCCGCGTTTTCTTGTGGTGTCTAAGGCAAGTGTGTCGAAAGCTAGTGGTTATTAATTAGGCCTACTACTTACGTAGTGGAGTACCTTCCCACTTACCTGGCACTTACCTGGCCACAGGGGGACAAAGAGGCAGTGGAGGATTCTATCCTGCGACTTGTCTTTTGGCAGTTAGGAGCGGTCTAGAGCCTGACCTAGGTGACCATAGAATTAGGGTATTGCTTGTTGCATTTGTTGTGTTGCATCATTTTTTTAAAAAATCCGTATCATTTTTCAGAACAAACACCGCATTTACTTCATTTCCCCTAATTATAAATTCATGCCACCACTTGTACTAACCCTTTTTAGTGCAAGATAGGCTGGACAACAGGATTCTAGTGCCTGTTTAGTCCGCGTCCTTCTCATCGACCCAAAAGTCGGTATTTCTACATTTACCGTTTCTTTTACCCACCACCACACCCACATCGATGGATCCGTCTCCATCGAACTTCTTTACCACTACTCTGCCGCCGTCCGTTGGTGCGCAGAATCCACCTCGCATCTCTCTCCAAGAGAGGTGCTATCCTACACGAGGTCCACTTTCCATCTGCCTTTCCATTCCACCAGCCAACGGGGAAAATTTTCAAATAAAACCCCAATACATCAACCTTCTACCAAAATTTCACGGTCTCGAGTCTGAAGACGCATATGCATTTATCACGAAATTTGAAAATGTATGCGCAATGACGGGTACTTCACAGCTTTCTGTAGATGCTTTACGTCTACGTCTTCTCCCATTCACCTTGTGCGATTTAGCCGAGAAGTGGCTATATAACACCACCGCACATTCCATTTCAAATTGGGACGAATTCGTCAAAGAATTCCTTAAGAAATTCTACCCACATTAAAAGACAGCTCGAGTCCGTAGCGAAATCTATCAATTCACCCAGCTTCCAAATGAAACATTTTCAAAATGTCTTGAACGTTTCAAGGATCTGTTAGTCCAATGTCCACACCACGGCATCCCGAGATAGGAACTGTGCCGAATCATTTATGAGGCATTAATCCTAACACAAGACGGACCCTTGAATCCATGTGTCAAGGCAACTTCATGACCAAAGATGATGGGGAAGCCTGGAATTTTCTAGAAAATTTCGCTGAAAAAATCTTTACAGTGGGAAGTGTGAGTCAATCATCTAGGGAGGGCAATGATATTTCTATAGGAGTTAGAGCTGACATTGCAGCTATACACAAGAAACTCGAGACTATGGAAAATAAAATTTTAGCCGCCACCCTAAATCAAATGTCACTCTCCAAAACTGTATGTGGCTGCTGTTCTGATCCGTCTCACTTAACGAAAGAATGTCCGTTTCAAGGTCATGAGCATACCAATGCCGCATTTCAAAGACCTAGAAACGATCCATCTTCCTCCACATATAATCAGGGTTGGAGGAATCACCCTAACTTTGCTTGGAACTAATCCCAATCTCAAAACACGGTTCCAAACACGAATCATTTCCAAAGGGTCACTCCACCACAACAGCAGCCACCACTTCAATTGAGTCAGCACCCCTTCCAATCACAAAACTTCCAAAATCCGGCCAACACTTTTGCACCGTCTAGTCCTTTTCAATTGACCGGTACAGATAATACCTCTGTACTAGCACAAACCTTGGATACTTTCATGAAGCAATCCATCGAAGGGACGGCAAGTTTGCAATCTTCCGTCGAGAATGTGATGAAGATCATTATCTCTCAAAATGAGAACATCAAATCGATGGAAGAACAAATTGCATAACTAAAAGCCGAAATGAGTGCAAGAGAGAAAGGGAAACTTCCAGCTCAACCCTTACCCAATACTGGCTATTCACATCATGTGGATGCAATCACGTTGAGATCTGGAAGAGTGCTTGACCATCACCTTGGGGAAGAATTTGATGATACTGATAAATCAATCAATAAAACCCCGGCTGAGACCTTTCCTAACACACACACTTCTAGTTCTGATCCTTGTTCTTCTACCCCACCACCTTCTTCCGAGCCTATTCTTCATTTCCCAAAAGGCTCGCCACTTCAGCCCATTTCTTCTACCCCTTCACGGACGATCCCCACTTCTATTCTGGGATCGATTCCACAAACACTTCCTTCTCTTATGATGGACCCAGCGCTTATTGCTAAAGCACCTTAACCGAATCGGTTAAGGGCTAACACACCAAGTCCACATATGGAGAAGATTATGAGCATTTTTAAGCAAGTTAACATCAACATCCCTCTCCTAGATACTACCCAACAAGTTCCGTCCTATGCGAAAACTCTTAAGAACTTATGCACTAGGAAGAGGAAGACTCAGGTGCCCAAGAAGATATTCATGGCAAAGACTGTAGACACGGCTTTCCCCCAACAAGTACCAAGGAAACGTAAGGACCGTGGCTGTCCTACTATTTCCATTTCTATCGGGGAAAAACACATTAACCGTGCTCTACTAGACCTTGGCGCTAGTGTTAACTTGCTTCCATACTCAGTCTATGCGCAACTAGGTATTGGAGTGTTAAAGCCTTCGAACATAACTCTCCAAATGGCTGACCGATCAATCACTAAACCTCGAGGTGAACTGGAGGATGTTTTAATAAAAATCGAGGAATTTATATTCCCTGTGGACTTTATTGTAATTGACACACAGCCTGTAAAGAACCCACGGAATCAAATTCCGGTGATTTTACGTCGCCCCTTTTTGGCCACTTCCAATGCTATCATCAACTGTAGAAATGGTTCTATGACCCTATCCTTCGGGAATAGGTTAATAGAGCTAAACATTTACAAGTTGGGAAGTGTACCCTCCGAACCTACTGCTCAGGTATGTTCTGTCGACTTAATGGATGTCGACAGCAGCGAATTTGATGATCCTCCTGATATCGATCTTGACCCTTTTCATACGTTATTGTTTGACCCAGCTATGTATCATACATATACGGACTCTTCCACCGAGATGTCCGGGTCAACAATTAATACTGATTATGAACTGCTTTTAGAGTCTGAAGATCACCCCGCACTTTGTGATGACATTATTCATCGGGGTATTGATGGAACTTTTGAGGAGATCTTCGCTGATGAACTCGCATTTTTGAATAACACGGGTGTTTAGATGAATCATCTCCAATCAATGAAATTGAACCTCCACCCCTTTTTCTGAACTGTACAAAGAATGCGAGTAATCCATCACATTCACTGCATCGTCTCTCCAAAATGAGACGCACACACATTCTATTCCTCCACTTACCCTTTCCCCACTTCTTCTTCCACCAACCCGAGCACTGCATTGATAAAATTTTTGAATGGTTGGTGTTAACATTTGGTCTTTGCAAAGCTTGGCATCGACCAATGATTTTTTGACCCCCTCATATGATTTTCAAAGATTAACATTGCATAACTCAAGTTTGGGGGGGGGTACATTTTTTCTGGCTCTTGAAAAGAAAATTTTTACAAAATGATGAGCCAACAATAAGTTTGGGGAGGGTCTTCACTTAAATATTTTGCCCCCACTAATAAATTCCTCCCAGGCTTACAGGTTTTTCAAGATTTAGCAGATAGCAACAGTAAGGACACTGTTGAAAACAAGTTTGGGGGAGGTCTGTGCTTATTTTCGCATCATTTGTATATCACTTTGCATAAGCACAAAACAATTTTTAAAACCTATAAAAATTTAAAAATTTTCAAAATATAAAAATATTTTTGTACATAAATAAGATAATAAAAGATTAGATAGTGAAAAATTACTTTAATGAGATTAGAAAAATTTAAGAAAACTAAGAAAATTTGAAGTTTTCGTATACGAACTAGTAATAAGTAGTTATGAGCCGTTGTCCTAAGGGTTAGTAAGATGAAGGACGTCACTAATCTGAGGATAAGAATAAGTCTGAAAAATAGTTTCTATTCTGGAAGCCAAACATTTTTAACTTTGATACCCTGCTATTCGCACTTACACACTTCTTAAAGCCTGGGATAGTAGAGGATACCTTGAAATGCTCTTGTCTTAAAGCCAAAAGTATGAAGGAAATAAAAAAAATGAAGAAAATATAAAATGGTAAAAAAAATGGACACTGGTTTTGTTATCACCGAGGGCAATAAAAAATATATAGCGAGGGTGCCTCTTCACCTAGTGCCCTAAGGCCAACTGGTCTGGGAGTCACTGCTATACTTGAGGTGGTGCAAGACGAGGAAAATACACCAAGTAAGCAAGCACATGAGTAATCGGTCGGTTAGTACCTTAAGAAGTATTAACGGTCGCATGAAAGTGTGTGAGCACATCTAGATATTCATTAATTAAAAAGTATTGAGGCTGATGGGCAAGAGTATGATAGCTTGAATTGAATTCTCCGGATGTAGGGATGTCTTTATACACACGCAGGGTGATATGATCGATGTTTGGAAGAAAGATAGGAATGAAGAATAAGACGATGTTTTATTGAGAGAGGACGTGATTTCTGACATCTTTTCATGACCATTAAGATAGGGCTCATGACAACCGAAAAGCTAGCTTAGTTGGAAACCCTAATTTTCGAAGCTTTTCTTTTACAATTCTTGTCTTTAAATGTAATATTCATGATCTTCCTTTTATTATTAGATTTTGTGGGTGCAATCAGATGAAAACCCTCAGGAGACAACACTCCTCCTAATAGGGACACCTAGAGCTTTAAAGGCTTGTTGCACATGCTCAGTGCCATCGTGTTGCCTACGAAAGTGTGCTAGTTAGTTTTTCTCTTTCTTTATTTTCTCCTTCTTTTTAATAAAGTTCGCTCGAGACGACCGAAAATAAGTTTTGGGGAATTCGATCAGTCGAAAATACTGCATCTCTTAACCGGCAATTTCCCTATCATTTGCACTCATCTAGAAGTGTTCGGCATTCATATTTCACATATTAGCAAATCAGTCGTAAAATATCAGATTGCATGTGTTAGACTTTAAAACCGGCACTATAAGGAAAATTGACGGCATTTCATGGCATCGCATCATCCCTGTATTGCGCAACACTTGTCTCAGGAAATTGCAGGAGCAAAGCTAAAAGAGCTGATCAAAAATACGCCAACTCAATGATTTCAAATCTGGTATCAATCTAGAAGGAGTTACAATATTCAACATATCATAAGAAAGCCCACAAGTCAGCCCAAATCTTCACCAGAAGTTGCAAGCCATGAAGCCCACAAAGCGCCGCGGAACCGCGGCGGGAGCCGGCTTGTGCCGCGGTTCCGCGGCGGTATTGACACATCAGCGCGCCATTTTCTGTGCAAAATTCTCATCTCTGGGTCCACATTCATTTTATATACTTCAATCTCTAGAAAACCCTCGAAGCTTCTGCCAGATCAGCAAAAGATGATTAATTAAGCTAATCCTAATTAAGCTCCTAATAAACTATTTCTAGAAGCTCCCTCCTAACTAATCACATCTAGAAGCTTCTCCTCTAACTAACTTTTGGAGGGAAATTCAAATCTCCTCTAACAAACTTTTGGAGGGAAACTTAAAATTCAAATCCTAGATCTAGGGTTTCGATGGCTATAAGTAGGAACCTAGATCTAAGGGTTGTAGTTGTTCAATAATAATCTTTAGTCTTCTCTAATCTTTAGTTCAATTCTCCATCTTCTTCAACAAGTCTAGTGACAAGACTTGTGCGAAACCCTAACCCTAATTCCAATCCAAATTCAAGATCCCGGGTACAAAATCGAGCGAGAAGCCCTTCAACCTTTTAGGAGCGGAGCCGATCTCCAACCGAGCAAGTGATCCAAGCCGATCCGCGAGTCACGGAGCTGAGCGAAGCCAAATCGACAATCAAGTTCTTCCTCTTGTAGTTAATGAAATTGTTGATATAAATAAAAGATGATATTCTTTAATCTTGCTTTCTTTAAATTCTTGCATCATGATTCGATCTCAATTTGTAATTGTAGTTCTTGTTGTGATGTTTGAGTAAAACTACGCTCGTAAAGGTGTCGAGATGATCAATAGAATGATGATGTAACAAATCCTAAAACGATTCTTAAGTCCTGCGAGTTTTGTAAACACTAGCAAGTTCAAGAATCGATGACCTAGTTTCGTTGCGATGCTTTCTTGATTTTTATCGCTCGAAATTAGGGATCTACGATCGTTTCTTGAATTTACTAGAGGCTAGAATGTGAATGATATCGACGAAAGAACAAGGGATAAGATGAAACCCTAGTTTCATAAGAAATCCCTAATTCTCGATCGATCATCATCGATCTAGTATCAATTCATCGAAGGATAAGAATACGTAATTGTAAGATTACATCACATCTATAGATCCGATCGATTCCTACGAGCCTCATTTAGATTCTTGATATTTGGTCGGAAAAATCATCAAACTCTCAATTCTTGATTCTATCTTTTACTTTTTTTAGATCTAGATTTTCTAATTCTTGAACTTCAATTACAAATCATGAATAGTTTTCTTTTCTTTTCTTTAAAGTTTCGACTCATCTAATTGAAAAGACGAACGATTACACTTTTCCTGTGGACGATCCGCACTTAGTAACGTGCTACATTCGACACCGTTATTGATTGCGGTCAAAATATTTTTGGTTGTGATTTCTGTACAAATTTCAAATACTACACAAACAAGAATTCTTTACAATCAGTTGACTCTCTTTTCTTTGTTTTCAAATCAATTATTTTCCCCCACTCATTCTCATTTCTCTCTCCCTCTCCCTCACACACACATACCCCAGCAGCAGCAGCACACACACAGCAGCAGCACACAGCAGCAGCAGCAAGCAAGCAACAGCAGCAGCAACACTAGCAACAGTAGCAGCAGCTGAAGCAACAACAGCAACAACAAGCAGTAGCAGCATCAGCAGCATCAGCAGCATCAGCAGCAGCATTTGCAACAGCTCACCCCCTTCTCTTCTTCTTCTTCTCCTTCTTCCTGCATCCTAGGATCAAATGGGGTATAATTTCTTAAACTCAACTCCTTTCTTTTGCTAGAATGAGGTTATTTTGCTTCGGTTAGTGTTTAATGTGGTTTTTTGTGCTAGTTTGTGGTTTAAGTGGGGTTTAAGCTAAGTTGGGGTTATTATGGCTTAATTAACTTAGGTAGGTGTTATTAGTGCTGTTTTAACCTAGTAGTATCTCTAGATTTCGCTAAATCACCTTAAAGTCCTAAACTTGAATTTAAAATACGGTTTCAAAATAAGTTATAGGGTTTATGAGATCTGCTATATCTGCAGTTATTTTCTTGTTTGGCAAACACATACAGTATAGTGTGCATGCTTTTTAGAGTAGTCTGTAGGATTTCGTGCCCGTGCCCCTCCCAAAAATCCGGCGACCATCCCTCCATTTCCGGCGTCGCCGGCCCCCCCCTGATGTTTTGGGTGTTGGTGCTTTGTGTAGAGGTGTCTGTGGGTGTTTTCCAGTGTTTGGTACTGTTTGGTGTTTGGGTTTTTACTGTGAACAGAATCTGGGAGAGTTTGGGTTAGTTTTAGTGTTTTGTGGACTTTGACGATAATTTGATGGTTTAGTTGGATAATAGGGTAAGTCAGGGTTTTTAGGGTAAGATTAGCTCTAATTTGTGCTGTTGGTATCACTTGACTCTTGTAATTTCACCTAATTTCACTAGTGCACCCCTATTGAAACGTTTTTGAAACTAAACTTTAGGATACTAGAATCTGCTGTATCTAGGGTAGTAATTTTAGTAAGCAAACATATACATTAGGCTATGAATTGTGCTAGGAATATAGTATAGAAACCTGAACCTCTTTTACCTAAATTTGGCCGATATCTTCCCTATGGTGGCCGACCCATTTTTAAGGGATCTTGTTGGATTTTTGCAGGTAGTTTTCTGTAGGTATTATAAGGGCTTTGGTCTTGTTTGTTTTTCTTATTATTGCTCCAGATAAAATCTGGGACCTGTTACATATAATTAGCATAGCTGGACTTGTGCGACACGTACGATACGAGTTGAGTTGGTTTGCTGTGTGTCACAGCGTGTCGCGGTGGTTTTTGATGTATGCATACACGTTACGTATACACACGCGTTTAGTTCGCGGCGCGAGTTTCTCGTTTAGTTTTAATATCCCGTTTTTGCCGGATTTTAGCTTATGTGTATTCTTTGTATAAATTCTAGGTTCGCAGGAGGGTACTTCGGACGCCGCAAGGAAAGGAAAGCAGGTAGTCGGCTACACTTAGCACGAGATCACGGTGAGTAGATTTAACATCTACGGGGAAATCGCCCGTATGGCGTTAAGCGTCAGGGCTTGATAGGACATTGTAGTCACGTATATATAAATATGTATATATTGTTTGTGTATATGTACTATTATAGCGTACCCCTCCCTTGTTGCATATAGATACAGTAGTTATGTAACACCGCACTGTCACTAACGGTTCAAGCTGCACGAGCACTAATCGTATGTTACACCCACACCGTTAGTGATTGCCATGACACTTGCACTATAGGATTGCTATGAACTATACATACTGTACATTCATGCTTGCGTGTATACTATATTGTATATCCATATTGTTGCACACATACATTGATATATCCATATTGCGCACATACAGATTGTATATGTTGGATATAGTGCCCTCAAAATCAATTATTGGATTGCAAGTACGTGATTGCAATGATTGAGAGAGGACCTATACCGGTAGGACAGTCTTACTCAAGATGATAGTATGCTATCTGGTTTGCCTTTATCAGTCGTGTACAGCTTTAAGTGACATGATCACTATTACACGTTGATAGAGCCCTTTGGATCCTGCTTGACTACCAACAGTATGATGGCGATCATATACGTGAGAGTTGTGTAGTTTATAAGCACATCCTTAAAAGTAGTCCCTAGTCGTGGGGGTTTCGAGACAGGGCATCGATACTCCGGAGTAGACTAGTGTATACAGTCGAGACCCCGACAAGGGGCGGTGGCCGGTCTCACAAGCCACTGGTGTCAGTTGGATCACCTAAGATGTATACAGGTGCTCATTGGGTTATGAGTGCACTGGACAGGACTCGCCGGGAACCTGCTAGTTGGTATTTATACCTAGCGTCAAATAGCAGTTCCCTGGTGACATGTGTACAGGTTAGTTCATCGACCTGAGGTCATCATTTGTCTCGTGTGAGTTCCCTCTGTACTTTGATTACTACCCTACCACGGCTCAAAGGAGTCATGCAAACAGGTTTTAGTTGGGTACAGTCCCAAGCCACATGGAGGCAAGTGAGTGGATCGGCAAGGGATTCGTCTCTCCCAGTATTGGGGTTGAGATGGGGTGAGATCACGCTGTGTCGAGGAGAGCCATTACACCAAGTCCTTGGCCAAGGCAGGTGAGAATTACTGGGAAGTATTCCAGTGGTTTCTTAGGGTGTTCAGGGCTATTCTCCGACACGACTTATACCGCTATTGGGGGTCTGACGTTACCAGCCCCCTAGGCCCGATATGCGATGCTCATAGATGAACGGACCAGGATGTACGTATATTGTCACTGATAGGCTCAGTAGGGTTCAGGATGAGTTCGCTCATCAGCTTCCCTTTCGATCAGTACATGGGCAGCCATTACGCACAGCTAGTGCCGCTAACGTGCTTGTGGTTAAACCCACTGCCAGGGTACTGACGAGTCTTTAGAGTCCCCCACAGATAGTTTCCCAAGTTCGGACGAAACGTTGTAGAGTCTGTATGGTTTTATGGCAGGGTTCGAAAATGCACGTGCACTTGTGGACGTGTCATATTTCGGACAGATAATGCTGGTGGGCTTTGGTTTAAGTCGGATCTAAGTATTATATTGAGTCGGAATATTTTAGTCTCTCATTTTCGTATTCGGTCGGAATACGGATACAGGTATGTATATATAGGTGAGGGGTATTCTCGTAATCCGTTACGAGAATATTTTAGTTTCACGACCCAAAATTGTCCCGTGACGGCCCTAATACTACGCAACGCCAAAAGACGTAACGCAGTAAAAGAAAACCAAAACCCAGAAATCTAAACCAAGAAAATACAGAAAAGATAGTATAGTTTTTGAAACATTTGAAATCGCAACCCAAATTTTTTAAAAGTCTTACTTTCTTTCTTTAAAATTTTGGCAACACCCCTTTTTTGTAAAAACTAGCCAAGATGAATACAATACAAATATACGACACCGTAGCGAAGAAACAAAAACAATAGAGAGAAAGCTGTATATAAAAGACAACAAATCCACAAATAATATACAATATCGTCCTCACCAAGTCTCTAAGCCAACAACATACTGGTAGATGGAGAGTACAAAATACAACGAATGTACAATATGAAATACAGATAATCATCCAACCCACCTACGCAAAATAGTACTGTGAGCTGATATGGTATCTGTAGCAAAAGATGATAGATAAATAGCTGAATAGCCTGCCTCGACTACTCTGGGGAACAACCTGAAACACCTGTGGCACAACGGGGGTGAGTTGCCAACTCATGAATAGTAGATAACATATGCAGGTAATCGCAGGAATGCACGTACAACATGAATCTAAGATATGCGATTACAGTAATAACATGTCATGCAAATGCTGAATAAAGGAAAGTACACTAGCAGGTACAATCAATATGTGAACCAACATGACAATAATATACAATAACCATGCAATAGGGATATGAGAATGTAAATATGCAAGTATCATAAGGGTACAATAACAGGTACTACCAATATATGAAACTGTGCAAAGAATAGATAAGTGTGAGGTATGGGGTGGAATATGTCATTTCCACGGAACCCTGACATCGTGGCCGGATCACAATCCATCAAGACACTCAAATCCCAAAATCCTCAAATCAGCCCCTAAAATGGGCTTTCATATCATATAAGTCTCACATCACCTCAATGTACAATATCGAATAGATCTCCTATATCCCGAATGTACAAATCATCAATCTCTTTCATATCCACTATCCAATCTCAATGAATCACCTATATCCCAAGTCGAATCTCAAATAATTTCTAACATCCTATATATATATATGCAGAAGTAAAATATGATGGGAGCAATACATATATATTAGCGTCCCATTTCACTAATATTGGTCTAAGGGTATATATAACAACGGCTAAATCCCCTGTTATATATACAAAGGTATTAAAAGAAATATCATGAAAACCATGTGCCAAGCATCGACACAGAAATCCTGATCACGTATCATACGCTATCCCGAAAGCACGAGTGCCTAGCTCTGACCCTCGTCTTTCGACGTATGCATACGTACATGACTCCCAGCGGTGTCTCCGTGATCCCCCGCCGAGTCATGGGTACTGTCATCGGTAGGTACTCTCCCGCCTCCAGGCTCAATCGGCAAAGTCCATCGATCTTCTTGCCAAGTGGAACCATACCGGACCCCACCATGTACCCTCATACGGCAACCACACCTCGTATGGAGTATATAATCAGAACCGATAAATCTCATGGTGGCTGCGCAAATATCATATCAAGGAAACCGGGTTTTTCAATGTATGCATAATTTCATGAACTCCCGCGGTTACCAAATCCAGAAATCATCATGTGAAATCAAAATAACAGTGCGCAAATCCAGGAATACATATATGCGATATATCTGAAATGCGAGCATATAAATGAAAATATGTAGCTGAAACCAGATGTATGCGAAATCAATAAGGTACAGCTAAGTATAGGTATCTACCTATAAGTGAAAGATGTTGTATACCCCCCTGGGTATAAGTAGAATATGAAGGGTACCCCCCGGGTATAAGTAAAATATGTGCAAAGTATACCGATGAACTAGATGTCAAGTCTGATAAGCAATAAAGTATCTATAAGGGGTTGCGTGTGACATGGCAATTATTGACGGTGTGTGTGTAGCATACAATCCGTGTTCGTGCAACATGAACCGTCAATAATATTTACAGTGTCCTACGGCTGCTAGTCACAGTACAACTATATCAAGGAAATAAGATAAAGGCGCAATTCTAACAATGACGTAGAATATGCGACAGGTATTTGAATCCTAGTCCAGACGCATAACGCCATGCGGGCGATTCTCCTGTAGATGTTAAATCTACTCACCTACGCTCCACGCTAGGTGAATTCTACCATCTGCTCCTCCCGGTAGCAGTGTCCGTAGTCCCCGCCTGCAAACCTGCAAATAAGACATGGAAATCATATATAAGCCAAGTATTTCGCAAAACGCGATATCGAACTAAAACGAGAAAGGCACGTCGCGAACTAAACGCGCGTGTGCACGATACGCTGAATCGTGTGTATACGCGTCTAAAACCATCGCGACACGCCGCGATACGCTGGATCACAGAACCCTCTCACGTATCGCGTGTATCGCGCAAACACAACGAACTAGAAATACGGTATTTGATCCCATATTTTCCTACAGGTCAAATATCACAAAACTAGACATGCCAAAACACTACAAAACATAGCATACTACAGTACCCAAAACCCCAAGACCCAACCCCTCTTCCTGGCCGCAATTTACGGCCAGATTGAATAAATCTGCGGCCAAGTTTTGGGATGGGTGGCTCGTGTTCTGGTGGTGGTATCTAGACCTAGTGTACATGCCCCAATTTTCTCAATTTTAACCTGAAGGTCCCGGGTCAAAAGCAGATCACAGATTGCCAATATATCGTATAAAAACGACAATTTGCACTAAAAAGGAAACCCTATGGTATTTTAGTGTAATCCAGGGAAATTCTCAGTTAAAGTGACCTTAATAACACTAAAATAGGTAGGGTTTACCAACACAATCATCAATTATCCAAAAGTCCACACAAAACACCATAATTAGTACTAAACTATCTAATTTAACACTAATCGAAGCTAATTATCACACAAGCTAAGCAAACTAGGGAAAGGGTTCGGAAATATACCCTAGAGAACCCTAAGTAGCAAGGGAAGAAGTGGGGAAGAGCTGCTGTAGTGGCTGGGGCTACTGCTACTACAGTTGCTGCTGCTGTTGCTTGCTTCTGCAGCTGCTGCTGTTGCTTGCTTCTGCAGCTGCTGCTGAAGCTGCTTCTGGTGTTGCTGTTATTGTTGTTGTTGCTGCCACTGCTGCTTGCTGCTGGTGCTAAGGCTGCTGCTTCTGAAGGTGAGTGTGTGTGTGTGTGTGAGAATGAGAGAATTGAGAGGAGTGAGAAAGAAATAATTGAGAGGCAAGGAAATTGTTGCATCAAGTGTCAACCCCTCTCTCTCTCTCTTCATTTAATGAGGCATGGCAAGGCCATCATGCCCCATGATGCACTCTCTCTCTCTCAAACCAAGGTCAACATAAGAAAGTCAAATTCTTTTTAAATCCATTTTGTTTTAAAACAACCATACACATTATTAAACCCAAAGCACCTAAACAATAATTATAAAGCTAGATTAGGGAAAATGGTTAGTTCACCATGTTGCTAATCATGGTTAAACCCCCAAAACAACCCTAGTTATCATGCACAAGTGTGTGCAAGCCTAGGAAAAATCTAATAAAATACTCAATAAATAGGATAAAATATTTGAAACTTAATTTGGTAAACTTTTTATTAAAAATCATACACTAAAATATAATTAGCTACAAAACACATTCTAAGGTGTTACATTTAGAAGATGCATTTCTTTTTGGGTTAATCATTTTGGTTTAAATGATTAATGTTTTGGAAAGTGTGACTCATGTTAATGAGTCATTGATTCTAGCATGTTCACTAATGACTCATGTTAATGAGTCATGTTGTGCGTCATGAAGAATTAATGACTTTTGTTTTGGGTGTGATATTTTAGGGTTGAGTTGGAGATATTTTGGTAGGATTTTTTCCTTGATATTTCATCACAAAACCTTATATATATCATCACCATTATTTTGGGCAGCCAAGGGGATTTTTTGTGCTTGGTTATTTTGCTCACTAGATTTTTCTTGAATTCACAATTTCCATCTCTTTGCATCTTCTTCAACCTCCACTCTATCCCTCTCATATGATGAGAACCCTAGGGTGTTTGAAACAAAGTATTCTAGTCATTCTTTACTTCATCTTGGACATGTCGGTTAGCGTACTTCATGTTCGAGTTGCCTCGGTATAGAGGCGGGAGCCCGTTTAAAGATCCGTTGACGTGCTGCCACCTCGATGAGGAGACAAGAGATCGGAGTTGCCGCGAGGAGCGTGGGATGATGGCTAAAGACCGAAGGACTCGGATCGATCGGTATAGCTTTTCTACCTCTTTACAGTTTGTTAGTTTAGCGTTAATGGCAAGATCCGGGTTATAGTTTGCGATAGCGCCAGTTATAAAAGTTTTTGTTCCGCTTTTGGCGTAAGAATGACGACCTGGGCGCTACCGTAGACTTACATGGTATCAGAGCCACGCCATTAACCTTTACTAACTTGTTCTAACGTGTTTAAAACATCGATCGAACGAAATTTCCAAAACCGCATTTTTCATGATAAAGTTTCTGTTGAATTTTTAAACTGATCTAAAAATTATTTTGAGCATCTCAAAAAATCGTGCAGGCTTTTCTATGACTACTGTAGAAATTTGGTAGACTGAATCCACTATACTGCCGCGGAACCGCCGCACAAACCATGGTTTGACCGCGGTTCCGCCGCCAATTTATGGCAACAGTACACCAAATTTCTTCTGGGTGTCTTTCATGTGGAATTGTGGTTTCTGGAATATTTTGTTTGGGCCCAGATTTTGTTTGAGTACTACAGTTGTACTTGGGGCCCACTTCGGGAAGTTTTGTCGATCGGAATTTTAAAAATATTAGTTTACAGTACTTACATTATATCTCCGACAGTGAATGTCATTCGAGCGGTAAATCATGTCTAACTGCTATAGTACTTTTAGACGGGTTTGCGAACGTGACATTCGCGTTGATGTTCTGTGTTGTGCTGTGATGTTGCGGATTTGTCGTGGTGGATAGCTGTGTGCAATGGTAGTGCAGTTTGGATTTATTTGTACATTTGATATTGCGGGGCGAGCGTCCAACATGTGGACTGCCGTCACTGCCTGTTTGTATAATATTCTTTTGGGCACGACCGGGCTGAGGTCGATATACCCGTTGTACATATTTTTCATTTCTGTACTAGGTTTACCCCACGACGGAGTGCACGGATAGTCGGGTTCTGGAGGGTAACAGGTCCGCATCTCATGGCTTTGAGAGATAGAGGGCCTCACTCTAGAATTTGCAGACTATTCGCCGCACTCGTAGGGGGTACAGGTTGACCCAAAGAGGGGTTCTCAAGTTACCGGATTCCGTGATGTGCAGGGTGGTCCATTCACTTTGCTGTAAAGGGCTGCCTCGCTTCAGATTTTGGCGGGTAACTTGCCGCACCCGTAGGGGTCTAGGTTTCATTGCACAGGCTATCCACACGACCAGGGGAATGCCGGGGTTTCAGTAGCGCCTCTGTGAAACCCGGGGATCCCAGATTATCTGTATTGTTCTGTGATGCTTATTACTTTTTTGTAATATTGCATTTATTACGCCTGGAGCGATTATTGTATATTGGTATATATACTAGTAGATGTTGTATATGTTTGACACCCGCGCTTGTCCAATCCCCGCTCTGTCGTTAGTTAAGTAACCTAACGGGTGATGACGGGACCCAGTGACGAATGAGGATGGTATATACGTACTTTATTTTCGTTCTTTTCTGGTGTGATTAATTGATGGGACTGCGTGATTCTGATCAATGCAAAGGAAAACAAACCTGTTTAGACGTTGTTGGAACAGTTTTAAAAAGTGTTATTACAAGGACGTTTTCTTTTGTTTTGCATAGAGGTATTCAGTTGGAATATCCTGCACTTCATTCGACGAGGCAAAGGACGAGATCCCTTCACCGGGAGTGACCCCTTAGGCAGAAGTTTGCGTCAGGGTAATAACTTCACTATAGTCGATTACTTGTTGTTTTGCATCGCGGTATTCAGTTGGAATATCCTGCACCTCATTCCACGAGGAAAGATCCGAGATCTCTTCACCGGGAGTGACCTCTTTAGCAAAGGTTTTCGCCACTATATTTATATAAAAAGCTATCAGGTTCCTTCAGCGATATCAAGTTCGTTACGTTAAAGGTTTTTTCGCCAAAAACCAGCCGTAGCCCTCCGCCGTTTCAGACGGGTAGCACGTAGTATTCATGCTATGTTTGTTGGCCTTCGTCAAGGCATAGTGGATGGTAGCTGTTTGTTACTTTTCTGTTGCATAGATAGATGAGTTGGTTTGGGACAGTCGTTCTGCCATTTGGCCAACATCAGGGGTATGTACGGTTGGGTTCAAATTGACAAGATAATGACGGGTAGAACTTGACATGTGACTTATGATTTGTTGGCCTTCGTCAAGGTCATAAGAGCATGGGGTAAAAATCATATCGGGAGTTTCTAAAGAAACTGAAACTTGCTAGGCATGCGCATACCTTCTGGAGTGTGATAACGTGAGTGGATTCCTTCACGTTATCATGCGATGAGAGTTGGATCCTGATTCCCACTGATGAGTTAGTTTACTCTTCGGGTGATCCCGATTGATTTTTCTTTCAGGTTTGGAGGAGAATTTTACAGTACAGTGGGAGGTTTCCTGATTAGATAAAGTGATAACCATTCTGATCTAAGTTAAGAGTGCATGCGGAGTGTTTTTTCTCTCTCTCTCTCTCTCTTTGGCAGCGACCTTTGACCGACCTTAGACTATGACTCAGTGACCAAGTTGACCGAATCTTCTTAAAATACCGGCTTTTGGATTGTCTAAGTTGCATAAGTCACTGCCGCTCCTTTTACCCTTTGCATTTCTCAGAACACCTCATATCACTACGAACATTCACTTCCATTGGATAGATCCATCGTATGGTTATATACGAACTCGAAGGGACTTCTTTGAGGATGGATCCAGGTTCAGGAGAAATTGAATAGGTTTATTCGGTTGTCTTTTATCATCACCTTCTCTCAGGTTGCAAGGGCTCCTTAGTTTAGGAGAGTACACCTATTACGCTTATTGGATAGTCTTCTTCCGATCCATAGGCAGGTGCTGAAAGGTAGGGAATGAAGAAAACCAATTAGCCTAAGTAGGGTGTACTGTAACGCCTTAGATTTCGGTTAGTGTTCGTTTAGACGTTAATGCGGGTTTACTGTAAAAAGTTTACCAATTCGGGTTCCTCACATTTTATAACATTTAATTAATAATTTATTATTATTTGTTATAAGCATGCACGCACGTGTGGACGTAAATGCGAGGATTTGTTTATGCTAATTTTGTTCTTAGCAACCATGACCCTTAACCTAATCCTTGTTAATCAAATCCTTAATCTTTTCCTAGATATTTGTTGAGTGAGAAAGAGATATTTGTTAGGGTTTGTTTGTGTGATTGGTGGCATGGTGACTTGTGTGAAGGCATTAAATGGGAGTTAATGCTATGGTTGCACTCACCTCTCACCTCACCCTACACTCACCTTCCTCTCTCTTTATCATTCTCTCTCTCTCATTTCTCTATCTCTTTCTTTTTCTCTCATTCCTTTCTCAACAACTGAACACTTAGCTTCTCTTCACCTTTTCTTCACAAATCCATCACTAAACATCACTAATCTCATCAAAAATCACATCTTTTTCCATCACTTGCCTCTTGGATGCCTTGGAGTGTTCAAAGCTTGGATCTTTGAGTTCTTTTGTGTAGGTATTGATCTCTTTCAGTTCTTTAGATGTTTATTGTGTAGCTTAGCTTTAAAGTTTCAGTTTTTATCGCGTATCGTATCGTTTCGGGTAAATATCGTATTTTTAGTGTTTTGTTTGGATCTCGGATGATCTGCTGTTAAACCAGGTACTTGTTGCAAAAATTGACTTGACGGTAACCTAGTGTAGTGACCTAGAACCTCCCCTCAAAATACGAGCCCATTTCCCCATACTACGGCCGCAGATTTCTTGGTTCTGGCCGCAATTTGCGGCCAGAGTAGGGAGTTAGGGGGTGGATTTTGGAGTAGGGGTCTCTGAGGTTGTTTGTGATCTCATGGTACTTGCAATTTTTACAGATTACTGGAACAGAAAAATCTGGGATCACTTATGTGTTTCTCGTGTTTCGTTTCACGCGATACGTTATCCGATACGGTGCGTGTTCTGTGTTGCTGTTGCTCTGAGTTGGTTTCGTAGTATCGCTATAAACGTTAGCTACAATACGAACCCTTTAGAGTACGTTTGTGTTTTCGTGTTGGTCCGTGTAGATTATACGTGTTTTGGGTCTTTTGCTAATATATATCTGTTATATCGTATTATGTTGTAGTTCGCAGGCGGGGACTTCGGACGCTGCTACAAATGGAAAACAGGTGGTAGAATTCACCTAGCTTGGAGCGTTGATGAGTAGATTTAACATCAACAGGGGAATCGCCCGCATGGCGTTATGCGTCTGGGCTAAAGATGTTATTTCTGTCGCATATTCTATGTCATATTTAGAATTGCGCATTTACTCTACTGCTTAGTTAGTGTTGTGCTTGGACTAGTATCCTTAGGACACTGCACTATTATTGACGATTCATGTTGCACGAGCACTGATTGTATGTCACACACACCGTCAATAATTGCCATGTCACGCACAACCCACTTATAAATATGATACTGCTTGGTTAGGGGCATTGGGACTTTGATTCATATTTCTTATCGTATATGACATATAGCATACCTCTATATCCACATGCTTACACATATGCCTTCACATACTTACATGCTAGATACTTGTATACCTATAGGATATGGTACCATACACACTTTATGACATAGCTACAGGTATACATTGCACACATATTTCACTTATACCCAGGGGGTATACTACATCATTACTTATAGGTAGATACATATATCTTGCTATACCTTTATGTTTTCACATACACCTGGTTATAGCTACATGTTTACCTTTACTTGATGTTATTTTAGAATTGGAGAAAATTAGGAACCACATGATATTTATATTAACTTGCTGCATTTAATTAGCGGCTTTTCCTTTATATGCCTTCATTACAGTTTTATATTGCATATATTATATTCATGGATTTTCGCATTGTGATATGGATTTTTCATGATGTTTTCTGGATTTGGGGACCGTGGTAGTTCATGAAATTATGCATTACTTGAAAAACCAGGTTTCCCTTGATATGATATTTCTGCAGCCACCATGAGATTTATCGGTTCGAATATATATATACCCCACGCGAGGAAAGGAGGGGTCCGTGTGCGGGTACATGGTGGGGCCCGGAGGTACCCCGAGGCTAGAATGAGGTCATAGTGCTAGACAATGAGTTGCAAGGAAACCATACTTTCCGGTGACATTACCAATGACTCAGGGTTATCATGGGGATACCGACGGGAGTCATGTACTTATAGATACGTCGATAGGCGAGGGTCAGAGCTAGGCACTCAAGCTTTCGGGATAGCGTATGATACGTACCTATCAGGGTGCCAGTCTTGATGACAGCATCTGATAGACCTGCATTTCTGTATCGATGCTGGACACATTGGATTCATGATATTTCTTTTTACTCCTTTGTATATATAAAAGTGGAATGGGACGCTGTTATATATGCCCTTACACCAATATTAGTGGAATGGGACGCTAATATATGTGTATTGACATTAATTTATATACATCATCATATTATTTCATGCAAATATATTTAGGGTGTTAGAATCATACTTGATATTGGATTTGGGATATAGGGGATTTATTTTGAGATTTGATACTGGATATATATGAGATTGCTGATTTTGTACATTCAGGATATATGAGATTTATTCGATATTGTACATTCAGGATTTGTGAGACTTATATGATATGATAGCCAATTTGGGGGCTGATTTGAGGAAATTTGGATTTGGATTGTCTTGATGGATTGTGATCCTACCACGAAGTTAGGATTCTGTGGAAATGACAATTTTCATTCCATACTCCACATTTATTGTTTATGCACTGCTTCATGTATTAGTAGAACCTGCTAGCGTACCTTTCATGACTGTTGCATTTACATACCTGTACTTATATGCATTACTTCATGTGTTAGTTGTACCTGCTAGAGTACTTTTCATGACTGTTGCATATATATATACATTTTCATATCATTATTGCATGATTATTGCATTCATGTGACCTTTTATCGCTATTAATTGCATATGTTAGATTCACGCTGTACGTGCATACATGCGATTACCTGCATATGTTATTTACTATTCACGAGTGGGCAACTCTCCCCCGTTGTGCCACAGTTTTTTTGCAGGGTGTTCCCCAGAGTAGTCGAGGCAGGCTATTCATCTATCTATCATCTTTTGCTATGGATACCCATCGGCTCACAGTGTGCCGTTTTGCTTAGGTGGGTTTTATGGTTATTCGTGTTGTATTGTATATTCGTTGTATCCTTGTACTCTCCATCGACTATATTTTCTTGTTGACTTAGAGACTTGGTGATGACGATATTGTATATTCTTTTGTGACTTGGTTGACTTTTATACAGTTTCCTTTCTATCGTCTTTTATTTCTTCGCTACGGCGTCGTATATTTATTGTGGTGGTTGTTTTCCGCCTTTGGGCGTGTATTTGCTCCTGTTTGGGGATGCTTTATTTATATTTATGTTTTACCGATTTTTGGGGCTAGTTTTTACAAAGGAGGTGCTGCCAAAATTTTAAAGGAAATAAAGTTGGACTTTTAAAGAATTTGGGTTGCGATTTCAAATGTTTCAAAACTTCTATTATCTTTTCTTACTACTTTTAATGGTTTAGAGTTCTGTGTTTTGGCTTTCTTTTACTGCGTTACGCCTGTAGACGTTGTGTAGCATTAGGGCCGTCACGTGCCAATTACGGGTCGTGACAAAGTTGGTATCAGAGCGCTAGGTTTTACCTTTCAGAGTGTAGGATGACCTTGGTATGATGGAGTATGTAGTTTAAGCAGAGTAACGTACTGTGTGTATGTCTGCAGCATACTCACGATGCGGTACTCCGCCTAAAGGGATCTAAGTACATTGCTTGAAATTCCTTCCTTGATGATTCATATCTTTGTGATTCGATTTCCGTGTTCTTATCGAATCTTATTTCCATTTATAGCCTTGCCGCCGATGACTATGGGGACCCAGAGTGATGTAGCGAAGACTGACAAGGATAGCACGCTCGTTGCACAAGTGCAGACGGATCCACTTTCGACAGATAATATCGCTAGGCTTGTGGCAGAGATGCAGGACATGCGCCAGACTATGAGTTCATTGGTTGAGGTTGTTCGAGCACAGCGACAGGAGGTTGTCACCCCTGTTAACCAGTTGCTCCTTGCAATCAGCATGTAGCAGTCCGTCACCTACATGGCACCAGTCGATGCAGCCCCAGTTTACGAGACACGTCTTCCAGAGACTTTGAGAGTTTCGGAATAGAGGAGGAATTGTACTGGTGTACCAACCTAGAGACAGAGGCCTAGTCATCGAGACAGATTTCGTGACCGTCATGGGAGTAGCAGAGGCTTTGGACGGGGACAGTCATCCAGCTCTTAACCCCAGGAGGGTCAGCAGCGTTATTCTGGATGCTATCAGTGCGGGAGCCTTCGTCACCTCATCAGGAGTTGTTCCCTAACACCTCGTCAAGGTCATATTCTGAAACGTCAGGGACGCGGAGGGTTCGCTCAGAGGGGTCAGTCTAGCAGAAGAGGAGTTCAGCCAGTTGCGGGTACGGGGCAGACATGAGAGTTTGCTTTTACTCATCGGGACGCGCGGGCGTCCAATGCATAATTTTCAGGTATCCTTAATTCGTATGTTCTTTTGATGTATTTGCTTGTTTTTCACACTTGTGCCGTGGTTGGGACGAGAGTCGTGTTAGATAGATCAGCCGTTTGTTGTGTTAATTTCTGTCAGTGATTCTTTTGTTGCACAACACGTATTTCAGTCGTGTGCCAATCGGTTAGGAGATTCTTACGTCACTTGATCCTTCTAGAGAGGTTGGATTAGACGTTCTCCTGGGCACGGACTGATTAGCTACGTGCTAGGCGTCTGTGGACTACCGTATGGAAACAGTCAGGTTTTGTTTTTCCGGCGAGTCAGTTCTTGTTGTGCAGGTGGATAGTTGTGCCGCCTCTCACAGCTCGAATTCAGCCTTTTTCTCTAGTCGGCTTTTGAGGAGAGGATGTCATGGATTCTTGACGTTCATTCATGGTACTAGAGCCACAGTTGGTTTGTTAGACCGGGTTCCGTTCGTGCGAGAGTTATCCGACGTTGTTCCAGATGAGCCAGCGAAACTTAGGGAGCTTAAGGATCAGCTGCAGAGTTGTTTGTTGGGGGGGCTGGTGCGTCTGAGTGTTTTGCATTAGGGAGCTCTTATTTCTGTTCGTCAAGGAGGAAGACGGCAGTTAGGTTGTGTATTGATGGATCGCCAATTGAACCGGCTTACGGTGCGGATAGGTATCCTTTACCTCGCATTGACGATTTCTTCGATCAGCTCCAGAGTGCGAGACATTTTCTAAGTTTGTTTGGGATCAGGTCATCATTGTTGCGGGTTCGGAGTGATGACATTTCGAAGACTGCCTTGTGCGTGCTACGGGCTTTGTGTGTTTTGGTGGTGTCGTTGGACTCATCAATGCCCTAGCAGCAATCGTAGATATGATAAACCAGATTTCTTCAGGCCGTTCCTCGACCAGTTATTGTTGTGTCATTGACGACATTCTGGTCTATTTCAATGTGTCTTGAGGAACATGAGCAGCACTTGAGGATTTGTTTTGCAGATACTGGGAGGGCACCGGCTGTTTGCTAGATTCTCGAAGTATTCCTTCAGGCTTGTTTGTGTTGACTCCTAGGTCTTGTAGTTACGGGAGACGGTTTTCGTATAGTTCTGAGGGAGATCGAGGCCATACAGCTTTGGCCCAGACTTATGCAGGACGAAGATCCGCAGATTCTTTGGGCTTAGCAGGTTTTTACCGCCGTTTCGTGCAGGATTACTAGTGTAGTGCTGCACCGTTGACTGAACTGACCAAAAAAGAGGTTTCTTTTCTTTGGACTGAGTTATGCGTGCGAAGTTTTCTGCAGTTGAAGACTCGGTTAACAACTGCATCAGTTCTTTCTTTGCTTTCTGGTTCGAGCGACTTTGTGGTTTAACTGTGATGTTTCGCGAGTGGGGCTCGATTTTGCGCTGATGCGGCATTATAGAGTAATCGCTTTTGCTTCCTTACATTGGAGGAAGTACGAACAGGATATCCTACTTATGATCTGGAGATGGCCGCGGTGGTCTCGCGTTGGAGAGTTGGAGACACTATTTGTTCGAAAGTCGTGTCAGATTTTCACGGACCACCAGAGCTTAATGTATATCTTCCTGCAGCGGGTTTTGATTGTTGAGATAGTCTTTTGCAGATTTATAGTTCTTGTGCGATCGTTGAGTACAGCTTAAGTTCGCCTCTACTGAAGGGACAGCTTGCTCATGTCCGCGCCCGACCACTTTCTTTAATCGCTTTCGCGTGGCACTGCCCGCCGATGCTCGTTCGTCCGAGATTCTTGAGCATACTTGGCTGGGTAATGATTTAGAGTCCTTGATTTGTGACAAGGGTGTGCTATGTTTAGGGACGCGTTTGTGTACCTGATACTATCGGGTAGAGACGCGAAATCCTAGAGCAGGCACATCTGTCAACTCTCTGTACTCATTCAAGTTCCACCAACATTGACGTGACTTATGAGATAGTTACAGGTGGGCAGGGATGTAAAGAGAAGTTTCGGGTTTCGTTTCAAGGTGTATGTCTTGTGGTGTGCTTTGGTTGAACATCTGAGACCGGCTAGAGAGTTGCAACCTTTAACCATTCCGGAGTGCGAGTAGGAACAGATCTCCACGAATTTCGTTTTGGTGTCTACCCAGGTTTAGTCAGGGTATGACTCCATTCGGATGCTTGTCGTCCAGTTATGCTCTGTTTGCTCAGTTGTTCTTTGTTAAGTTTGTGCGTTGCACGGAGTTTCTTCATGGGTCGTATCCAATGAAGGCACCCTGTTCGCTTGCCGTCTTCGGCAGGAACTTCAGGAAGCCTTGGGTACTGGTTGAGCTTTAGCTCCACTTTTCCATCCGCGGGATGATGGTTTTGTGAGAGCGGGCTATACCGACTCTGGAGGATATGTTTGTGCGTACGTATTAATTGTTGTCGGCAGTTGGGGATTGTCACTCGCTATTGTTAGAGTTCTCCTTCGATAGCTGTTATCAGGAGTCACTCCAATTGGCAACCTTTAGGTTTAGGGGTTAGGTCGTGTCGATCACCAGTCTATTTTTCTGACTCTGCGTTGTAGGATTTTAGGACCCAGCTAGTCTAAAGACTTCGGAAATGATCCAGTTAGTTCAGGTCAGGATGATGACAGTTCTGTGGGAACAGAGGTTTTATGCCGACCGTGATGGTCACAGACTTGGGTTCGCAGTAGGAGATCATGTATTCCTATGGACTTTTCCGATGAAGGACATGTTGAGTTTTGGGAAGCTTATCCGAGAATTGTAAGTCCTTTTGAGTTCCTTAAAGCGAGTTTGTTCCGTTGCCCTTAATTTGGCATTTCCGTCGAGATTATTGAGTATTCACCCCGTATTCCTTGTGTCGATACTTTGCAATTACCTTCATGGCCTTTCTCACATGATTCAGCATCAGACCATTTAATTTGGACGCGATTATTCGTTCGCCAACAGCCAATTGTGTTAATGGCTTGGCAGGTGGAGGAACGTCAGTCAAGGGTCGTGCCATCTGTGAAGGATTTTTCTTGGACGTAGCCGTATAGTGAGGTAATCACTTGGGAGGCTGCGAATGAGATATGAGAATTTGTAATCTTCTCTTTAAAGGTACGCTTAGTGAGAATTTTAAATTCGGGGACGAATTTTTATAAGGGGGGAGATTGTAACGCCTTAGATTTCGGTTAGTGTTCGTATAGACATTAATGCTGGTTTACTGTAAAAAGTTTACCAATTCGGGTTTCTCACATTTTATAACATTTAATTAATAATTTATTATTATTTGTTATAAGCATGCACGCACGTGTGCACGTAAATGCGAGAATTTGTTTATGCTAATTTTATCCTTAGCAACCATGACCCTTAACCTAATCCTTGTTAATCAAATCCTTAATCTTTTCCTAGATATTTGTTGAGTGAGAAAGAGATATTTGTTAGGGTTTTGTTTGTGTGATTGGTGGCATGGTGACTTGTGTGACGGCATTAAATGGGAGTTAATGCTATGGTTGCACTCACCTCTTACCTCACCCTACACTCACCTCCCTCTCTCTTTCTCAATCTCTCTCTCATTTCTCTATCACTTTCTTTTTCTCTCATTTCTCTCTCAACAACTGAACACTTAGCTTCTCTTCACCTTTTCTTCACAAATCCATCACTAAACATCACTAATCTCATCAAAAATCACATCTTTTTCCATCACTTGCCTCTTGGATGCCTTGGAGTGTGCAAAGCTTGGATCTTTGAGTTCTTTTGTGTAGGTATTGATCACTTTCCGTTCTTTAGATGTTTATTGTGTAGCTTAGCTTTAAAGTTTCAGTTTTTATCGTGTATCGTATCGTTTCGGGGAAATATCATATTTTTAGTGTTTTGTTTCGATCTCGGATGATCTGCTGTAAAACCGGGTACTTGTTGCAAAAATTGACTTGATAGTAACCTAGTGTAGTGACCTAGAACCTACCCTCAAAATACGAGCCCATTTCCCCAAACTACAGTTGCAGATTTATTGGTTTTGGCCGCAATTTGCGGCCAGAGTAGGGAGTTAGGGGGTTGATTTTGGAGTAGGGGTCTTTGAGGTTGTTTGTGATCTCATGGTACTTGCAATTTTTACAGATTACTGGTACAGAAAAATCTTGGACCACTTGTGTGTTTCTCATGTTTCATTTCACGCGATACGTTATCCGATACGGTGCGTGTTCTGTATTACTGTTGCTCTGAGTTGGTTTCGTAGTGTCGCTATACACGTTATCTACAATACGAACCCTTTAGAGTACGTTTGTGTTGTCGTGTTGGTCCGTGTAGATTATACGTGTTTTGGGTCTTTTGCTAATATATATCTGTTATATCGTATTATGTTGCAGGTTCACAGGCGGGGACTTCGGATGCTGCTACAAAAGGAAAACAGGTGGTAGACTTAACCTAGATTGGAGCGTTGGTGAGTAGATTTAACATCTACAGGGGAATCGCCCGTAAGGCGTTATGCGTCTGGGCTAGAGATGTTATTTCTGTCGCATATTCTATGTCATATTTAGAATTGCGCATTTACCCTACTGCTTAGTTAGTGTTGTGCTTGGACTGGTATCCTTAGGATACTGCACTATTATTGACGATTCATGTTGCACGAGCACTGATTGTATGTCACACACACCGTCAATAATTTCCATGTCACGCACAACCCACTTATAGATATGATACTGCTTGGTTAGGGACATTGGGACTTTGATTCATATTTCTTATCGCATATAACATATAGCATACTTGTATATCCACTTGCTTATACATATGCCTTCACATACTTACATGCTAGATACTTGTATACCTATAGGGTATGGTACCAATAGTGATAGGTACATACACACTTTATGACATAGCTACATGTATACATTGCACACATATTTCACTTATACCCAGGGGGTATACTACATCATTACTTATAGGTAGATACATATATCTTGCTATACCTTTATGTTTTCACATACATCTGGTTATAACTACATGTTTACTTTTACTTGATATTATTTTAGAATTGGAGAAAATTAGGAACTACATGATATTATATTAACTTGTTGCAGTTAATTAGCGGCTTTTCCTTTATATGCCTTTATTTCAGTTTTATGTTGCATATATTATATTCATGGATTTTCGCATTGTGATATGGATTTTTCATGATGTTTTCTGGATTTAGGGACCGTGGGAGTTCATGAAATTATGCATTATTTGAAAAACCCGGTTTCCCTTGATATGATATTTCTGCAACCACCATGATATTTATCGGTTCAGATATATATATACCCCATGCAAGGAAAGGAGGGGTCTGGGTGCGGGTACATGGTGGGGCCCGGAGGTACCCCGAGGCAAGAATGAGGTCGTGGTGCTAGACGATGAGTTGCAGGGGAAACCATACTTTCCGGTGACATTACCAATGACCCAGCGGTTATCATGGGGATACCGACGGGAGTCATGTACGTATAGATACGTCGATAGGCGAGGGTCAGAGCTAGGCACTCGAGCTTTCGGGATAGCGTATGATACGTACCTATCAGGGTGCCAGTCTTGGTGACAGCACTTGATAGACCTGCATTTCTGTGTCGATGCTTGACACATTGGTTTCATGATATTTCTTTTTACTCCTTTGTATATATAAAAGTGGAATGGGATGCTGTTATATATGCCCTTACACCAATATTAGTGGAATGAGACGCTAATATATGTGTATTGATATTAATTTATATACATCATCATATTATTTCATGCAAATATATTTACGGTGTTAGAATCTTACTTGATATTAGATTTGGGATATAGGGGATTTATTTTGAGATTTGATACTGGATATATATGAGATTGTTGATTTTGTACATTCAGGATATATGAGATTTATTCGATATTGTACATTCAGGATTTGTGAGACTTGTTGATATGATAGCCAATTTGGGGGCTGATTTGAGGAAACTGGGATTCGAATTGTCTTGATGGATTGTGATCCTACCATGATGTTAAGATTCCGTGGAAATGACATTTTTCATTCCATACACCACATTTATTGTTTATGCACTGCTTCATGTATTAGTAGTACCTGCTAGCGTACCTTTCCTGACTGTTGCATTTACATACCTTTACTTATATGCATTACTTCATGTGTTAGCTGTACCTGGTAGAGTACCTTTCATGACTGTTGCATATATATATACATTTTTATATCATTATTGCATTCATGTGACCTTTTATCGCTATTAATTGCATATGTTAGATTCACGCTGTACGTGCATACTTGCGATTACCTGCATATGTTATTTACTATTCACGAGATGGCAACTCACCCCCGTTGTGCCACATTTGCTTTGCAGGGTGTTCCCCAGAGTAGTCGAGGCAGGCTATTCATCTATCTATCATCTTTTGCTACGGATACCGCATCGGCTCACAGTGTGATGTTTTGCTTAGGTGGGTTTTGTGGTTATTCGTGTTGTATTTTATATTCATTGTATCCTTGTACTCTCCATCCACTATATTTTCTTGTTGACTTAGAGACTTGGTGATGACGATATTGTATATTATTTTGTGACTTGGTTGTCTTATATACAGTTTCCTTTCTATCGTCTTTTATTTCTTCGCTACGGCGTCGTATATTTGTTGTGGTGGTTGTTTTCCGTCTTTGAGTGTGTATTTGCTCCCGTTTGGGGATGCTTTATTTATATTTATGCTGTACCCATTTTTGGGGCTAGTTTTTACAAAGGAGGTGCTGCCAAAATTTTAAAGGAAATAAAGTTGGACTTTTAAAGAATTTGGGTTGCGATTTCAAATGTTTCAAAACTTCTATTATCTTTTCTTACTACTTTTAATGGTTTAGATTTCTGGGTTTTGGCTTTCTTTTACTGCGTTACACCTGTAGACGTTGCATAGTATTAAGGCCGTCACGTGCCAATTACGGGTCGTGACATGTACAGAAGGTAATAAGTAAAGGCAAAATAAAAGGATTAGAAAGAGGGCAAAGTAACTTGCGATTGCTATCATTCACGACCAAACCGCGTACTTCATTGCCACTTCTACTTCACCTTTGCTTTTTTCCCCAGTTCGGGAGAAATAGAATAAGGTCTTATTCAGTTGTCTTTTATCATCACCTTCTCTCAGGTTGCGAGTACTCCTAGGATTAAGAGAGTACACCTATTATGCTTACTGGATAGTCTTCTTCCAAACCATAGGCTGGTGTCGAACGGTAGGGAAGGAAGAAAACCACTTAGCCTAAAGGGGTGTACAGAAGGTAATGAATAAAGACAAATAAAGGGATTTGGAGAGATGGCAAAGAAATATATGGTTACTGTCATGAATTGGATTATGGAAGAGGCATTACTAGGAATACCAGGATACCCTTACGAAATATTTTCATGTTTCAGTTTCACTGTGCATTATTAAAGGAAAACTGATTTCACGATTAGATACTTACTCCAGGATATGTATTTACCAGGTATGATTCTCACATCTGTATGGTTTTACAGATGATGAGTTGGAGTAAGTTATTGGAAATTAGGTGATCATCCTCATTATATCGGAATTCGTTGTAATTGGTGATATTTGAGGAAATCGCCTGGGTTTTTGTCGGATGGCAAGCAATTGGTTTTGAGTATCCGTTGTTGTGCACCAATTTCAAACTGATATATCTGTACGTTTATTTTTATAAAGTGAGATATAACTTTTTGAAATTATGTCCGTGATATTTACCTATATCAGTTGACGATTGGGTAAGGAGCATTGAACAACGGAGTAGTTCTTAAGCATAAGTACAGTTTTCAACCTACGATGCACAGGTTTTGAGTTATTCAACTCAGCGAACTTATACAGAGTACTGTATGTTGTCCAGTGTCCATCAGGACAAAGGGGTTGGTTCTCGTACTATGTTCTGTTTACTTGTGACTTCTCTAGTTTTTAGACAAGTGTTTCGTAGAAATACAATGTCTAAGTTTTGAGAAGTTATAGGTATAGGAATAAAGTAGAGAACCGGGTGTCGCAAGTATCGGGATTCTTCAAGGTGATCGAAAATGTAGATACTTGTGATTGGTATTCAGTTGATAGTAATAGTTTTGAGAAACTTGTTTCTCTTTCAGGTTACTCATAATTGGATGCATTCCTAAGTTGAGTAAATACTGATTGGCCTCTTTCTATTAAGTTGATATGCACTGGAGACAGCTGCATTAGAATCTGGTTTCAATTAAATAAGTGCCAAAGTTTCTATATTGGATATAGAATGGTTCATATCTTAACGATGTTAAGGTATGGGGAGTTATCCGGCTTATGCTTAAAACCATACTCTGGATAACTCAAGTCACGTTTCTGTAATGGCAGTTTGTGGGTTGGCCTAGGTTATGAAGAGGGTTGACTTTCTACCATCTGGAAGATCAATGGTGATATTGTTCTTGACTCGCCACAGTTTTAGTAAAATGGATTTTTTCAGAAAACAGTAGTGGGAGTATGGTAGAACTGGAAGTGATTCCAGAACCGCAAACGATTATGGAAAATTTAATAGGACCTAAAGATTCAATCAGGTTTGACATTCCATTAGCCATTCCACAGATATGGTGGGTAACCTCAGGCACCCGAGAGGTACTCCGGTAGCCTCAAGGACGTGACAGGAGGTTCTTGTTTACCCAGACTTCACACTACTGTTGTTCCAGGCTATGAGACCCGACAGGAGGTTAAGTATAGCGTCGTTCTAAACTATCTTTAGAAGTGCACGTATATATTATTCTGCCAGAGGGTTGTTGTGGTCAGTGGGAGCAACGGAAGCATAGTGGGCAAGTAGTTTATGTCTATTTATAGACTAGAGCAGATATAGCAGAGATAGATCATCTAATTTTGATGTGACAGTCATGGATTTGACTTCATCAGAATAGGGGATGGATCTGTTAAGAAGGTAGTAGGGTGTGATGTCCTGGTATTTGGATGGCATACAAAGAGTAGGAAGTAAAATTCCTATATTACGATCGGTTATACTGTGGTTGTCACACAGTTGTTTCTCCACAAATGATATGGATATAATATCTGACATTCTGGTTCCTAGATCTATTGTTTTAGATCTTGATTTGGGTAGTTTCCCAATCTGGGTACTTAGACAGTATTCTAATGGTATTTAGAATAGATGACTCATGGCATGGTGGTGTACCTGCAGGTAATGGAGTCTCTCTCTCTAAAGGTGTCTTACAGACTAAAGGGGAGAGGGATGTGCATGATTGGCGTATCACTTGCTTAGGCAATTGAGTCGATCATGAGATGTCAAGTACAACACCAGATGTTGTTTTTGCACTAGATGCAATAAGTTTATATTAATCCAATCCTGGAAAATATTCGGAAGCAGTTTTTGAACATAAGTGAATGTTCTAGGGAGGCAGCCTCTTTCGGGAGACAGTTATCATTCCAGACTTCCAAAGGTGACATGGATGACAGAGTGATTGTCAGAGTTATAGTTTTCCCTCTGAAAAAGGGGGCAGTATTATGGACAGGTGGTCTAAGAGGATACTGTGGGAGGCATGGTGCTGGAAACTGATTAGTTTTAGTTGTCGATACAGTCTAAGAAGTTTGGATTTGAGTTCATTTATGAACTAGGTCCCATCAGATATCCAGACATATTCTAAGACAGGTATTACTCAATTCGGGAGATGGCTTTCTCCGCGAACTTGAGATTAAGAGAGACATAGAAAGAAACATCAGGGCGGATCCACTCACTGAGGCTATTTCTCGAACACAATAGTTTTACAAACGGGTTTTGTGAAACTGAATAGTAGAGGATTTGGGTGTTCGGTATCACACGGGCTGTGAGTATGCGACATCGCAATAATTAGCCTTAAGTGCAAGTGGGAGATTGTTGGATATAGTGCCCTCAAAGTCAATTATTGGATCACAGGTATGTGATTGCAATGATTGAGGGAGGACATATACCGGTAGGACAGTCTTACTCAAGATGATAGTATGCTATCTGGTTTGCCTTTATCAGTCGTGTACAGCTTTAGGTGACATGATCACTATTACACGTTGATAGAGCCCTTTGGATCCTGCTTAACTACTAACAGTATGATGGCGATCATATACGTGAGAGTTGGGTAGTCTATAAGCACATCCTTAAAAGTGGTCCCTAGTCACGGGAGTTTCGAGACAGGGCGTCGATACTCCGTAATAGACTAGTGTATACGGTCGAGAACCCGACTGTAGGGTTCCTAGGCACTCTTGTGAAGGTTCATAATGCATCAAACATGCCCGAATAAAAATTTAGACGTGCTGAACAACCCAAAGCCGGGATCTTTGCTAGTTTATTAGGGTTAAACATGCAAGATAACAACTTTTTTACTAAGTGTGAGGGATTACAACCTTTGTAGTTCTCTCCTTCGCTTCATAAGCTCCGAGTAGAAGTCCCTTCGCCGCGATCCACGATCTCCCGGACTCAAGAGAGGCTCCACGACTCGAACGATCCATGCTAGCTTGTAGTGTTCCGCTTCTCCGATGATCTGCGTCGAAGTTGCTATAACTCAAGCTCTCTCACTCTAATGAGGTGAACACCCTAATCTAATGGGCTAGATTAGATGAGGATGATGGAGTAGTATTTATGCTATCTTTTTATATCAAATTCT
The DNA here is from genome assembly GCA_030015575.1 of Agapanthus africanus. Classification (NCBI taxonomy): domain Eukaryota; kingdom Viridiplantae; phylum Streptophyta; class Magnoliopsida; order Asparagales; family Amaryllidaceae; genus Agapanthus; species Agapanthus africanus. Next base: position 719,027,527 of record JASDDO010000024.1, read on the forward strand.
CACATGAAAACATCACAAAAGGAAAATCAAGTGAGCTTTCTCAAAGCTTAAGAGAGAAGAAGATGATGAATAATAAGATAATCCTTTTGTGATGAATAATGAAATGAGTATATCAATAATAATGCAACCACGGTTAATGGTGACAAGGATAACCCTTGTAGAGAGTTAACTAAGGCTAGGGTTTGGTTGGGTTAAGAAATGAGTCATAAAAAAATATCTATCATAATATCTTCTTCATGACAAAAGAAGAACTTCTAGAAGGTGCAAGAAGAAACTAACCCAATTAAACCCTAACCTTGTTTAATCACCACTAAACATGTTTCATTATTAATCATATCATGTTACTATAATATATATCACATATATATTATATATTTGTAACATAAGAAATAATACCTTTAATATATATCACATATATATCAATGTATTATCCGGTGAGAAAATGAAATAATAAAGCGAACCAATATTAGATAATGTAATACAATATATCATATATATTATTATACATTAAATTATCGATTCAACACTTGATCCGATAATCCGGCTATATCAAATATAACCGACTAATATATCATGTACCAATTCATCGAATCAACACTTGATCCGATGACCCGATTCATATCTAAATATCGCGAGAATATAGTACGGTATCTCATATCGCATTATCCTCGGTCCTGCACATATCACATATATGCCTCTACTCCGTTTTGCCTGAGCCAAGAAACCTCTGTGTAGGACTCTAAAGAATCGTCAATACGCCGGTAGCAGGTGATGATCATATCAAACACCCACAAGCTGCAAGCGGTCAGCTAAACGCAACAGCCACCTAAGTATTGAACGATCAGATGATCAACAAGTTAGCCTGTACGTTCTCCTGTGAATCCAATCAGTAACACTCCCGTACAGTTCGGTCTCTTCGTCTGATATGTCGCATATCAAGTCTAGGGGTGGTATACGTCAGACCCCAGTAACCGATAAGTCGTGTTGATGTGTGGCTCATAACGGGTCGAGAAACTACTAGTAACACTTACCAGTAAATCTCTATATCAGCCCTGGCCAGGGACTTCCAGTTATAGCCAATCGAACACAGCACAACATCAACTCCCCATACCGGGAGAGATGAATCCCCTCCTATCTCTCATTGCCTCCATGTGATTCGGGACTGTACCCAAAAGCCACCGTTTTGCATGCCCTCTTGGACGTGGTAAGGTGGAAATCAAAGCACAGTGGGAATCATACAAGACTCTATGACGATCTTGGGTCTACAGACTACCTTGTACCAGTGTCACCGGAGAACTACCATCTGACGTGTGGTATATCACCATCTGGGAGTTCTCGGCGAGTCCGTCCAGAGTACCCAGTCTCCACTGAGCACCCGTACACCATCCTTGATGTCCAACACCGATGGATATGGGATCATCCATCGCCCATCATATGGGTCAAGATGCGTATACGCTAGTCTGCTCTGGTGTATCGATGCCCTGTCTCGATTTACCCTCGACTAGGAACAGTTATAGGATGTACTCATCGACTACCATGGCCCCACTAGTATGATCTCATCATAGTCCCAGTAGTCAAGTACAGATCCTAAGGGCTTTATCAACAAGTGAGAGTAAGACAGTAAACCATTACAAGTCAACATGTTAAGATAAAGTGAAATCAAATAGCATACTATCATGAAGAGCAAGAAAGTCCTCTCTATATATATCCAAGCATCCATTATAATATACATCATATGTACAACAATGGCCTCTAGGGCATATACATAACTAACAATCTCCCACTTGCACTAAGGCCAGCTGCTGTAATATCTCATACCTAGCATCCCGAATAATCTCTCAAACTATATCTGAGGAATGGCCTTTGTGAATGGATCCGCAGTGTTGTCCTTCGTATCTACTCTCCTGACCTCGATCTCCCGGCGAACAACTATCTCCCTGATCAGGTGATACCGTCTCAGAATATGTCTGGACTTTTGATGGGACCTGGGTTCCTTGGCCAACGCCACAGCTCCATTGTTATCGCAATAAAGAGGTATTGGATGTTTAATGGATGGAACCACACCAAGTTCACTAATGAACTTCTTTATCCAGACAGCCTCTTTGGCAGCATCGTTGGCAGCGATGTATTCAGCCTCCATCGTCGAGTCTGCAACGGTATCCTGTTTGGAACTCTTCCAACAAACCGCCCCTCCATTGAGGGTAAAGACAAATCCCGAGTGCGACTTAGAGTCGTCCTTATCACTTTGGAAGCTGGAATCGGTAAAGGACTCCACCTGGAGTTCTTCGTTACCATACACCAAGAACATGTCTCTAGTCCTTCGCAAGTACTTGAGAATGTTCTTCACAGCTGTCCAGTGACTCTCTCCAGGATCTGCTTGATACCGACTCACTACACTTAGTGAGTACGCTACATCGAGTCTGGTACATAGCATCGCATACATGATAGAGCCTACTGCCGAAGCATAGGGTATCCCTTGCACACGGGCTCTTTCCAAATCAGTCTTGGGAGACATCTCTTTGGAGAGAGTGAGTCCAGAGATCGTGGGTTGGTTCCCATGCTTGGATTCTTCCATACTAAACCTCTTTAGTATGGTGTCAATGTACCTGGATTGGGACAATCCCAGTATCCGTTTAGATCTATTTCTATAGATCATGATTCCCAATATGCATGAGACATCACCTAGATCTTTTATTGAGAATCTTTGTGATAAGAAGAGCTTGACTGATTGCAACATAGGAATATCATTTCCTATCAAGAGTATGTCATCCACGTACAATACGAGGAAGACAACCTTACTCTCTGCTACCTTCTTATAGATACAAGGTTCATCTATATTTTTGATGAAGTCAAACTCTTTGACTATAACATCAAAACAGATGTTCCAACTCCGTGATGCTTGCTTTAACCCATAAATGGATTTAAGCAGCTTGCATACCTTTCCGCTGCTCCTACTATCTACGAAGCCCTCTGGCTGAGTCATGTACACGCACTCTTCTAAATCACCGTTTAGAAAGGCGGTCTTAACATCCATTTGCCAGATTTCGTAGTCATGGTATGCAGCAATGGCAAGTAAGATCCGGATGGACTTAAGCATAGCCACTGGAGAAAAGGTTTCGTCGTAATCCACACCTGGTCTTTGACGAAAACCCTTTGCAACAAGTCTAGCTTTGAAAGTCTCAACTTTTCCATCTACACCAAATTTCTTTTTAAAGATCCACTTGCTCCCAATGGGTTTTACCCCTTCAGGAGCATTTTCCAAAGTCCATACTTTGTTGGTGTACATGGATTCCATCTCAGATCGCATTGCATCCAGCCAATTCACAGAGTCACCACTCGTGATGGCCTGCTCGAAACTAGTCGGGTCATCACCTTCCATGATGCAATCCTAGCTTCCACCATAAATGAGAAAACCGTAGTATCTTTCAGGTGGATGAGAAACCCTACTAGATCGGCGGAGAGGCTGGGGTTCGTCGGGTACTACTGAATTCTCTGGTTCCACTAAATCTTCAGTTGCAGTTTGTGTTGCTGGAACTTCTTCCAGTTCTACCTCAGAGCCACTAATCTCTTTTGCAAGAAATTCATTTTCTAAAAAGGTGGCATGTTGAGCAACAAGCACCTTTTGCTCCTCACCGTGGTAGAAAAAATATCCATAAGAATTCTTCGGATATCCTACAATCTTGCAAAAAACTGACCGTGCCTCGAGTTTGTCCGGATTTTGCCTTTTGACATAGGCCGGACAACCCCATATCTTAACTCGTTTAAGATACGGTCTCTTCCCACTCCATATCTCATATGGTGTGGTAGGTACAGATTTAGACGAAACTTGATTCAATAGGTATGCTGCTGTCTCAAGCGCATAACCCCAGAAGGAAATAGGTAACTCAGCAGTGCTCATCATAGAGCGCACCATATCTAATAGGGTGCGATTCCTCCGCTCCGATACACCGTTGTGCTGTGGTGTATAAGGAGGAGTAAGCTGAGAGAGAATCCGATTCCCTTTTAGATAATTTAGGAACTCATTGTTTAAGTATTCACCTTCTCGATCAGATCGAAGAATCTTAATACTTTTGCCCGTTTGATTCTCTACTTCGTGCTTATATTCTCTGAATTTCTCAAAAGCTTCAGACTTGTGTTTCATCAGGAACACATGTCCGAATCTAGAGAGATTGTCAGTGAATGTAATGAAATAGGAAGAACCGTTCCTGGCATGCGTAGACATGTGACCGATACATCACTATGTACCAGTCCTAAGAGTCCGGTAACTCTTTCTCCGTGTCCACTAAACGGAGCTTTGGTCATTTTTCCTTTGAGACATGAATGGCAAGTATCATAAGATGATAATTCGAACGGATTCAAATATCCATCCTTATGTAACTTAGCCAGTTGTGTCGCATTGATATGACCAAGTCTACAATGCCACAAGTAGGATTCGTTCATTTCTGAACTTTTCCTCTTGTGTGTGTTTTGTATATTGAGGACTGTATTTTGATTGAGAATGAATATGCCATTATGTAACGAGCCTGATGCAATCAACTTTTGATTTAGGAAGATGTTCATAACATTATCCTGTACTACAAAATTATATCCTTCTTTACTTAATAAAGAAACCAATATAATGTTGCACATCATGTTCGGTATATAATAACACTCATTCAGAATCAGCGTATTACGACTTGGTAATACTAGGTGATATTCGCTAACTACTTTGGCTGCAATACTTGCACCATTCCCTACTTGAACGGAATGATCACCTCTTCCCAGTTCTCTACCTTTTCGTAGCCCATGTAACAATTTACATATATGGGATCCTGATCCGGTATCTAATACCCAGGACGTAGGGTGAACTGAGAAACAGTTCTCAATAACTAACACACCCGAAGAAGATGCATCAGCATGCAAGTTCTTTTGGGCGGCGTGAGAAACCAGATATTCTCCTATTTCCTGTTCAGTCTTATAACTCTTATAAGAAAGAACGGGACGAACGATCCCCTGCTCAGTATAATAAGCGGGTTCAGCTAATACATCCATATTATTATCTTGATTAAGTCCTGACACGGTCGCTACCTGGAGAGAGAGAAGGAAACACTTTAGCGTATGCTCTTGCAAGATTAGATTGGTTATTATCTTATCTAATCAGGATGTCTCCCACTGTTTATATCAAATCTTTCTTCAAACCCTAAAAGGTAAGATTAGCCGGGATTAATTACACCCTACAATTTCGTCAATCTTTCAGCCAGATCAGTGTCGGTACTTTGAGGGAGGTTCCCCGTGCTTTCGCATGGACCTAATTAAAGTAAACCTCGTTTTCCCAGAGGCGTAACCCCGTTAACACTTTTCTAGACACCTACTTGATCGGCTAATTGTCCTGTGTAAAACTCTCCCAGGAGTAACTCTTACTCGCAGTAGGTATCGGGATCCAACTATCTCATAGGATGTATGCAATCTCATTGCAAATTTCAACACTTGAAATTCCCGATAATATTTTGCCCCTAGCGATCTATGACCTTGACAAGGTCAACAAACCATAAATCGCAAGTCAAGTTCAACCCATCATTTCCTGATTGAATTAAACCCACCCGCATGACCCTTGACAAGATCAACAAGGCCGTATGAATACCCTAATCCAATCACATCTCATGTTTTAGCAGATAAACACTAATTAGCTACCGTACACTGTGCCTTGACAAGGTCAACAAACACAACACGAATACTAAGTAGGATTTATCTGAAATGACGGAGGGCTACGACAGGTTTTTCAGAAAACCTATTGCGTAATGAACTTGATATCGTCGTAGAATTAAGTGGTTTTTGAAAAGGAGTGTTTTTCAGGCTTCTAGTTTCGCTAAAGAGGTCACTCCCGGTGAAGGGATCTCGGCTCTTTCCCCATCGAATAAGGATATATCATATATACCGCTGTGCAAAGCAAGAACTATATAAGCTGTCAAAAACTAAACCACGAGTTTGTAGCATCTGCCAATTTCGCTAAAGAGGTCACTCCCGGTGAAGAGATCTCGGCTCTTTCCTCATCGAATAAGGTGCAGGGCATATCATATATACCGCTATGCAAAGCAAAACTGTAGCTACCCTTTTTATAAAGTTTTGATTCTACAACATCTTTTAGGTATCTTTTTCTTTTTATTAATCTTATTAATAAAAATCCTATCAGCTTATGCTTCCTAAGCATCACAGAAGAAACGAAAACAGTAATATTTATATATCAGCATATATATATTTAGTATAAGCATTCGTCTCAGGCAGTAATATGATCTCATCACAGAACATTGCAGCAGAAGAACATATATGAAATATTGGATATACTAGGACGTCCGTGTTTTCAATACGAACCGGTATAAAAAACGGATTCCACGGTCACGACGAATAGCCAAACCTACATCCCAAGACCCCTACGAGAGCGACAAGAAACACTGCCAATTCTAGTGTTAGGAGACCCGGTCTCGACTCCTCGAGATGGCCTCCCACTGGACCCTAGAACTCGGTTACTTATGCTCCCCTCCTTGGGTCTACCTAATGCGGAAAAGTAAATAATATACACTGGTGACATCAACTTCAACCCGGAAGTGCACCAATAAAAGAATATTACATACAAATGAATTTTACATGAATGAAAATAAAAACCCTCATCTCACATAAAACCCCGGCTATTCAGAACACGACGATCCAATATAACATATCACAGCAACACATAATATCACATATCATCAACATAAGTAAATATGCATACACCGATCGTCGTAGATGTATAGCAACGAAGACCGGTAATACAACTACATACTACACTTACGGCCACGGAAAAGAAATTGTAAAACTACAATATTTTGAATCCACAATCACTTTAGACATCGTAAATTCGAAATATCACATACTTCGCATTTCATGCCTAACTTTATGAATTCCACATATTGTATCACATTCCAGATAAATAAACTATATTAAACTTTCTGAACAGATAATCAAATACCCAAAATTTCGTGAATTGCTCAACACTTGAGCGGAGTTCAAATAATCCCAGAATATGTCACAATACCGGTAATCCAGCCGTAGAAGGGTCAAGCCAACGCCTCACATGTGGCACGCCGTACTGCCCCAAACCCTAAAGTTTAGAGGCAGTTCAAGACGGTCACATAATCGAGTTAAACTTTGTTGTCTTCTAGAGGGTCCACCGTGTTACTTGCACAATTTTTCGAAAGATTTAAACCCGATAAAAATTCAACACTTAAAATTTTTTCGTGCCGGGAAAAAATGAGTTAATGATAACCGTTCGAACATTTTAACAGTTTCTAAATATCCGGAAATAAAAATGAAATTTAAATATTCCGATCGAATCTACGATTACAAACTAAACCCCAGAATGCTCAACACTTGAGTCAGATTAAAAATACCCAAAAATTATAAATAATAGAGACGGTCATAACTGTAGAAAACAAAAGGTCAAACTCTACAGTAGGGCCGCGGTTCCGCGGCCCAAGCAAGGATTGGCCGCGGTTCCGTGGCAATACCTACGGTTTAGCCTGTCGTTTTTCACTGTTACTCTTATAATTCTCTGCTGTAATTTTTAGATATTTTTAATACAGAAAAAGCACAGTTTTTAGAAAAAATCCAGAGAGGGGTTCAAATCGTCGTATCGGAGTTCGTTCGGAGTTTTAACTTCGTAAACACGTCGCCTAATACTCTAGCCTGGCTCTGATACCTCTGTAGGGTTCCTTGGCACTCTTGTGAAGGTTCATAAGGCATCAAACATGCCCGAATAAAAATTTAGACGTGCCGAACAACCCAAAGCTGGGATCTTTGCTAGATTATTAGGGTTAAACATGCAAGATAACAACTGTATTACTAAGTGTGAGGGATTACAACTTTTTTAGTCCGCTCCTTCGCTTCATAAGCTCCGAGTAGAAGTCCCTTCGCCGCGATCCACGATCTTCCGGACTCAAGAGAGGCTCCACGACTCGAACAATCCATGCTAGCTTGTAGTGTTCCGTTTCTCCGATGATCTACGTCGAAGTTGCTATAACTCAAGCTCTCTCACTCTAATGAGGTGAACACCCTAATCTAATGGGCTAGATTAGATGAGGATGATAGAGTAGTATTTATGCTATCTTTTTATATCAAATTCTCACATGAAAACATCACAAAAGGAAAATCAAGTGAGCTTTCTCAAAGCTTAAGAGAGAAGAAGATGATGAATAATAAGATAATCCTTTTGTGATGAATAATGAAATGAGTATATCAATAAAAATGCAACCATGGTTAATGATGACAAGGATAACCCTTGTAGGGAGTTAACTAAGGCTAGGGTTTGGTTGGGTTAAGAAATGAGTCATAAGAAAATATCTATCATAATATCTTCTTCATGACAAAAGAAGAACTTCTAGAAGATGCAAGAAGAAACTAACCCAATTAAACCCTAACCTTGTTTAATCACCACTAAACATGTTTCATTATTAACAATATCATGTTACTATAATATATATCACATATATATTATATATTTGTAACATAAGAAATAATACTTTTAATATATATCGCATAGATATCAATGTATTATCCGGTGAGAAAATAAAATAATAAAGTGAGCCAATATTAGATAATGTAATACAATATATCATATATATTATTATACATTGAATTATCGAATCAACACTTGATCCGACAATCCGGCTATATCGAATATAACCGACTAATATATCATGTACCGATTCATCGAATCAATACTTGATCCGATGACCCGGTTCATATCTAAATATCGCGAGAATATAATACGGTATCTCATATCGCATTATCCTCGGTCCTGCTCATATTACAAATGTGCCTCTACTCCGTTTTGCCTGAGCCAAGAAACCTCTGTGTAGGACTCTAAAGAATCGTCAATACGCCGGTAGCAGGTGATGATCATATCAAACACCCACAAGCTGCAAGCGGTCAGCTAAACGTAACAGCCACCCAGGTATTGAGCGATCAGAAGATCAACAAGCTAGCCTGTACGTTCTTCTGTGAATCCAATCTGTAACACTCCCGTACAGTCCGGTCTCTTCGTCTGATATGTCGCATATCAAATCTAGGGGTGGTATACGTCAGACCCCAGTAACCGATAAGTCATGTCGATGTGTGGCTCATAACGGGTCGAGAAACTACTAGTAACACTTACCAGTAAATCTCTATATCAGCCCTGGCCAGGGACTTCCAGTTATAGCCAATCGAACACAGCACAACATCAACTCCCCATACCGGGAGAGACGAATCCCCTCCTATCGCTCATTGCCTCCATGTGATTCGAGACTGTACCCAAAAGACACCATTTTGCACGCCCTCTTGGACGTGGTAAGGTAGAAATCAAAGAACAATGGGAATCACACAAGACTCTATGACGATCTCGGGTCTATAGACTACCCTGTACTAGTGTCACCGGAGAACTGCCATCTGACGTGTGGTATATCACCATCTGGGAGTTCTCGGCGAGTCCGTCTAGTGTACCCAGTCTCCACTGAGCACCCGTACACCATCCTTGATGTCCAACACCGATGGATATGGGATCATCCATCGCCCATCATATATGTCAAGATGCGTATACGCTAGTCTACTCTGGTGTATCGATGCCCTGTCTCGATATACCCTCGACTAGGAACAGTTATAGGATGTACTCATCGACTACCATGGCCCCACTAGTATAATCTCATCATAGCCCCAGAAGTCGAGTACAGATCCTAAGGGCTTTATCAACAAGTGAGAGTAAGACAGTAAACCATTACAAGTCAACATGTTAAGATAAAGTGAAACCAAATAGCATACTATCATGACGAGCAAGAAAGTCCTCTCTATATATATCCAAGCATCCATTATAATATACATCATATGTACAACAATGGCCTCTAGGGCATATACATAACTAACACCGACGAGGAGCGGTAGCCGGACTCACAAGCCCCTGGTGTCAGTTGGATCACCTAAGATGTATACAGGTGCTCATTGGATTATGAGTGCACCGGACAGGACTCGCCGGGAACCTGCTAGTTGGTATTTATACCTAGCGTCAGATAGCAGTTCCCTAGTGACATGTGTACAGGTTAGTTCATCGACCTGAGCTCGTCATTTGTCTCGTATGAGTTCCCATTGTGCTTTGATTACTACCCTACCACGGCTCAAAGGAGTCGTGAAAACAGGTTTTAGTTGGGTACAATCCCGAGCCACATGGAGGCAAGTGAGCGGATCGGCAGGGGAATCGTCTCTCCCGGTATTGGGTGTGAGATCGCGTTGTGTCTAGGAGAGCCATTACACCAAGTCCTTGGCCAAGGCAGGTGAGAATTACTGGTAAGTATTCCAGTAGTTTCTCAGGGTGTTCAGGGCTACTCTCCGACACGACTTATACCGCTATTGGGGGTCTAACGTTACCAGCCCCCTAGGCCCGATATGCGATGCTCATAGACGAACGGAACGGACTGTACATATATTGTCACTGATAGGCTTAGTAGGGTTCAGGATGAGTTCGCTCATCAGCTTCCCTTTCGGTCAATACATAGGCAGCCGTTACGCACAGCTAGTGCCGCTGACGTGCTTGTGGTTAAACCCACTGCCAGGGTACCGATGAGTCTTTAGAGTCCACCACAGATAGTTTCCCAAGTTCGGGCGAAACGTTGCAGAGGCCGTATGGTTTTATGGCAGGGTTCGAAAATGCACGTGCACGTGTCATATTTCGGACAGATAATACTAGAGGGCTTTGGTTTAAGCCGGATCCAAGTATTATATTGGGTCGGAATATTTTAGTCTCTCGTTTTCGAATTCGGTCGGAATACGGATACATGTATGTATATACAGGTGAGGGGTATTCTCGTAATCCGTTACGAGAATATTTTAGAAAATGCATTTCTTTTTGGGTTAATCATTTTGGTTTAACTGATTAATGTTTTGGAAAGTGTGACTCATGTTAATGAGTCATTGATTCTAGCATGTTCACTAATGACTCATGTTAATGAGTCATGTAGTGAGTCATGAAGAATTAATGACTTTTGTTTTGGGTGTGATATTTTAGGGTTGAGTTGGAGATATTTTTGTAGGATTTTTTCGTTGATATTTCATCATAAAACCTTATATATATAATCACCATTATTTTGGGCAGCCAAGGGGATTTTTTGTGCTTGGTTATTTTGCTCACTAGATTTTTCTTGAGTTCACGATTTCCATCTCTTTGCATCATCTTCAACCTCTACCCTATCCCTCTCATGTGATGAGAACACTAGGGTGTTTGAGATAAATTATTCTACTCATTCTCTACTTCATCTTGGACATGTCGGTTAGCATACTTCATGTCCGACTTGCCACGGTATAGAGGCGGGAGCCCGTTTAAAGATCCTTTGACGTGGTGCCACCTCGACGAGGAGATGTTCATATCATGATATTGCAATTCATACGCCCCACTTTTATGCATTTTATAAGTAAACAGGTATTTTTGATGCTCGTTTGTTGCATGATACAGGATACAGGCTCTTGGAACGAAGACAGTGAGAAAAGACAGAAGACGATACAAAAGAGAGACTTTTTGACCAACAAGAAGATGGATCCGAGTCACGAAGAACAGGTTACAATTGTATGAAGCAGTGCGGTCCGAAATGTCAAAGTGAACGGTCAAAAGATCCTTACAAGATTTCACTGAGGATCTGGAGAAGACTAAGAAGCCCAACAGAGAAAAGAAGTATAAAAATAGGAAGCCCAAGAAATGCTGAACCAATCCCAGAAAAATGGTGAGCCAATCCCACCAAAGGGCCGCGGAACCGCGGCCCAAGCACTCCATTGCCGCGGTTCCGAGGCCATATTAGGCCCGTGTCGGTGGAAATTTTCCCTGTCGGTGTGTCGGTGCAGATGTTGGGATTTTTAGGGGGCAAATCTGTAATTTCATATCTACGAGAGTCTGTAACCCTAGTTTCACTGTTTGCTTATAAATTGTACTCAAAATCTGTAAAATGTATGCCTCTTTTCAATCAATAAAAATCAGATTTATTGGGAGATCTAGAGCATCACTTTCTAGTAAGTTTTAATACTTTTTATTTCTGCCTTAGTTCTAATTTTATTACTTGCCCTAGTTAACTAGTTTAGCTATTTTTAATCTGCAGTAAGTTATAACACAAGATCTGAACAAACACTTTAATACATAACAACAAAATGTAGTTTTTAGATAATTTCCTAATGAGCGAGTAAAATCCTCGCTCGTCAGGGTTAGGAACAAGGGAGTGAGTGAGAGATGGATATCTCTCACCTCCTTCAATGCCAACATATTTTCAAAACAAGAACTTCATGCACGCATGCATGATCCGCCCCCTACGGCACCCTACCTACGAGGTAACGGTGAACCGTAGTATAAAAGGCCGGACATACATGACGTCCATGAAGATTGTAGCAATTAATAGGAAAGGAAGGACAAGGATCTAGAGGAAGAAACTTCGTTTCTTCCCGATCATCCTAATCCCCTTTGCTAATAATTGTTGTGATTTTCTAAAAATCTTTAATCAAACGGCATTGAAAGAGGTGACAATATTGATCTCATCAACCCTACCTTAGACCTAACCCTAACGAGTTCTTTCATATCATATAAATTATTTTTTAAATCAATCGACAAAAACCAAACAACCAACGGAATCAACTCGTGAAAACACAAAAACAGAAATTTACACATCTCTGCGGATCGACCCGTATTCACCGGCTAGCTGCAAAGCGACGCCGTTTCTGATTACGGTAAACTTAAATTTTTGGACAAATCAAATGGCGCCGTTGCCGGGGATGGCATGATATTTCTTTTTGTGTAATTTCGGGTTGATATAAATTCTAAAAATTATAAAAATCTGAAAATAAAAAAAATACAAAAATTTTCTTTTCATTATTTTTATCTGTTTGAAGGGTTTCTCGTTTGAATCTTGCAGGAACAGCAAAGCATCACGGATCTGGAGTTTTACAGAAGGTCAAAACAGAAAAAGGTGCATAAGAACAGAGAGGAATTGTAAGCACAGAACAGTACAAAAATTTTCAGAGCCTGATTCCCTTAAAGGACCGCGCTTCCGCCGCATATTGGTGCCCCAGACCGCGGTTCCGCCGCATTTTAGCCTCATCAGCTCTTCAGAATTGCATGGTTTGCTCCCTCACTCTCCCCTCTGCAACCTCCATATCTCCACTGTAAAAGTTTTCTGCAGGAATTATTTGCGCTAAAAAAAATTCTCTCCCCTTCTAAATAACAGATTTTCTGCAGGTTTCTTTGCGCCGCGCTGAAAATTGATTGCAAGTGAATTTTACTGTTTTGCATAATTTAATCGGACTCTAAGGGGATAATTGACCAAACTCAGATTGGGTGGGGATTTCATCACCCTTCCCAGGACCCCAGAAAACACCTAAAGCATGTGCATTGACCATAAGTAATTAAAAAAAAATATTAGACTCAGACCTAAGGACATCGAGCTCAATAGGAAAAGGACTAGTATAGGCATCGGCCGTTTATCCTAACCGACATTGCGGTGTCTAGGCTGGTGGTTATTAATTGGCCCACTGTAGTGGTGGTTCCTTCCCACTTACCTGGCCGTACTTGTCCGTGAAGAGACGGTTTGAGGTCCTATTTCTAGCCCTAGTTAGGAGCTGTCTAGCAGACCTAGGCGACCCTAGATCTAGGCCTGATTATGCATGTGTGGTTGATAAATTTGTGTCACGAGTCCCTTTTGAAAAGCCTTTTTGCAAAACTCTCACATAAAAAAAAAAGAAAAATCTTTTCAAGACTTGCAACTTGCCGCTAAGAAAACTTGCAACTCACTTCCACCACTTTCCCTCACTGACGTTTCCCTCACTTTAGTGTTTCGTTGGTACCGACCGACGAACCTTTCGACACTAAAGTCGACACTCCGTCCACTTTCTTACCCTCAACTTCAAATTCTTTCAACGAAGGCATGTCGGGATTCAATCCCAACAATACCTTACCGACGGGAAGGATTTCACCTCCGTTAGGTGCGAATAACCCGAACCAGCCGCCTGTTGAAGCGCCCGCACGAGTTGCGCTCCAGGATCTCTTTTACCCCATCCGCACTTCTTTACCTACTTGTCTTTCGCCCCCACTGGCAAATGGGGACAATTTTGAAATACAACCACATTTCATCAATATGCTGCCAAAATTTCATGGTTTGGAATCTGAAGATGCATATATCTTTATTAATAAATTCCAAAATGTGTGCGCTATGATGAAAACAACCCAATTAAGTGATGACGCTATAAGGCTAAGGGTCATTCCTTTCACCTTATGTGATCTTGCCGAGAAGTGGCTATATAGCACCGCATCACATTCCATAAGAAATTGGGAAGAGTTTGTGAAGGCTTTTCTGAAAAAGTTCTATCCTCATCACAAAACTGCCAGAATCCGCAATGAAATAATTCAATTCTCACAACTTCCTTCCGAACCATTTTGGAAGTGCTTCGAGAGATTTAAGGACCTACTAGTTCAATGCCCTCATCATGGGATCGAAAGTTGGCAACTTTGCCAAACATTATACGTGGGATTGAACTCGGCAACGAAGCAGTTGCTTGAAACCATCTGTCAAGGTCATTTTCTCTCTAAGTCTAGTGATGAAGCATGGCAGTTTCTTGAGGATCATAGTGAGCAAACAATACAGTGGGAGAGTACCAAGACCACATCATCTTCTAGTGGTCAATCTAGGGCAGGCATACATCAAGTCGAGATGTCGATTGCCATGAAGGCCGAGAAGGCCGCTCTTACGAAAAATCTAGAAGCGATTGAGACCAAAATCTCATCGCCTTCTCCTGCCCCTGCTATGCCCCCACGAACTGTCTGTGCTTGTTGTGCGGATCCATCGCACCTAACCGAAGAGTGTCCTTATAATGCATCCACTCAAGGACAGGATCAAGTCAATGCTGCACTTCAGCAACGACAAAGGAACGATCCGTACTCTTCGACATATAATCCGGGGTGGAGGAGTCACCCAAATTTCGCTTGGAACCAAAATCAACAATTCCAAGGAAATAACAATTTTCAAAGACCTCCTCCTCCACAACAACAACAACAACAAGCACCCTCACAAACTCAATTTCAACCGCAACAATTTCAACAACAACCTTACCCTAATCAGGTGAACAATTTTGTGCCTAACAATGCTTACCAGCCCAATAATTATATTCAACCTAATAATGATAAGGTTAGCTCGCTCGAAAGAAGTCTAGATGCGTTCCTTAAGCAATCTACACAGTCTACAGCAAGACTTGAGACTTCTATTCAATCTTTAGTGCAAAATAGTGCCTCACACGATCAAAGCATCAAATCTATTGAGGCACAAATTGCACAACTCAATGCAGTTTTGAGCGAGCGCGAAAAAGGAAAACTCCCGTCTCAACCACTGCCCAACCCCGGTCACGCACACGCTGCATATCAACAGCAGAATCATAACGTAAATGCCGTGACAACGTTGAGATCAGGAAAAGTGTTGCAGAAAATGTGGGCATGAACAATGACACCCCTGCCAGTGGGACTTCTTCATCTTCTTCACCTTCATCTTCTTCTTCCTTAGAGCCTATTCTCCACCCTTCACATGGCTCTACCTCTTCTAGCTCGAACGGACCCATTTCTCACAACACGAACACATCTACACGGGGTACCGTTCCAACTCGACAATCTGATCCGAAAAAATTGGACTTAACCACCTTTCAAAATGTTCCTTTTCCTAATAGGTTGAGATCCAATAAACCAACTCCACAGATGGAGAAGATTGTTGAGTTGTTCAAACAGGTTAGCATAAATATCCCTCTTTTGGATGCCATCCAGCAAGTTCCTTCATATGCAAAAATTTTAAAGGACTTATGCACCAAAAAGAGGAAGTCGCAAGTGCCAAAGAAAGTTTTTGTGGCTAGTGCTATTAGTGATGCTCTTGTAAATTCCCTTACCCCAAAGCAAAAGGACCACGGGTGTCCTACCATTTCGATAACAATTGGGGACAAGAACATCAATAGAGCACTATTAGATCTTGGCGCGAGTGTCAATTTGCTACCCTATTCTGTGTACGAGCAATTGGGCGTTGGAGAGCTTAAGCCCACTCACTGTACTCTCCAAATGGCCAACCGGTCAATAACCCATCCTAGGGGAGAGCTGGAGGATGTGTTAATTAGAGTAGGGGATTTCATTTTTCCCGTTGACTTTATCGTGATGGATACACAACCTGTTGCTAACCCCCGGAACCAAATTCCGGTAATACTTGGTCGACCATTTCTGGCTACTTCCAACGCAGTGATCAATTGTCGTAATGGTTCAATGAACCTATCTTTCGGCAATATGACAATTGAGCTCAATATTTTCAAGTTGGGAAGTCAGCCTGCTGAGCCTAATGCTAGCGTACTCGATGTTTGCTCGATCAATGAGATCGCGGAGGAGGACTGTGAATTCGAGAATTTTTTGTTCGATCACAGCAATGTTAACGCCACTAGTGCGTTCCTCCTAGAATCTGACGCAGCTTTCACAACGGATAATGATTTTGAGTGCTTTACCTTTGTTGATGACCTTGAAGACTCATCACCTGAATTGGAGTCTTTTGCTTTTTCGGATGAGTTAGTTGAACCATCCGACACTGTTGCGTACACTCGGTTCGATCCTTTGATGGAATCATTCGAGTTTGAAACAACTACCCTATTGTTACCATCTATTGTTTCACCTCCTAAACTCGAATTAAAGCTTTTGCCGACACACCTAAAATATGCTTATCTAGGTAATAATGAGACCTTACCCGTCATTATATCAGCCTCTCTAGCTCTTGAGCAAGAGAAGGCTCTTTTGATGGTCTTACATGATAATCGGCAAGCTTTCGGCTGGTCTATGGCGGACATTAAGGGGATTAGTCCCCTCATAGTCGAACATCATATACACTTAATGGATGATGCCAAGCCAGCACGGGATCCACAAAGGCGCCTCAACCCCATCATGAAAGAGCCTGTTAAGAAGGAAATTGTCAAGTGTCTGGATAGCGGTATCATTTACCCTATCTCAGATAGCCAATGGGTTAGCCCAATCTACGTCATGCCAAAGAGATCGGGCATTACTGTCATTACCAATGAGGCAAATGAGTTGATTCCCACTCGCACCCAAACTGGGTGGTGAGTCTGCATAGACTATAGGAAACTCAATACCGCAACAAGGAAGGACCACTTTCCTTTACCTTTCATTGACCAAATGCTCGAGCGATTGGCAGGGCACGAGTTCTATTGCTTTCTCGATGGCTATTCCGGCTACAACCAAGTCCCCATCGCCAAAGAGGACCAAGACAAGACAACATTCACTTGTCCCTTTGGCACGTTTGCCTATCGTCGCATGCCCTTTGTGTTATGCAATGCACCCGCGACATTTCAGCGGTGTATGATGAGGATCTTTTCAGACATGGTTGAAAAGTTCTTGGAAATCTTTATGGATGATTTCTCCATCTTTGGCGACTCCTTCGACGAGTGTTTACGCCATCTTGACGCTGTTCTTACCCGCTGCAGGGATAAGAACCTAACATTGAACTGGGAGAAGTGCCAATTCATGGTGCGAGAGGGCATTGTCTTAGGACATGTCATCTCGCAAAACGGCATCGAGATAGATAGAGCAAAAATCGAAGTGATTTCTAACCTCCCTCCCCCAAAATGCGTCAAAGATATTAGAGCCTTCCTAGGCCACGCCGGTTTCTACAGACGGTTCATCAAGGACTTTAGCAAGATCGCTAGACCCTTGACTCTCTTACTGGCCAAGGACACTACGTTTGCTTTCGACTCCACTTGCATTGAAGCATTCGAGTCTTTGAAGCATTCCCTCATCACCGCACCCATCCTCTCATCTCCCGACTGGACACACCCTTTTGAAATCATGTGCGACGCATCAGACTTTGCTATTGGTGCTGTTCTTGGACAGCACATTAATAAGATGCCGCACGTGATTTATTATGCTAGCCGAACACTAAATGAGGCCCAACTCAACTACACAACAACAGAGAAAGAGTTTTTAGCTGTTGTGTTTGCACTCGAAAAATTTCGACCTTATTTAATCGGCTCTCCAGTCGTTGTTTATACTGATCATTCAGCTCTTCGCCACCTTTTTGCGAAGAAAGATGCTATGTCAAGGCTAATACGTTGGATCCTTTTATTACAAGAGTTTGACCTTGTCATTAAGGACAAAAAAGGATGTGAAAACGTAGTAGCTGATCACCTATCACGACTTCCTTCTTCCCCCACGCTCGATCTTCCAATCACTGATGTTTTTCCCGACGAGCAACTCTTGACCGTTTCTTGCGAACCATGGTTCGCCGATATCGTGAATTACTTAGCCACCGGCATGATACCCAATGATTGGTCGAAACAGGATAAACTTCGATTTTTATCCCAAGTAAATCATTTTTACTGGGATGAGCCCTATCTTTTTAAATACTATTCCGACCAAATCATTCGTCGGTGTGTACCCGAAAGTGAGGTCAAAAGTGTGCTGTCTTTTTGCCACGATCAAGCATGTGGCGGGCATTTTGGCCCAAAGAAGACAGCCGAAAATGTTTTGCAGTGTGGTTTCTATTGGCCACGACTCATCAAGGATGCATTTGAATACTGCAAAACTTGCTCCTGGTGCCAACACTTGGGCCGGATTTCGCGGAGAAACGAAATGCCGCTCCAACCTATTTTGGTTGTGGACATTTTTGATGTTTGGGGTATAGATTTCATGGGACCATTTCCTAACTCTTTTGGAAATGTGTATATTCTGTTGGCGGTTGACTATGTTTCTAAGTGGGTCGAGGCTGTGTCCAGCCGAACGAACGATAATAAAGTTGTCGTTCGGTTTCTTAAAGAACACATATTTTCTCGATTTGGGCACCCTCGGGCGATAATAAGTGATAATGGTTCTCACTTCTGCAATAGGACTTTCGAGTCCTTAATGCGCAAATACTCTATCACCCACAAGTTGTCAACACCATATCACCCTCAAACATGTGGGCAAGCCGTGATTTCAAATCGGCAAATAAAGCAAATCTTGGAGAAAACGGTTTCCAAAAACCGTAAGGATTGGTCACTTAAACTGATAGATGCACTATGGGCTTTCCGTACTGCATATAAGACCGATCTTGGTATATCTCCATACCGGCTTGTGTACGGGAAGGCTTGCCACCTCCCAGCGGAGATCGAGCATAAAGCATTTTGGGCTATCAAAGAGCTGAATTTGTCATTAGGAGATGCGGGCAGCAATCGAAAGCTGCAATTGAATGAGTTGGAGGAGCTGAGGGATGAGGCATATGATAATGCCATAACTGCTAAAAACCGAGCCAAGGTGTTCCACGATAAACACCTTTTGCGAAAAACTTTCGAACCTGGTCAACAGGTTCTACTTTATGACACTCGGTTACATTTTCATCCCGGCAAGCTCCGGTCCAGATGGAGAGGACCTTTTGTAGTCCGCACCGTTTATCCGCACGGTGCGGTTGATCTTGAGAATCCTGAAGACGGTACCTTATTCAAGGTGAATGGGCATCGACTGAAACCGTTCTTCACAGCGGACCCTTCGGAGGAGCTCCTGCTCTTGCAGGAGCCGATCTACACTGAGTGATATTCCTCCACTTTCACCCCCAAATTTCTTTTCCCAAAACATAATTTCAAATAAGTTTGGGGGTGTGTATACTACTTGTATATATATACCACAAAAAAATAAATAAAAATAATAATAATAATAATAATAATAATAATAATTTTTGGACCTAATTGCAAATTTGCAGATTAAGAGCTGATTTTACAAATAAAACCCTCGTTTTAGAGGGTGTTTTATGCAAATCACCCTCCCATCCCCTATTTAAAGGACCCCGACCCCCCTGTGTTCTTAAACCTAAATATTTTCTCTCCTAAAAACCCTAGCTGCCGCCCCCTATCCTCTGCAGAAGAATCTCGCCGTGCCGCCGCCAACCCGCCGCGGAACCGCCGCCGTTGCCGCCTCCCGACGCTGATCCGCCGTAGTCTGGTGTCTTCACCCCCTGAAATTTTCAGGGGAGGTAACTCTGTCTAAATCCTCTCTGTAACTGCATATCTTTTTACTGAAAAAAAATCGTAATGGCACATAAAATGCAGTTTCAAAGGGATTTTTCCCCTGTTTTCGCACACGAGGTATGCGGTAGATATTTCGCACATGAAATCGCACAACGGGGCTGGAATTTCCTGCTCTATAATCACTCATCTGCGTTTGCCCTACCTAACCTAGTTGCCCTATTTTACGAATCCATGGAAGATAATAGCCTTGACAACTTAGGTTACATTAAACTAAATTGGGGAAATCGTGAAATTCACATCGATAGGGACTTGATACACGAGGTTACACTCATACCACGTGTACCTGCACATGAACACCCATTGCGCTTTGAAGATTATATGCCCTTGATGGGTAATGACTATGCACGAGAACCGCGTAAGGGCATCTAAGCACGGACCCTTTTCGCGAACGTTTTAACTATGTGCCGGTGGGCACAAAACAATATCTTTGGTAGTTCCCACAACACGACCTTTTTCACCCCTTCTTTACATGTCGTACACACACTGATGATGAAGAATCCTAGGTTCGACATGTGCACGGTTTTGCTCCAATCCATAGGTACGGGGAAACGAGGTACCGTATACCCATGTCCCATGCTTGTTACCCAACTCTGCCGATATTTCCTCCCCATCGAGGAATTTGATGCATACATGATAGACGGTGTCCCGGTTCGACCACTTGTAGAGGGCGTCTCGTCGTCCTACTCTAGACTCACGGATATTTGGACACGAACAGAACCGGCAGAAAATATCCCTGCACACACCCCTAGCTCGAGCTCGACTTCGAGCGGGGAAGAACTAACTCCCCAGGAGCATGCGCGATTGATGCGAAGAACAGTGAGAAGAATCGACTCTTTGAGGGATGAGTTTCGGGCAAATGCATGAGATCACGACCGTCGGTTGACGGAAATTGAGAGGGGAATCCAAACACTTTTGGCTAGAGGGGAACGATCACGATCACGCTCACGAGCGCGACGTGGGGCCGGGCAGTGAGGGCACTGCTTTGCGCAAGTTTGGAGGAGAGGGTAATGTATATAGTTATCTTTTGCATTGCATATTGTATATATTTTTATCTTCCTATTGCATATTTAATTTCTGCATTGCATCTTTATATAAAAAATCATAAAAATTTGAAAATTTGAAAAATAAAAAAAAATTAGGAAACGGAAAAAAACCATAAAAATTGAGAAAAATTAAAAAAAAAAATTTATAAAAATTATTGTATTCAATTTTGGTTAATTGACTTGAGTTTGATAAAAAGGTTAATTGGTTAGGAAAAACTAGATCTTAGACTTAGCAAATTAAAAACCCTAAAAATAACCTTCCTTAGAGTTTAACGGTAGAGAATATATGTCTTTGTAGGTTATTTAGGAATAGGCAAATTTTGGGTTCACTTCGTGGGCTAAGTCAAAATGAGAGAAGAGTATTAATATTCTTATTAGAGTATAAGTTCGAAAAATAGTTACTAGCTTAAGTTTAGATTCTGAAAACATGTACCCTACAAAATGCACAATCACGCACCTTGAAACTTGGATTAGTAGAAGAGACCTTGAATTACTCTTGTCTAAAGTCCTTAGCACAATGAAAATAAAAAGAAAAAAAAGTGAATAAAAAAAAATGGACACTGGTTTTTGTGATTACTTAGGGCTAGAAAATTAATTAGCGAGGGTGCTTCATTACCTAGTTCCTTAGACCAACTGGTTTGGGAGTCACTGCTAAAAGCCTTGGGTGTTGCAAAACTAGGAAATACGCTTTAAAGGGCTAACGCATCTTGTAATCGGCTGTTGGTATCTCAAGAAGTATTAACGGTCGCATGAAGGAGGTGTAAGCAAAAGTTAAGAAAAATTCACAAATTAATAAGTGCTTTGGACAATGGAGGAGAGTACGATTGCTTGATTTGAATTTCCAAGTGTAGGGGTGACAATTACACACACGTGGGGATATGTGATTAGAGTTTAGATAAGAGAGAGGAATGAAAAATAAAACTTGTATCTTTAATAGAGTTGATAGAAATTCCTAAGTGGAGATGAAACTCTAGAAGAAAAACTTAAGAAATGCTGAATTCTAAGTAATTTTATAGAACATGTACAATCTTAAGTTACATAATAAGGAAGTGTGAAGAATATGGGTGGATAATTTGCGGGACGACGATAATAGAATTCCTTATTAGAAACCTAATTGGAAAGCAAAAGTCGAAAAACCAAGTTGATAGGATTTTGTGGGTGTAATCCGCTGAAAACCCTCAGGAGACAACACTCCTCCTACTAGGGACACCTAGAGGTTTAACGGCTTGTTGCACGTGCTCAGTGCAATCGCGTTTCCCTGCGAAAGTGCGGCCAGGATAAAATAAAATAATAAGTTTGCTCGAGGACGAGCAAAAGATAAGTTTGGGGGTATTTGTTCATATCATAATATTGCAATTCATACGCCCTACTTTTATACATTTTATAAGTAAACAGGTACTTTTGACGCTTGTTTGTTGCATGATACAGGATACAGGCTCTTGGAACGAAGACAGTGAGAAAAGACAGAAGATGATACAAAAGAGAGACTTTTTGACCAACAAGAAGACGGATCCGAGTCACGAAGAACAGGTTACAATTGTATGAAGCAGTGCGGTCCGAAATGTCAAAGTGAACGGTCAAAAGATCCTTACAAGATTTCACTGAGGATCTGGAGAAGACTAAGAAGCCCAACAGAGAAAAGAAGTATAAAAATAGGAAGCCCAAGAAATGCTGAACCAATCCCAGAAAAATGGTGAGCCAATCCCACCAAAGGGCCGCGGAACCGCGGCCCAAGCGCTCCATTGCCGCGGTTCCGCGGCCATATTAGGCCCGTGTCGGTGGAAATTTTCCCTGTCGGTGTGTCGGTGCAGATGTTGGGATTTTTACGGGGCAAATCTGTAATTTCATATCTACGAGAGTCTGTAACCCTAGCTTCACTGTTTGCTTATAAATTGTACTCAAAATCTGTAAAATGTATGCCTCTTTTCAATCAATAAAAATCAGATTTATTGGGAGATCTAGAGCATCACTTTCTAGTAAGTTTTAATTCTTTTTATTCCTGCCTTAGTTCTAATTTTATTACTTGCCCTAGTTAACTAGTTTAGCTATTTTTAATCTGCAGTAAGTTATAACACAAGATCTGAACAAACACTTTAATACATAACAACAAAATGTCGTTTTTAGATAATTCCCTAATGAGCGAGTAAAATCCTCGCTCGTTAGGGTTAGGAACAAGGGAGGGAGTGAGAGATGGATATCTCTCACCTCCTTCAATGCCAACATATTTTCAAAACAAGAACTTCATGCACGCATGCATGATCCGCTCCCTACGGCACCCTACCTACGAGGTAACGGTGAACCGTAGTATAAAAGGCCGGACATACATGACGTCCATGAAGATTGTAGCAGTTAATAGGAAAGGAAGGACAAGGATCTAGAGGAAGAAACTTCGTTTCTTCCCGATCATCCTAATCCCCTTTGCTAATAATTGTTGTGATTTTCTAAAAAGCTTTAATCAAACGGCATTGAAAGAGTTGACAATATTGATCTCATCAACCCTACCTTAGACCTAACCCTAACGAGTTCTTTCATATCATATAAATTATTTTTTAAATCAATCGACAAAAACCAAACAACCAACGGAATCAACTCGTGAAAACAAAAAAACAGAAATTTACACATCTCTGCGGATCGACCCGTATTCACCGGCTAGCTGCAAAGCGACGTCGTTTCTGATTACGGTAAACTTAAATTTTTGGACAAATCAGGAGACAGGAGATCGGAGTTTCCGCGAGGAGCGTGGGATGATGGCTAAAGACCGAAGGACTCGGATCGATCGGTATAGCCTTTCTACCTCTTTACAGTTTGTTAGTTTAGCGTTAATAGCAAGATCCGGGTTATAGTATGCGATTGCGCCAGTTATAAAAGTTTTTATTCCGCGTTTGGCGTCAGAATGATGGCCAGGGCGCTACCGTAGACTTACAGTATATCCATATTGTTGCACACATACATTGATATATCCATATTGCGCATATACACATTGTATATCTATATTGTTGCACACATACATTGTTATATCCATACTGGTGCACACATACAATGATATATCCTTACTTGCGCATATAAACATTGTATATCCATATTGTTGCACACATACATTGATATATCCATATTGTGCACATACATATTGTATATCCATATTGTTGCACACACACATTGATATATCCATACTTGCGCATATACACATTGTATATCCATATTGTTGCACACATATATTGATATATCCATATTGCGCACATACACATTGTATATCCATATTGTTGCACACATACATTGATATATCCATATTGCGCACATACACATTGTATATCTATATTGTTGCACACATACATTTATATATCCATACCGGTGCACACATACATTGATATATCCATACTTGCGCATATACACATTGTATATCCATATTGGCACACATACATTGGTACACTCATACTTGTGTATATATCCACTTGCACATTCATACCTATATACATTCATATTTCACATACATGGATAATACTGGCTTTGATTTCTAGAAAATGGGGACCGCATGAGATATTTTCAAACTGGATCCTTTTAAAAGAGCGGTTCTCCCTTTTTACTCTTAGTGGCATACGACACATTGCATGGATTTACGCATTGAGTTTTGGATTTTCTCTAATTTCTGGATTTGAGAATCGTGGTAATATTTTAAGGAAGTATGCACTGTTTTGAAAACCCGGTTTCTCTTGATATGTTATTTCAATGCGTCCACCATGCGTTTCTTGGTTCTGAGACGTGTGACAAGTGAACCCGATTCGAGGAGCCGGATGAGGCCGATTGCGGGTATATAGTGGACCCGGTATGGTACCCCAGGGCAAGAAAAGGATGCTGTGTATACAGACGGCGAGCCTGGCAGAGGGACAACTATCTATCGGTGATTGGTTAGACCTGGCAGTTATCCGGAGGATACCGACCGGAGTCGAGAGATGGATATGGGATGACCCGTACTGCCGGGGCCATAGGCCGATTCCGCAGACGGAGCCCGTGGGCCGATCCAGACTGACGGAGCCCGATATATGAGGATTTCCGTGTCGATGCTGGACACAAGCATTTCATGATGTTTTCGGGTGCCGATACTGGGCACCCCGTTTCTATGAGATTTACAGGATTGGGGGCTGAAAAGAGTGACGACGCCTGAGTTATCGGGATCTTAAGATGTTTTGGTAGACACCGGGGTTTTCCACGTTGATGATCCGTGTAGATGATATTTTTATCCCATGCTCAGCATTCATTGTTATGCATTGCATCTTGTAGTCATAGTACCTGATAGAGTACTTTGCATAATTACTGCGTACCCAGCTCATCATATAGATGTTAATTAAATTGCACTTGTTATGCATGATTATTGCATACCCAGCTCATCATATAGATGTTATCTGATTGGACATGTTAGAGTATCGTAGTACGTGCATACTCGCGATTACCTTTATATGTTATTTACTATTTACGAGTTGGCAACTCACCCCCGTTGTGCCATAGTGTTTACATGTTGCCCCTCAGAGTAGTTGCGGCAGGGCTATTTCTTGTATCTTTTTGGCTACGGATACCACTGCAGTTGGCGTGTGAGCCGTTTTGCTGATAGGTGGGTTTGCGGTATCCATTTATTTTCTATTTGTACACACTATTGTATTTAGTACTCTCCATCTACCATTTCATGTATTGACTTAGAGAGCAGTTGTGAGGACGATGTATATTATTTTGTATTCTGGATGTCGAGCTCGTGTGAGCCGGCTTTATTTATGCAGTTTTATCTTTTATGCTGTTTTTCACTTATTTTGTTCATTCTTCCCTACGGTGTCGTATACATTTCTTGTGGTGGTTGTTTCCGCCGTTGGGCGTGATTGCTCCCGTTTGGGGATGTTTTATTCTTATTGTATGTCATTTTACTTATATCATGTCTTGTACCCGATTTCGGGACTATTTTTTACAAAGGAAGTGCTGCCGAAATTTTTAAGAAAATAACTCAAACTTTAATGATTTTTACTTGAGTTTTCTAAATGTTTTAAACCAATGTTTTCAACACTCACTACTTTTAATGGTTTTGATTTCTTGGTTTCGGCTTACTTAGTCGCGTTACGCCTGTAGACATTACGTGGTTAAGTGCCGGTCACGGGCCGAACTTTGGGTCGTGACAAAGTTGTTATCAGAGCGTAGGTTTTACCTTTCGGAGTGTAGGATGACCCTGGTTTGATGGAGTAGGTAGCTGAAGCAGAGTGGCATAGCGTGTGTATGTTCCGCGGCATACTCACAACACGGTACTCTGCCTAAGTGACCTTAGGACTTATTGGTTGAAATTCCTCCGTGATTATATACATTCTTGCGATTCGATTTCCGTATTCTTATCGAATCCTATTTCATTTCCAGCCATTATGTCGCCGAAGACTACGACGGCGCAGAGAGTGGCCGCGAGAACCGAGATTAGAGTTGACTCGTCTGAGACGAGGACTGACCCGGGCAGTACACCCGTTGTACCCGACCAGACTGTTCCCCCTTCGATAGACCAGATCGCTATGCTAGGGGCCGATATGCAGGAGATGCGCCAGATGATGGGGTCGTTAGTTGAAGCACTTCGAGTACAGCGACCAGAGGTAGTTCCACCCGTTGCAGAGACCGTGATGGTACCTACGGTGCAGGAAGTTGCACCTGCAGCCACAGAGGTTATCACAGTATCGCTATCAGAGTTTATGAGGCTGAAGCCTCCGGTCTTCACAGGCACCGATGCAGCCGAGGATCCGCAGTCATTTATCGATAGGATGGCCTGGATATGTCGTTCACTCAGATGCTCTGATGCGAGATGGGTGGAGTTCGCGAGCTTTCGCCTTGAAGGTCTTGCGCAGAAGTGGTGCGAGTCGGTAGAGAAGGGCAGAGCAGCAGGTCTTCCTCCAATGACCTGGGCTGAGTTTGTAACAGTATTTCTAACCCGTTTCCTTCCACAGAGTGTCAAGGATGCTCGAGCGCGCCGGTTCGAGTCACTACGCCAGACGCCGGGTATGACGGTGGCGAAGTATGATATGCAGTTCACCGAGCTATCTGTTTACGCCCCGTATTTAGTAGCTACTAAGGAGATGCGAGTCAAGAGGTTTGTTCGAGGCCTACTTACACCGTTGTTTATTGCGATCAGCGCACAGCATTGCGAGACCTATGCAGCAGCTGTAGACGCAGCCCTATTAGTCGAGGAGCGCCTTGCTGAGACTTCGGTAGTTCCAGGGCTGAAGAGAGTTCATACAGATACGTCAGCACAGAGACAGCCGTTTAGGCGCCGCGACAGGTTCCGTTCAGGTACGGGGGGTAGCGGAGGATCGGGACGAGGTCGCCTATTCAGCTCTTATCCCCAGGAGGGTCATCCGGCACTATCTAGATGTTTCCGATGCGGGAGTACTTATCATCGTGTGCGTGATTGTCCGGAGCCACGTGAGGGCGAGACAGCCGTACCACATGTCACATTTCCACCTTCTCCACCCCAGAGGGCGTTGCCTATTGTACATGCTATTGCTCCGCGTCAGACTCAAGCACAGAGAGGTCATGGTCGCGGAGGGTTTGTTCAGAGAGGACGAGGTGGCCGAGGTAGAGGACAGCTGTAACGCCTTAGATTTCGGTTAGTGTTAGTTTAGACGGTAATGCGGGTGTACTGTAAAAAGTTTACCATTTCGGGTTTCTCAAATTTTATAACATTTAATTATTATTTTAATATTATTTGTTATGGGCATGCACGCATGTGTGCACGTAAATGTGAGGGTTTGTTTGTGCTAATCTAGTTTAGTGACCTTGACAACTTAACCCTAATCTAATCCTTTAATTTAAATCCATTCTTTGCTTTAATCCTTAAACTAATCCTCTTGATAATTGTTTGTGAGAGAGAGAGATATTTGTTTTGGAGAAAGGAGGTGGTATGATGAGGTAGTGTGAAGGCATTAATGGTGTTTTAATGCAAGGTGCATTCACCTCTCACTCTCACCCTACACTCACCTCCCTCTCTCTTTTCCTCACACTCTCTCATTCTTTCTCACTTAAATTCTTTCATAATTCTCTATCTCCCTCAACTCTAAACTGAACACTTGAACCTACTTCACAAAATCCATCTCAAAATTCACAAAATCTCACCAAAATCACATCTTTGATCTAGTTTTTCCTCTTGGATGCCTAGGAGCTTGGATACCTTGGATCCTTGAGTTCTTTTGGTTTAGTAATGATCCCTATATGTTCTTTATATAGTTTTTGTGTTGTGTAGACTTTTAGTTTCAATTTAGATAGTGTAAAGTTAAGTTTTATGCTAAATATCGTATTTTTAGTGTCGAATTGTGATATATGTGACCTGCTGTGACCCCGAGATTTTACTAGAAAACCAAACAATATAGTTGTGTTGTACCAGTGACCATAGGACATCACCTGGAGCATGAACCCACCTTCTCGGACCACGGCCGGCGACACCAAGGAGAATTCCGGCGACATCAGCCCCTTGGAGGAGTTAGGGTTTGGGTTTTTGTGGGTAGGTGTCTTCAGTGGTTTAGGTGTGTTTGGTTCTGTTTGATTGTTTAGTTTTATCAGTATGCAACATCTGAGATCACATAGCTAGTTTCTTGTGTTACGACTACGCACAATACGTTATCCGACACGGTCCATTCACTTCGTGCTGGTTTTGCTCTTGGGTTGGTTTCGTCGTGTCGCTACGTACGTTTGCCAAAATACGAACACTTGGGAGTAGGTTTGGAGTTAGTATGTCGGTAAAACGTAGTTTGTACGTGTTTTTGGTCGTTTTCTAATATACACTTGTGTTATCGTTTTGTTGTTTTACGTTCGCATGCGGGGACTTCAGACGCTGCGACGAAGGGGAAACAGGTGGTTGGCTTTACTTAGCCAGGACGGTTGGTGAGTAGATTTAACATTTACAGGAGAATCGCTCGTATGGTATTATGCGTCTGGGTTAGAAATGACTTTACCTTGTCGCATATTCTATTTCATACACCTATTGCTTAGTTACTTGTTGTGCTTGGACTAGTACCCTTAGGACACTGTACTATTATTGACGGCTCATGTTGCACGAACACTGATTGTATACCACACACACCGTCAATAATTGCCATGTCATGCACAACACCCTTATAGATATGATGTTGTTTGGTTAGGGACATTGAGATATTGATTCATATTTCCTTATGCATATGACTTATAGCATACCTGTATACCTACATACTTACACATATGCCATGACTTACTTACAAGCTAGTTACCTGTATTTACCTATAGGGTATTGTACCAATAGTGATAGGTACATACACACATAATGACATAGGTACGTGTATACCTTGTATGCATACTTCACTTATATCTGGAGGGTATATTACATCATTACTGATAGGTAGATACATATACCTTGCTATACCCTTTATGTTTACACATATATCTGGTTATAGCTACATGTTCACCTTTATTTGATGTTATATAAACTTGGAGAAATTATGAACCGCATGATTTATATTTTAACTGTTTGCAGTTAAATAGCGGCTTTTCCTTTATACGCTCGCATTTCAGTTTCATGTTGCGTATATTATATTCATGGATTTTCATATTGAGATATGGATTTTTCATGATGTTTTATAGATTTGGAGACCGTGGTAGTTTCATAAAATTATGCATTATTTGAAAAACCCGTTTCCCTTGATATGATATTTCAGCACCCACCATGAGTTTTATTGGTGCGGGTATATATATACCCCATGTGAGGAAAGGAGGGATCCGTGTGCGGGTACATGGTGGGGGCCGGAGGTACCCCAGGGAAAGAATCTCAGTGAGTAGTTGAGTTAGTGGGGGAACCATACCATCCGGTGACATTACCTATGACTCGGCGGTTATCGTGGGGATACCGACGGTGCGTATGGATACGTCGAGAGGCGAGGGTCAGAGCTAGGCACTCGAGCTTTCGGTATAGCGTATGATACGTACTTATCAGGGGGCCAGTCGTGGTGACAACACCTGATAGATCATACTTTATGTGTCGGTGTGAGACACTTGTTTTCATGATATTTTTACTCCTATATATATGTTAGTGGAGTGGGACGCTAATATATATGTATACATATCATTTCATATATTTCATCATATTTATTCATACAATTACATTCGGGATATGTGGGATGTACTGATATTGTACGTACAGGATATGTGAGATTTACTTGATGTTGTACATTCGGGATATGTGGGATATACTGATATTGTACATACAGGATATGTGAGATCTACTTGATGTTGTACATTCGGGATATGTGGGATATACTGATATTTTACATACAGGATATGTGAGATCTACTTGATGTTGTACATTAAGGATATATGAGACTTACATGATATGAGAGCCAATTTAGGGGCTGATTTGTGGAAATTGGGATTTGGATTGTCTTGTTGGATTTTGGTCCTACCACGAGCTTAGGATTTCTGTGGAATTGACATATTTTATTTCATACTCCACATTTATTGTTTATGCACTGTTTCATGTATTAGTAGTACCTGATAGAGTACCTGCCATGACTGTTGCATTTACATACATTATTTTATATATATATTGCTTCATGTATTAGTTGTACCTGATAGAGTACCTTATATGATGGCCGCATTCATATAGTCATATTATTGTTTATGCATTGTAGTACCTGCTAGAGTACTATTCATGACTATTGAACATACATACTTCCATCTTATTGCTATCAGCTTGCAATGTGTTAGATTCGTGTTGTACGTGTATACTCGCGATTACCTGCTTATGTTATTTACTATTCACGAGT
Organism: Agapanthus africanus; assembly: GCA_030015575.1. Taxonomy (NCBI): domain Eukaryota; kingdom Viridiplantae; phylum Streptophyta; class Magnoliopsida; order Asparagales; family Amaryllidaceae; genus Agapanthus; species Agapanthus africanus. Next base: position 719,058,455 of record JASDDO010000024.1, read on the forward strand.
TGGCAACTCACCCCCGTTGTGCCACAGTATTTTGCAGGTATTCCTCAGGATAGTCAGAGGCAGGGCTATTTTCATCCATCGTATCATCTTTGCTGCGGATACCGCTTCGCATGACATTGTGTAGTTTTGCTTAGGTAGGTTTTTGCGGTTATCCGAGGTTGCTTGTTGTATATTTGTTGTATCATGTACTCTCCATCTATCATTATCTTGTATGACTTAGAGACTTGGTGTGAGAACGATATTATATTTCATTTTATGACTTGGAGGACTTTTATGCAGTTTTATTTATATCGTCTCTTTCTTCGCTACGATGTCGTATATCTGTTGTGGTGGTTGTTTTCCGCTGTTGGGCGTGGATTTTGCTCCCGTTTGGGATGCTTTTACTTATATTATGTTGTGCCCATTTTTGGGGGCTTGTTTTACAAAGGAGGTGCTGTCAAAATTTTAAAGGAAGAAAAGTTGGACTTTAAAGAATTTGGTTTGAGATTTCAAAAGTTTTAACAACGTTCTTATTTGTTACTACTTTTGATGGTTTAGATTGCTGGGTTTTTGGCTTACTTAACTTACGTTACGCCTGTAGACGTTGCATAGTTTAAGGGCCATCACGTGCCATTTTCGGGTCGTGACAAAGTTGGTATCAGAGCGCTAGATTTTACCTTTCGGATTGTAGGATGACCTTGGTATGATGGAGTAGGTAGCTTAAGCAGAGTAACATAGTGTGTGTATGTCCGCGGCATACTCACGACGCGGTACTCCGCCTAAAGTGACCTAAGTACAAATTGCTTGAAATTCCTTTCTTGATGATACATATCCTTGTGATTCGATTTCCGTGTTCATATCGAATCCTTCTTCCATTTATAGCCTTTGCCGCCGATGACTATGAGGACTCAGAGTGATGCAGCGAGAGCCGAGGTCAGAGTTGACTCATGTAGGACGAGGACTGACCAGGATGGTACGCTCGTTGCATCGGAGCAGATGGATCCGCCTTCGATAGAACATATTGATAGGCTTGTAGCAGAAATGTAGGACTTGCGCCAGACGATGAGTTCTTTGGTTGAGGCCATTCGAGCGGTGCGACAGGAGGTTGTTACCCCTGTTGCCCTGTTGTTCCTTGCAGTCAGCACTCAGCTTTGTGTTACTTACACAGCACCAGTGGACGCAGCCTATTTGTCGAGGCACGTCTTCCAGAGTCTTTAGGAGTTCCGGAGCAGTGGAGGGCTTGTACAGGTGTACCAGCCCAGAGACAGAGGTTTAGTCATCGAGACAGACTACGTGACCGTCGTGGGAGTAGTAGAGGCTTGGGACGAGGACAGTCGTTCAGCTCTCATCCCCAGGAGGGTCAGCAGCCATCGTATGAATGTTTTCGATGCGGGAGCCTTCATCACCACATCTGGAGTTGTTCCCTAACACCGCGTCGGGGTCGTATTCAGAGAGGTCATGGACGCGGAGGGTTCTCTCAGAGGGGACGGTCTGGCAGAGGATGAGTTCTGACAGTTCCGGGTACAAGGAAGACACGAGAGTTTGCTTCTACTCATCGGGATGCATGGGCGTCCAGTGCAGAGTTTTCAGGTATTCTTAATTCGTATGTTCTTTTGGTTTTGTTCGGGATCTATGCACTTGTTGTTTTACACACTTTGTGCCTTGGTTGGGCTGAGAGTTGTATATGCTAGATCAGCCGTTGTTGTGTTAACTTCTTTCAGCGATTCTTTTGTTGCGCGGCATGTGTTTCAGTCGTGTTCCAGTCGAATAGGAGATAGAGATTCGTCCGTCGTTGTGGTCCTTCTAGAGATGTTGGATTTGACGTTCTCCTGGGCATGGACTGGTTAGCTACGTGCTAGGCGTCTGTGGACTACCCCGAGAAAACAATTAGGTTTTATTTTCCCGGCGAGTCAGTTCTTGTTGTGCAGAGGGACAGTGGAGCCGCCTCTCACAGCTTGAATTCAGCCTTTTTCGCTAGTAGGCATTGGAGGAGAGGATGTCGAAATTCTTGGCTTTCATTCGTGATACCGGAACCATAGTGGATTGGTTGGACCGAGTTCCTTTCATGCGAGAGTTTTTCGACGTTGTTCCTGATGAGCCGGCGGAGCTTAGGGAGTTTAAGGATCAGCTGCAGAGTTATTTGTTAGGGGACTTGTGCGTCCGAGTGTTTCTCTTTGGGGAGCTCCTATTCTGTTAGTCAGGAAAAAGACGGCAGTTTGAGGTTGTGTGTTGATTGATCGTCAATTGAACCGAGTTACGGTGCAGATGGGTATCCTTTACCTCGCATTGACGATTTGTTCAACTTGCTCCAGAATGCGAGACATTTTTTCTAATTTTTTTTGGGATCAGGTCATCATTGTTGCGGGTTCGGAGTGATGACATTCCGGAGACTGCTTTTGTGCGTGCTACGGGCTTTATGTGCTTTGGTGGTGTCGTTGGACTCACCAGTACCCTAGCAGCAATCGTGGATATGATGAATCAGATTTCTTCAGGCCGTTCCTCGACCAGTTTGTTGTTGTGTCATTGATGGCATTCTGGTCTAGTCCAATGAGTCGTGAGGAACGTGAGCAGCACTTGAGGATTTGTTTTGCAGATACTGGGAGAACACCAGCTGTTTGCTAAATTCTCGGAGTGTTCCTTCAGGCTTGATTGTGTTGACTCATAGGTCTAGTAGTTACGGGAGACGATTTTCGTATGGACCCGAGGAGGATCGAGGCCGTACAGCTTTGGCCCATACTTATATCCGGGACAGAGGTCCGCAGATTTTTGGCTTAGCAGGTTTTTACCGCATTTTCGTGCAGGATTGTTTGTGTATCGCTGCACCGTTGACTGAACTGACCAGGAAGGAGGTTCTTTTCTGTGGACTGAGGCATGTGCGTGGATTTTTCAGCAGTTGGAGATTCGGTTGACAATTGCACCGGTTCTTTCTTGTTTTCTTGGTTCGGGCGACTTTGTTGTTTAACTGTGATGTTTCGCGAGTGGGGCTTGATTTTGCGCTGATGTGGCATTATAGAGTAATCGCTTTTACTTCCCAACAGTTGGAGGAAATACGAACAGGATTTTCCCACTCATGATTTGGAGATGGCTGCGGTGGTCGTGCTTTGGGGATTTGGAGACACTACTTGTGTGGAGAGTTGTGTCAGATTTTCACGGACCACCAGAGTCTATTGTACATCTTCCTGCAGCGGGTTTTGATTGTTGAGACAGCGCTGTTGGATGGAGCTTGTAGAGGATTGTGTTTTGTGAGATCCTTTGGTTATCCGTGGCAAGGCGATTGTGGTAGCTGATGCTTGAGTCGTAGGCCCGGAGATAGCTTGTTCTAGTTGTGCGCAGTTCAGAGACAGTCTTATGCAGATTTACAGTTCTTATGTGATCGTGGAGTACAGCTAGGTTCGCCTGTACTGAAGGGATAGCTTGCTCATGTCCACGCCCGACCACTTTTCCTTAATCGTTTTCGTGAGGCACAGCCCACCGATGCTCGTTGCTTATAATACTTGAGCATGTTCCGCAGGTTAAAGATTTGGAGTCCTTGATTTGTGACTAGGGTGTGCTACGTTTAGGGACGCGTTTGTGTGTACCTGTTGATGGGTAGAGACGCGAAATCCTAGAGCAGGCACATCAGTCAGCTTTCTATGTTCTTTCAAGTTCCACTAATTTGTGACGTAACTTGTGAGTTAGTTACCGGTGGGCAGGATGAAGAGTGAAGTTTCGGATTTCGCTTCGAGGTGTCTGTCTGGTTGTGAGCTAGGGTTGATCATGTGAGACCGGCTGGAAAGTTGCAACCTTTTAACCATTCCGGAGAGGGAATGGGAGCGGATCTCCATGTTTTTCGCTGTGGTGTCTACTCAGGTTTAGTCAGGATGTGACTCCATTTGGGTGTTTGTTTTCCGGTTTTGCTCAGTTTGCTCAGTTGTTCTTGGTTAAGTTTGTGCGTTGCACGGAGTTCCTTCATGTGCTGTATCCAATGGGGGCACCCTGTTCGCTTGCCGGTTTGGGCAGAAGCTTCAGGAAGCCATGGGTACTGGTTGAGCTTTAGCTCCTCTTTTCAATCTGTGGGACGATGGTCAGTTAAGCGGACTATACAGACTCTGAAGGTTATGCTTGTGCGTATGTACTTGGTGTTTATTGGCAGTTGGGATCGTCACTTGCCATTGTGAGGGTTTTCCTTCGATAACTGTTATCAGGAGACACTCCAATTGGCAACCTTTAGGTTTGGTAGGTCGTGTCGATCGCAAGTCTGTTTTTCTGACTCTGCTTGAGTAGAATTTTTGGACCCCGTCTAGTCTAGAGACTTCGGAGATGATCCAGTTGGTTCAGGTCAAGATGAGGAGAACCCAATGCAGACAAAGGTCTTATGTCGATCGTGGTGGTCGCAGACTTGAGTTCGCAGTGGGAAATCATGTATTCCTACGGATTTTCCGATGAATGACGTGTTGAGTTTTGGGAAGCTTGTCCTAGGATTGTAGGTCATTTTGAGATCCTCAAGCGAGTTAGTTCCGTTGCCTTTATTTTGGCACTTCCACCCAGATTATCGAGTTTTCACCCCGTATTCCTTGTGTTGATACTTTGCAAATACCTTCATGACCTTTCTCACATGATTCAGCACCAGACCATTTAGCTTGGACGTGATCTTTTCGTTCGCCGGCAGCCATTTGTGTTAGTGGCTCGGCGGGTAGAGAAACTTCGGTCAAGGGTCTTGCTATCTGTGGAGGGTTTTCTTTGACGTAGCCGTATAGTGAGGTGATCACTTGGGAGGCTGCGAGCGAGATTTGGGAGTTTTGAACTCTTCTCTTTGAAGGTACGCTTAGTGAGAATTTTGAATTCGGGGACGAATTTTTATAAGGGGGAGATTGTAATGCATTAGATTTCGGTTAGTGTTAGTTTAGATGGTAATGCGGGTTTACTGTAAAAAGTTTACCAATTCGGGTTCCTCACATTTTATAACATTTAATTATTATTTTAATATTATGTGTTATGTGCATGCACGCACGTGTGCACGTAAATGTGAGGGTTTGTTTGTGCTAATCTAGTTTAGTGACCTTAACAACTTAACCCTAATCTAATCCTTTACTTTAAATCCATTCTTTGCTTTAATCCTTAACCTAATCCTCTTGATAATTGTTTGTGTGAGATAGAGATATTTGTTTTGGAGAAAGGAGGTGGCATGATGAGGTAGTGTGAAGGCATTAATGGTGTTTTAATGCAAGGTGCATTCACCTCTCACTCTCACCCTACACTCACCTCCCTCTCTCTTTTCCTCACACTCTTTCATTCTTTCTCACTTAAATTCTTTCATAATTCTCTATCTCCCTCAACTCTAAACTGAACACTTGAACCTACTTCACAAAATCCTTCTCAAAATTCACAAAATCTCACCAAAATCACATATTTGATCAAGTTTTTCCACTTGGATGCCTAGGAGCTTGGATAGCTTGGATCTTTGAGTTCTTTTGGTTAGGTAATGATCCCTATATGTTCTTTATATAGTTTTTGTGTTGTGTAGACTTTTACTTTCAGTTTAGATAGTGTAAAGTTAAGTTTTGTGCTAAATATCGTATTTTTAGTGTCGAATTGTGATATCTGTGACCTGCTGTGACCCCGAGATTTTACTAGAAAACCAAACAATGTAGTTGTATTGTACCAGTAACCATAGGACATCATCTGGAGCACGAACCCACCTGCTCGGACCACGGCCGGCGACACTAAGGAGAATTCCGGCGACATCGGCCCCTGGGAGGAGTTAGGGTTTGGGTTTTTGTGGGTAGGTGACTGCAGTGGTTTAGGTGTGTTTGGTTCTGTTTGATAGTTTAGTTTTCTCAGCATACAAAATTTGGGATCACATAGCTAGTTTCTTATGTTACGACTACGCACGATACGTTATCCGACACGGTCCGTGCACTTCGTGCTGGTTTTGCTCTTGGGTTAGTTTCGTCATGTCGCTACGTACGTTAGCCACAATACGAACACTTGGGAGTAAGTTTGGAGTTGGTGTGTCGGTAAAACGTAGTTTGTACGTGTTTTTGGTCGTTTGCTAATATACACTTGTGTTATCGTTTTTTTGTTTTAGGTTCGCATGTGGGGACTTCGGACGCTGCGAAGAAGGGGAAACAGGTAGTTGGCTTTACTTAGCCAGGACGGTTGTTGAGTAGATTTAACATCTACAGGGGAACCCGCATGGCGTTATGCGTCTGGGCTAGAAATGACTTTACCTTGTCGCATATTCTATTTCATACTTAGAGTTGCGCATGCACCCTATTGCTTAGTTACTTGTTGTGCTTGGACTAGTATCCTTAGGACACTGCACTATTGTTGATGGCTCATGTTGCACGAACACTGATTATATGCCACACACACCGTCAATTATTGCCATGTCATGCACAACACCCTTATAGATATGATGTTGTTTGGTTAAAGACATTGAGACATTGATTCATATTTTCTTATGCATATGATTTATAGCATACCTGTATACCTACATGCTTACACATATGCCATGACTTGCTTACATGCTAGTTACCTGTATTTACATATAGGGTATTCTACCATTAGCGATAGGTACATACACACATAATGACAAAGCTACATGTATAACTTGTATGCATACTTCACTTATATCTGGAGGGTATATTACATCATTACTGATAAGTAGATACATATACCTTGCTATACCCTTTATGTTTACACATATATCTGGCTATAGCTACATGTTCACCTTTATTTGATGTTATATAGACTTGGAGAAATTATGAACCGCATGATTTATATTTTAACTGGTTGCAGTTAAATAGCGGCTTTTCCTTTATACGCTCGCATTTCAGTTTCATGTTGCGTATATTATATTCATGGATTTTCGCATTGAGATATGGATTTTTCATGATGTTTTATGGATTTGGGGACCGTGGTAGTTTCTTGAAATTATGTATTATTTGAAAAACCCGGTTTCCCTTGATATGATATTTCAGCACCCACCATGAGTTTTATTGGTTCGGATATATATATACCCCACGCAAGGAAAGTAGGGATCTGTGTGCGGGTACATGGTGGGGGCTGGAGGTACCCCGGGGCAAGAATCTCAGTGAGGAGATGAGTTGTGGCGGAACCATACCATCCGGTGATATTACCTATGACTCGGCGGTTATCGTGGGGATACCGACGGGAGTCATGTGCGTATGGATATGTCAAGAGGTGAGGGTCAGAGCTAGGCACTCAAGATTTCGGTATAGCGTATGATACGTACCTATCAGGGGGCCAGTCGTGGTGACAGCACCTGATAGATCATCCTTTATGTGTCGGTGTGAGACACTTGTTTTCATGATATTTTTACTCCTATATATATATATATATATATATTAGTGGAGTGGGACGCTAATATATATGTATACATATCATTTCATATACTTCATCATATTTATTCATGCAATTACATTCGGGATATGTGGGATATACTGATATTGTACATACAGGATATGTGAGATATAGTTGATGTTGTACAATCGGGATATATGGGATATACTGATATTGTACATACAGGATATGCGAGATCTACTTGATATTGTACATTCGGGATATATGGGATATATTGATATTGTACATACAGGATATGTGAGATCTACCTGATGTTGTACATTAAGGATATATGAGACTTACATGATATGAGAGCCAATTTGGGGCTGATTTGTGGAATTTGGGATTTGGATTGTCTTGTTGGATTTTGGTCCTACCACGAGGTTAGAATTTCCGTGAAATTGACATATTTTATTCCATACTCCACATTTATTATTTATGCACTGTTTCATGTATTAGTAGTACCTGATTGAGTACCTTCCATGACTGTTGCATTTACATATCTTATTTTATATCCATTTCTTCATGTATTAGTTGTATCTGATAGAGTACTTTACATGATGGTCGCATACATATTGTCATATTATTGTTCATGTATCGTAGTACCTGCTAGGGTACTTTTCATGACTATTGCACATACATACTGCCATCTTATTGCTATCATTTGCAATGTGTTAGATTCGCGTTGTACGTGCATACTCGCGATTACCTGCTTATGTTATTTACTATTCACGAGTTAGCAACTCACCCCCGTTGTGCCACAGTGTTTTGCAGGTGTTCCTCAGGATAGTCAGAGGCAGGGCTATTTTCATCCATCGTATCATCTTTGCTGCGGATACCGCTTCTCCTGACAGTGTGCAGTTTTGCTTAGGTAGGTTTTTGCGGTTATCCGAGGTTGCTTGTTGTATATTCGTTATATCCTATACTCTCCATCTATCATTATCTTGTATGACTTAGAGACTTGGTGTGAGGACGATATTGTATTTCATTTTGTGACTTGGAGGTCTTTTATGCAGTTTTATTTATATCGTCTCTTTCTTCGCTACGGCGTCGTATATCTGTTGTGGTGGTTGTTTTCCTCCGTTGGGCGTAGATTTTGCTCCCATTTGGGATGCTTTTACTTATATTATGTTGTACCCATTTTTGGGGGCTTGTTTTACAAAGGAGGTGCTGCCAAAATTTTAAAGGAAGAAAAGTTGGACTTTAAAGAATTTGGTTTGAGATTTCAAAAGTTTTAACAACGTTCCTATTTCTTAATACTTTTGATAGTTTAGATTGCTGGGTTTTTGGCTTACTTAAATTGCGTTACGCTTGTAGATGTTGCGTAGTTTAAGGGCCATCACGTGCCATTTTCGGATCGTGACAACAGCCAGCTGCCGGCAGGGACAGCCAGTTGCTAGTAGGGGACCGCCAGTCGCATGTAGAGGGCAGGCACGTGTATTCGCTTTGATGCATCAGGACGCGCAGGCATCCAATGCAGTGGTCTCAGGTACTCTTTCAGTATGTTCTGTTGACGCACACATGTTGTTTGATCCGGGATCCACGCACTCGTACGTTTCTACACACTTCATGCCGAGTTTGGGTAGAGAGTCTAGTTTGCTTGATCAGCCGCTGGCTGTGACTACTCCTGTGGGCGAGTCGTTTATTGCTAGACACGTGTTCCGGTCGTGTGTTGTCCGTAATGGCGAGAGAGAGTTGCCTGTCGACTTGATCCTTCTGGAGATGTTGGACTTCGACGTTCTCCTAGGCATGGACCGGTTAGCCACGTGCTACGCGTCTGTGGACTGCCGCGAGAAAACAGTTAGGTTTTTTTTTCCCGGCGAGTCGGCTTTTTTTGTGCAAGGGGACCGTGGTACCACCCCTCACAGTTTGATTTCGTCTCTTCGTGCTGGACAGCTTTTGAGAAAGGGATGTCAGGGATTTCTAGCCTATGTTTGCGATACTAGAGCTATAGAGGTTCCGTTGGACCAGGTTCCGATTGTTAGTAAGTTCCCTGATGTTTTTCCTGACGAGCTTCCTAGGCTACCGCCTGAGCATGATATTGTTTTCTGCATTGACTTGATTCCCGGAACGGGGCCTATTTCCATACCGCCTTATCGGATGGCCCCGGCGGAGCTTAGAGAGTTGAAAGGTCAGTTGCAAGATTTGCTGGATAAAGGGCTTATTCGACCTAGTGTGTCTCCTTGGGGTGCTCCAGTCCTGTTTGTCAAGAAGAAGGATGGCAGTTTGTGCTTGTGTATTGATTACCGCCAGCTTAACAGGGTTACCGTACGGAACCGATATCCCTTACTGCGTATCGATGACTTGTTCGACCAGCTTCAGGGTGCGGGATACTTTTCGAGGATTGACTTGCGATCAGGCTACCATCAGTTGCGAGTCCGCCAAGAGGATGTTCCAAGGACGGCTTTTCACACACGTTACGTCCACTATGAGTTTTTGGTGATGTCGTTCGGACTCACCAATGCCCCAGCAACGTTTATGGACTTGATGGACCGTATTTTCAGGCCGTATCTTGATCTGTTCATCATCGTATTTATTGACGACATTTTGGTTTATTCCCGGAGCCAAGAGGAGCACGAACAGCACCTACGGATCACATTGTAGACCTTGAAGGAGTCCACCTGTCCACGAAATTCTCCAAGTGCGCGTTTTGGCTTGACAGCGTAGATTTCTTAGGTCACGTGATTACGCAGGATGGTATATGTGCGGACCCGAAGAAGATCGAGGCCGTTCTGCATTTGCCCAGGCCAGCATCAGTTACAGAGATTCGCAGCTTCCTAGGCCTGGCTGGCTACTACCGACGATTTGTTCAGGACTTCTCCCGTATCGTTGCACCGTTGACCTGGTTGACCCGGAAGGGAGTTCCTTTTGATTGGACGAAGGCGTGCGAGCATAGCTTTCAGCAGTTACAGACCCGTTTGACTACGGCGCCGGTGTTATCATTGCCTTCGGGATCGGGCGGATTTGTGGTCTATTATGACGCTTCTCGAGTGGGGCTAGGGTGCGTAATGATGCAGCACGAAAGGGTGATCGCGTATGCTTCTCGGCAGCTGAAGAAACACGAACAGAACTACCCCACTCACGATTTGGAGATGGCTGCAGTGGTCTTTGCACTCAAGATCTGGCGACATTACCTATACAGCGAGTCGTGCCAGATATTCACGGATCACAAGAGCTTGAAGTACATATTTCAGCAGCGAGACCTGAATCTGAGACAACGCCGTTGGATGGAGCTAGTGAAGGACTACGATTGCAAGATCCTCTATCATCTGGGCAAGGCAAATGTAGTGGCGGATGCTTTGAGTCGGAGGCCCGGAGGTAGTTTATCTTGTTTGAGCGCAGTGCAGAGGCAGTCGTCAGCAGATTGGCAGACTCTATGCGACAGCCGAGTGCAGTTCGAGTTCAATCCGACCGGGGGACAGCTTGCGCATATCTGTGCACGTCCGCAGTTGTTTGACCGTATCCACGAGGTGCAGCCTAGTGGCGACCGTCTTTCATAGATCAGTGAGCAGATTAGGCAGGGAAGAGACTCCGAGTTCTTGATCGATGATCAGGGGATACTGCGATTTGGGACTCGACTATGTGTACCAGATTCTGAGGGACTGAGGCGTGACATTCTCGAGAAGGCACATCGATCAGTGTACAGCGTTCATCCAGGTTCCACCAAGATGTACCATGATCTGAGAGACGTTTACTGGTGGGAAGGGATGAAGAGAGATGTCACAGACTTTGTGTCGAGATGCCTGACTTGTCAGCAAGTCAAGGCCGAGCGCCATAGGCCCGCGTGAGAGCTACAGCCGTTGCCCATTCCGGAGTGGAAATGGGAGCAGATTTTTATGGACTTCATTATGTGTCTACCCAGGACCAGTCGAGGGTACGACTCCATTTAGGTTATCGTGGATCGATTGACGAAAGCGGCACACTCTCTGCCGGTGAAGACCACTTTTGGATTTGCTCAGTATGCCCAGATATATATCGATGAGATCGTACGATTGCATAACGTCCCGACATGTATCGTGTCAGACCGAGGCACCTAGTTTACCAGCCGACTATGGCAGAGACTTCAGGAGGCGTTGGGCACCCGTTTGAGTTTCAGCACAGCGTTTCATCCGCAGACCGACAGCCAGTCAGAGCGGACTATTTAGACTCTCGAGGACATGCTCCAAGCATGCGTTTTAGACTTTGGTAGTAGCTGGGATCATCATTTACCCTTGGTAGAGTTCTCCTACAACAATAGTTTCCAGGATACCATTCAGATGGCACCTTTCAAGGCCTTGTATGGGAGGAGATGCAAATCGCCCGACTATTGAACAGAGCTCGGCGAGAGCAGCATTTTGGGGCCACAGATCGTGCAGGAGATGACCAAGAAGGTGCAGCTGATTCGAGATCGGATGAGAGCGGCCCAGAGCAGGCAGAAATTGTATGCTGACACACGTCATCGTAGATTAGAGATCGCAGTTGGCAATCATGTTTTTCTGAGGGTCTCTCCGATGAAGGGCGTGATGAGATTTTGGCGGAAAGGGAAGCTTAACCCCAAATTTATAGGTCCCTTCGAGATCCTCAAGCGTGTGTGCGCAGTCGCATATCGTTTGGCTCTTCCGCCCAGTTTTCCAGACGTTCACCCCGTATTCCACGTTTCGATGCTTCGCAGATATCTTCATGACCCTTCGCATGCGATTCAGCACCCGACGATCCAGCTGGAGCGCGACCTTTCTTTTGCCGAGCAGCCGGTGGTCATCTTAGATCGGCAGGTAACGAAATTGAGATCGAAGGTTATACCGTCAGTGAAGGTCCTTTGGCGTGGCCCGAGCAGCGAGGAGGTCACCTGGAAGACCGAGGCTGAGATGAGGAAGAAATATCCCCATCTTTTTGAAGGTACGCATAGCTATATTTTTTTTAAATTCGGGGACGAATTTCTTTAAGGGGAGAAGATTGTAACACCTTAGAATGTTATTAGTGGCTAATTATACTTTAATGTGTGGTTTTTAGTAAAAAGTTTACCAAAACGATTTTCAAATATTTTATCAAAATTAATGAATATTTTATTAGAATTTAATTGGGCTTGCACACACATGTGCATGTAAACTAAGGTTAAGCTTGGGGTTAAAACATGTTTAGATAACCATGGTGGACTAACCCATTTAATTAAGTTAATTTGAATTTATTAGGTGTATTAGATTTTTTATATGATTTGTGTTAGGGGTTGACTTGGGTTGGAGAGAGCGAGAGAGCATGATGGGGTGAGCCATGCTTGTAATTAATGAGGAGAGACAGGGGGTTGACTCTCTGTTATTTGTTTTCAAATCAATTATTTCCCCCACTCATTCTCACTTCTCTCTCCCTCTCACTCACACACACACACCCCAGCAGCAGCAACACACACAGCAGCAGCAGCAAGCAAGCAGCAGCAGCAGCAGCAACAACAACCATCAGCAGCAGCAGCAGCTGAAGCAACAGCAGCAACAGCAAGCAGTAGCATCAGCATCAGCATCATCATCAGCAACAACATCAGCATTTGCAACAGCAACATCAGCAACAGCAGCAGCATTTGCAACAGCTCACCCCTTCTCTTCTTCTTCTTCTCCTTCTTCCTATATCCTAGGATCAAGTGGGGTATAATTTCTTAAACCCAACTCCTTTCTTTTGCTAGCATGAGGTTATTTAGCTTCGGTTAGTGTTTAATGTGGTTTTTTGTGCTAGTTTGTGGTTTAAGTGGGGTTTAAGCTATGTTGGGATTATTATGGCTTAATTAACTTAGGTAAGTGTTATTAGTGCTGTTTTAACCTAGTAGTATCTCTAGATTTCGCCAAATCGCCTTAAAGTCCCAAACTTGAATTTAAAATACGATTTTGAAATAAGTTATAGGGTTTATGAGATCTGCTATATCTGTAGTTATTTTCTTGTTTGGAAAATACATACAGTATAGTGTGCAGGCTTTTTAGACTAGTCTGTAGGATTTCGTGCCCGTGCCCCTGCCAAAAATCCGGCGACCATCCCTCCATTTCCGGCGTCGTCGCCCCCCTGATGTTTTGGGTGTTGGTGCTTTGTGTAGGGGTCTCTATGGGTGTTTTCCAGTGTTTGGTATTGTTTGGTGTTTGGGTTTTTACTGTGGACAGAATCTGGGAGAGTTTGGGTTAGTTTTAGTGTTTTGTGGACTTTGACGATAATTTGATGGTTTAGTTGGAGAATAGGGTAAGTCAGGGTTTTTAGGGTTAGATTAGCTCTAATTTGTGTTGTTGGTATCACTTGACTCTTGTAATTTCACCTAATTTCACTAGTGCACCCTATTGTTGCAAACTAAGTGTTTTGAAACGTTTTTGAAACTAAACTTTAGGATAATAGAATCTGCTGTATCTAGGATAGTAATTTTAGTAAGCAAACATATACATTAGGCTATGAATTGTGCTAGGAATATAGTGTAGAAACCTGGACCTCTTTTACCTGAATTTGGCCGATATCTTCCCTATGGTGGCCGGCCCATTTTTAAGGGATCTTGTTGGATTTTTGCTGGTCTGTGGGTATTGTAAGGGCTTTGATCTTGTTTGTTTTTCTTATTTTTGCTCCAGATAAAATCTGGGACCTGTTACCTATAATTATCGTAGCGGGACTTGCGCGACACGTACGATACGAGTTGAGTTGGTTTGCTGTGTGTCACAGCCTGTCGCGGTGGTTTTGGACGTATGCACACAGTTATGTATACGCACGCGTTTAGTTCGCGACGCGAGTTTCTCGTTTAGTTTTAATATAGCGTTTTTGCAGGATTTTAGCTTATGTGTATTCTTTGTGTAAATTCTAGGTTCGCAGGCGGGTACTTCAGACGTCGCTTGGAAAGGAAAGCAGGTATTCGGCTACACTTAGCACGAGATCATAGTGAGTAGATTTAACATCTACGGGGAAATCGCCTGTATGGCGTTAAGCTTCAGGGCTTGATAGGACATTGTAGTCGCGTATATATAAATATGTATATATCGTTTGTGTATATGTACTATTGTAGCGTACCCCTCCCTTGTTGCATATAGATACAATAGTTATGTAACACCGCACTGTCACTAACGGTTTAACCTGCACGAGTACTAATCTTATGTTACACCCACACCGTTAGTGATTGCCATGACACTTGCACTATAGGATTGCTACGAACCATACATACTGTACATTCATGCTTGCGTGTATACCACATTGTATATCCATATTGTCGCACACATACATTGATATATCCGTATTGCGCACATACACATTGTATACCCATATTGTTGCACACATACATTGATATATCCATATTGCGCACATACACATTGTATATCCATATTGTTGCACACATACATTGATATATCCATACTGGTGCACAGATACATTGATATATCCATACTTGCGTATATACACATTGTATATCCATATCGCACACATACATTGATATATCCATATTGCGTACATACACATTGTATATCCATATTGTTGCACACATACATTGATATATCTATACTTGCGCATATACACATTTTATATCCATATTTTTGCACACGTACATTGTTATATCCATATTGCGCACATACATATTGTATATCCATATTGTTGCACACACACATTGATATATTCATATTGCGCACATACACATTGTATATCCATATTGTTGCACACATACATTGATATATCCATACTGGTGCATACATACATTGATATATCCATACTTGCGCATATACACATTGTATATTCATGTTGGTGCACACATACATTGGTACACTCATACTTGCGTATATATCCACTTGCACATCCATACCTATATACATTCATATTTCACATACATGGATGATACTGGTTTTGATTTCTAGAAAATGGTGACCGCATGAGATATTTTCAAACTGGATCCATTTAAAAGAGCGGTTCTCCCTTTTTACTCTTAGTGGCATACGATACATTGCATGGATTTACGCATTGAGTTTTGGATTTCTCTTATTTCTGGATTTGAGAACCGTGGTATTATTTTAAGGAAGTATGCACTGTTTTGAAAACCCGGTTTCTCTTGATATGATATTTTAGTGCGTCCACCATGCGTTTTCTCGGTTCTGAGACGTGTGACATATGAACCCGATTCGAGGAGCTGGATGGGTCCAATTGCGGGTATATTGTGGACCCGGTATGGTACCCCCGGGCAAGAAAGGGATGCTGTGTATACAGACGGTGAGCCTGGTAGAGGGACTACTACCTATCGGTGATTGGTTAGACCTGGCGGTTATCCGGAGGATACCGACCGGAGTCGAGAGATGGATATGGGATGACCCGTACTGCGGGGCCATGGGCCGATTCCGTAGACGGAGCCCGTGGGCCAATCCGGACTGACGGAGCCCGATATATGAGAATTTGCGTGTCGATGATGGACACAAGCATTTCATGATGTTTTCGGGTGCCGATGTTGGGCACCCTATTTCTATGAGATTTACAGGATTGAGGGCCGGATAGAGTGATGGCGCCTGAGTTATCGGGACCTTGGGGTGTTTTGGTAGACACCGGGGTTTTCCACGTTGATGATCCGTGTAGATGATATTTTTATCCCATGCTCAGCATTCATTGTTATGCATTGCATCATGTAGTCGTAGTACCTGATAGAGTACTTTGCATGATTACTGTGTACCCAGCTCATGATATAGATGTTAATTAAATTGCACTTGTTATGCATGATTATTGCATAGCCAGCTCATCATATAGATGTTATCTGATTGCACATGTTAGAGTATCGCAGTACGTGCATACTCGTGATTACCTTTATATGTTATTTACTATTCACGAGTTGGCAACATACCCCCGTTGTGCCTCAGTGTTTGCTGGTTGCCCCTCAGAGTAGTTGCGGCAGGGCTATTTCTTGTATCTTTTTGGCTACGGATACCACTGCAGTTGGCGTGTGAGCCGTTTTGCTGATAGGTGGGTTTGCGGTATCCGTTTATTTTCCATTTGTACACTCTATTGTATCTAGTACTCTCCATCTACCATTTCATGTATTAACTTAGAGAGCAGTTGTGAGGACGATGTATATTATTTTGTATTCTGGATGTCGAGCACGTGTGTGCCGGCTTTATTTATGCAGTTTTATCTTTTATGTTGTTTTTCACTTATTTTGTTCATTCCTCGCTACGGCGTCATATACATTTCTTGTGGTGGTTGTTTCCGCCGTTGGGCATGATTGCTCCCTTTTGGGGATGTTTTATTCATATTGTATGTCATTTTACTTATATCATGTCTTGTACCCGATTTCGGGACTAGTTTTTACAAAGGAAGTGCTGCCGAAATTTTTAAGAAAATAACTCAAACTTTAATGATTTTTACTCGAGTTTTCTAAATTTTTTAAACCAATGTTTTCAACACTCACTACTTTTAATGGTTTTGATTTCTGGGTTTCAGCTTACTTAGTCGTGTTACGCCTGTAGACGTTACGTGGTTAAGTGTCGGTCACGGGCCGAACTTTGGGTCGTGACAAGGATGAGAACAGCCCAGTACAGACAGAAGTCTTATGCCGATCGTCGTCGCAGGCTTAAGTTCGCAGTGGGGGATCATGTATTCCTACGGATTTCTTCGATGAAGGGCGTGATATTAATGAGACACAATACCATTACTGACGGTTTATGTTGCATGAGCACAAATTGTATGCTACACACACCGTCGGTAATTTCCATGACGCACACAACACATATACATATGTGATATTATATTGGTTAGTGGCATTGAGACATTGATTCTTATTCCATTGTGCATATGAAATACAGCATACACATATACCTTGCTATACCTACATGCTTACACATGTACCTCGCTATATCTACATGTTCACCTTTATATGATGTTGCAATTGACTTTGGAGAAATTTGGAACCGCATGATATATTTAATAATTTGATGCATTTAAATAGCGGTTTTTCCTTGATATGCTCATATTACTGTTTTACATTGCATATATTATATTTCAAGGATTTACGCATTGAGATATGGATTTCATAGAATTTTATGGCTTTGAGGACCGTGGTATTTCAAGAAATTATGCATTGTTTGAAAAACTCAGTTTCTCTTGATATGATATTTCGATGCGCCCACCATGAGTTTTCTCGGTTCTGAGACTTGTGTTAGAAACCCGATTCGAAGAGCGGGGGCACCGTCTGCGGGTACATGGTGGACCCGGTATGATTCCCCGGGACAAGAGGTAATTTTCGTGGTGTAGACGATGAGCCTGGCAGAGGGAGTACTACCTACTGGTGATAGTATTTGGATTCAACGGATATCTGGAGGATACTGACCGGAGTTATGGAATGGACATGGACCGACCATTCTGCCGGTGCCCGCGGGCCGATCCCGCAGACGGAGTCCTTGATATGAGGATTTACGTGTCAATGCTGGACACTAGTTTTCATGATGTTTTCGAGTGTCGATGTTGGAAACTCAGGTTTCATGAGACTTACAGGATATGAGGGCCAATCTGAGGATGCGGTGCCTGAGGTATTGGGATTTGGAGTTTCGTTGATGGACATTGGTTTTTCCACGATGAGGATTCCGTGATGATGATATGTTTTATCCCATACTCATCTTTCATTTGATATGAATTGCTTCATATATTAGTAGTACCTGATAGAGTACCTTTCATGACTGTTGCATATACATATTGCCATGTTATACTATCAGTTTGCATGTGATAGATTATCGCAGTACGTGCATACCTGCGATTACCAGTATGATGTTATTCGCTATTCACGAGTTGGAAACTCACCCCCGTTATGCCACAGTGTTTTGCAGGTTGTCCCTCAGAGCAGTCGCGGCAGGGCTTCTTCTTATCGTACCATCTTTTATAGCGGATACCGCTATGGCTGGCTGTGAGCAATTTTGCTATAGGTGGGTTTAGCGGTTATCCGATGATGCTCATTGTATATCTTTTTGTATCTAGTACTCTCCATCTACTACTTTCATGTATTGACTTAGAGACGAGACGTGAGGACGATATTGTATATTATTTTGTGACTCTGGGTGTCGTGCTCGTGTGAGCCGGCCTTTTTATGCAGCATTATCTTTTATGTTGTTTTCACTTTATATCGTCTATTTCTTCGCTACGGCGTTGTTCATACCATAATATTGCATTATTATATTCCCCATTCTTATGCATTTTTACAAATAAACAGGTGCTTTTGACCCATGTCTGCTACATAGTACAGGTTACAGGTTCTCGGAGCAAAAACAGTGAAAAAGATAAAAGACGATGCAAAAGTGAGACTACGACCAACAAATAGAAGGATCTTGATCAAGCCTACACGAAGATCGGTTCACAAAGTACAAGGCAGTGCAAGGTCTAAGACTTCGACATGAAGCAACGGTAAAAGTACACTACAATTATTCACTGGGAGATCTGGAAGAAACATAGAAGCCAAGTTAAGAAAAGAACTAAAGAAATAGGAAGCCAAAGACACCAGAATCCAGCACAGAAAGTTTCAGCCTTCAACTCCATCTTTTGGCCACGGAACCGCGGCCAAACCTGGCTTGCGGCCGCGGTTCCGCGGCCGTGCGAAGCACGTAGTTGGTAAAAATTTTAGCAAAACCTATGACGGCGCTGACTAGTCTTCCTAGGGGTATTTTTGTAAAAGCAGATATGCGAGCCAATTGTAACCCTAGGGTTCCTATCCTCTATAAATAGGGACTCCAAACTTGTATGAGGTCATGCCTCTTTTCATTTCATAAATTCAGATCTGTACTGTATTGATGTTTGGAGAGAGGCATCAATGAAAATTAGTAAGTTCCTTTATTTTATTGCCTTAGTTTAATTTTAATTTATAATGTTCTTAAATTTCCTAATGAGCGAGTAGTCTCCTCGCTTGTTAGGGTTAGCTTTAGGGAGAGGTTTGAGAGATGAACTCTCTCACCCCTTTCTTACCCCATCACACATAATAATTAGAACTCCATGAATACACACACACACCGCTCCCTGCGGCACCTTACCCCTCAAGGTAACAGTGATACCGTAGTATAAAAGACCGGTTGAGCGTGTTTTTCTTGGAGGTTGGGGTAAGGATCGATAAAGGAAGGACAAGAACCTAGAGGAAGAAACACATTTTCTTCCCGATGGTACTAATCCCTTTTATTGATAATTACCATAACACCTAATAGATCTAAAATAAGGCATTGAAAGCGGTGAGGAAACCTTCAATCTCCCAACTTACCCTAGACCTAACCCTAGCAAGACTTAGATCTAGATAATCTTAGTATAAATCAATTTAGGTTTTAGAAATAATCAATCCGACACCCATCGGAATTAACTCGTTTGAGTGATTAGAAATAAAATTCAGAATACTTTTTAAGTTTTGGAGAGCATCAATTCGTAAGTAGATTTTATTTTTGCCCTAGTTCTTAGTTTCAATTTCTGCCTTAAATAAATTCTTCTTTTCCTTAGTTTAATCTAGAATAGAATTTTTATTTAATCTGCAGTAGTTAATTAATCTCTTAACCCTAAAACAAAATAAAAATCATGTCTTTCGTAAATCCCTCAATGAGCGAGTAGTTTCCTCGCTTGTTAGGGTTAGGAATAGGGAAGGGTTTGAGAGATGAAGATCTCTCACCCCTTTCTTTGCCAATCACTTATGAATAATTAGGACTCCATGCATACTTTCATATTCCGCTCCCTACGACACTCTACCCACGAGGTAACGGTGATACCGTAGTATAAAAGACCGGATATGGATGTTTTCCATGGAGGTTAGGGTAAGGATTAAGAAAGGACGGACAAGGATTTAGAGAAAGAAACATAGTTTCTTCCCGATCATCCTAATCTCCTTTATTAATAATTACCATAACCCCTAAAATATCTAATTTAGGGCATTGAAAGAAGTGGAAATCTTTATTTTACCAAACTTTACCTAAACCTAATCCTAGCAAGTTTCCTAATCCTAATATAACTCAAATTAGTTTTTGCGATAAAAGATCCAACACCCTTTGGAAATAGCTCGTAAGAACATTTAGGAAATTAACACCATCCCTGTGGACCGACCCGTATTCACCGGCTAGCTACCAATCGACGCCGTTTTTTATTGCAGTAATATTATTTTTGATTCATCTTTTAAAAGCGCATAAGCTGAACAAAATCATATAAATCAAACGGCGCCGTTGCCGGGGATGGCGTAAAATTTCCTTTTTGCAATTTCGGGTTAATCTAAATTAAAAAATCATAAAAACAGAAAAGAAAAAAAATTATAAATTTTTTTTTTATTGTTTGAAGGGTGTTTTTGTGTGAATCTTTACAGGATTGACGGATCTGGAAAAATCTAGAGAGCAAAACAGAAAAATAAAAATCTGAACAACAGAGGAACGTCAATCTAGAGGGGCGCAGAAATTTTTGGGAACCAATCCTCACATCATACTGCGGAACCGCGGTGGGAGGCGCTTAAAACCGTGGAAGGGCGGCGGCCTGGGCGATTCAGCACATAAATTTTTTTTCGGGATCCGAGCCCACAACAAACCGCAGAAACGCGGTGGGAGGCATGTTTTGACCGCGGAAGGGCGGCGCCGAGGTGACGTCAGCAAGTAAAAATTGCACTGTAATATTCTTTTCTCTCTCCTCTGCAACCTAAAATATATCCTCTGTAAATTTGCCTGCAGGATTCTTTGCGCTTAAAAATCTCTCCCCCTTCCAATAATTGATCTTGTGCAGGATTCTTTGCGCCACGCTTAAAATAAAAAAAATGATTGCAAGTGATTTTTTTTTCTGTTTTGCATATCTTTAATCGGAATTTAAGGGGCTTGAAACCAATTCAGATTGGGTAGGGATTTCATCACCCTTCCCAGGACCCCAGAAATCACATAAGGCATTTTCATTGACCATATTTAATTAAAAAATACTAGACTTAGCCCTAAGGACGTCACGCTCAATAGGACAGAGGACTAGTTGTTGGCATCGGCCGTTAATCCTAACCTGACTTTGCGGTGTCTAGGCAAGTGTGTCTAAGGTGAGTGGTTACTTAATTAGGGCCACTACTTATAGTGGAGAGCCTCCCACTCACCAGGCTCTTACCTGGCCGCAATTGGCGGTGAAGAGGCAGTTTGAGGTCCTATTTCTAGCCCTTTGGAACAGTTAGGAGCTGTCTAGCTGACCTAGATGACCCTAGATCTAAGCCTCATTGTCCATTTGTGGTCGATCAAAAGTGTGTTTAAAACCTTTATCGAAAATCTTTTTTGCAAACAGTTCCAAATAAAGAGAAAAAGAAAAAAGAAAAAATGTTTATAAAAAAAAAAAACTTGCAACTTGTCGGTTAAAATCCGTGCACCCCACCACCACCCACTTTCTTCTCATTGACATTTTCTTACCCACACATTCTGTTTTTCACCTTTTTGACTACACTACCTATTTAGTGTATGTCACTTTGGACTAGGGACACTAGCGTCCGATTAGTCCGTGTTTCGTTGGTACCGACCGACGAACCTTTCAACTCCGAAGTCGAAATTCCTTCCACTTCCTTACCTCCACCTTCAGATTCTTCTTCCGAAGGTATGTCGGGATATAATCCCAACAACACCTTACCCACGAGACTGATTCCACCTCCATTAGGTGCGAATAACCCGAATCACCCGCCTGTTGAAGCGCCCCAACGAATCGCGCCCCAGGATCTTTTCTACCCAATCCGCACCGCCCTACCTACTTGTCTTTCCCTCCCACCGGCAAATGAGGACAATTTCGAGATCAAACCCCACTTCATCAATTTGCTGCCTAAATTTCACGGATTGGAATCCAAAGATGCATATATCTTTATTAACAAATTCCAAAACGTTTGCGCTATGATGAAAACAACCCAATTAAGCGACGATGCTATAAGGCTAAGGGTCATTCCTTTTACCTTATATGACTTAGCCGAGAAGTGGTTATACAGCACAACGTCGCATTCAATTAAGAATTGGGAAGAGTTTGTGAAAGCTTTTCTTAAAAAGTTCTATGCTCATCACAAGACTGCTAGAATACGCAACGAGATTATACAATTTTCCCAGCTTCCTTCCGAACCATTTTGGAAGTGTTTTGAAAGATTCAAAGACCTACTCGTTCAATGCCCTCACTATGGGATCGAAAATTGGCAACTTTGCCAAACATAATACGAGGGATTGAACCGGCAATGAAGCAGTTGTTAGAAACCATTTGTCAAGGTCACTTTCTAACCAAATCTAGTGAGGAAGCGTGGCAGTTTCTTGAGGATCTTAGTGAACAAAAAATTCAGTGGGAGAGCACTAAGACCACATCATCTTCTTCTATTGGTCAGCCTAGGGCAGGCATACATCACTTAGATATGTCGATTGCTATGAAGGACGAAATGGCTGCACTTACGAAAAAGCTAGAAGCGATTGAGACCAAAATCTCATCGCCTTCTCCTGCCCCTGTTGTGCCCCCACGAACTGTTTGTGTTTGTTGTTCGGATCCATCACATCCCACCGAAGAGTATCCTTACAATCCATCTACTCAAGGACATGATCAAGTCAATGCTGCCTTTCAGCAACGACAAAGAAACGATCCATACTCTTCGACATACAATCCGGTTTGGAGGAGTCCCCCAAATTTTGCTTGGAATCAAAATCAACAATTCCAAGGAAACAACAACTTCCAAAGGCCTCCTCCTCCACAACAACAAGCACCTCCACAAACTCAATTTTAGCAACCTTTCTAACAGCAACCTTACCCTAATCAAGTGAACAATTTTGTGCCCAACAATTCTTACCCGCAAAACAATTTTGTTCAACCTCATAATGACAAGATTAACTCGCTCGAAAGAAGTCTAGATGCGTTCCTAAAGCAATCTACACAATCCGCAGCACGATTGGAGACTTCTATTCAATCTTTGGTGCAAAACAGTGCCTCACACGATCAAAGCATCAAATCTATTGAGGCACAAATTGCACAACTCAATGCTGCGTTGAGCGAGCGAGAAAAAGGAAAGCTTCCATCTCAACCACTGCCAAATCCCGGTCACGCACATGTTGCATATGAACAGCAGAATCATAACGTAAATGCTGTGACCACGTTGAGATCCGGAAGAGTGTTGCAAAATAATGACACCCCTGCCGATGGTCCTTCTTCATCTTCTTCACCTTCTTCGTCGTCGTTAGAGCATATTCTTCATCCATCACAAGGCTCTACTCCTTCTAGCTCGAACGGACCCATTTCTCACAATACGAACACATCTACATGGGGATCCGTTCCAACTCCACAATCTGATCAACAAAAATTGGACTTAATAAATTTTCAAAATGTTCCTTTTCCAAACAGGTTGAGATCCAATAAACCAACTTCTCAAATGGAGAAGATTGTAGAGTTGTTCAAACAAGTTAGCATATATATCCCTCTCTTGGATGCAATCCAACAGGTTCCTTCATATGCAAAAATCTTAAAGGACTTATGCACCAAGAAGAGGAAGTCACAAGTACCAAAGAAAGTTTTTGTAGCTAGTGCTGTTAGCGATGCTCTTGTCCAATCTTTACCCCAAAAGCACAAGGACCCCGGTTGTCCTACTATTTCGATAACAATTGGGGACAAGAACATCAATAGAGCACTATTAGATCTTGGTGCTAGTGTCAATTTGCTACCTTATTCTGTGTACGAGCAATTAGGCATTGGAGAGCTTAAGCCCACTCATTGTACTCTCCAAATGGCCGACCGATCCATCACCGATCCTAGGGGAGAGTTGAAGGATGTGTTAATTAGAGTAGGGGATTTCATTTTCCCCGTTGACTTTATTGTTATGGATACACAACCTGTAGCTAACCCCCGGAGTCAAATTCCGGTGATACTTGGTCGACCATTCCTTGCGACTTCTAATGCGGTGATCAATTGTCGTAATGGTTCAATGAATCTATCTTTTTGCAATATGACAATTGAACTCAACATTTTTAAGTTGGGAAATCAGCCTTCTAAGCCTAATTCTAGCGTACTTGATGTTTGCTCGATCAATGAGATCGCGGAGGAGGACTGTGAGTTCGAAAATTTTATGTTCGACCACAGCAGTGTTGACGCCTCTAGTGCGTTCCTCCTAGAATCCGACACAGCTTTCACGGCGGACAACGATTATGAGTGTTTCACCTTTGTAGACGATTTTGAAGACTCACCACCCGAGTTTGAGTCTTTTGCTTTTTCGGATGAGTTAGTTGAACCATCCGACTCGGTTGCGTACACTCGATTTGAACCGTTGATGGAATCCTTCGAGTTTAAAACAGTTACACCATTGTTACCATCAATTGTTTCACCTCCTAAACTCGAACTAAAGCTTTTGCCATCGCACCTTAAATATGCTTATCTAGGTGAGAATGAGACCCTTCCCGTTATCATATCAGCCTCTCTAACTCTCGAGCAAGAGAGCCCTTTTAATGGTCTTACAAAATAATCGGCAAACTTTTGGCTGGTCTATGGCGGACATCAAGGGGATTAGTCCCCTCATAGTTGAACATCATATACACTTGATGGATGATGCCAAGACGGTAAGGTATCCACAAAGACGCCTCAACCACATAATGAAAGAGGTTGTCAAGAAGGAGATTGTTAAGTGTCTTGATAGTAGTATCATTTACCCTATCTCGGATAGCCAGTGGGTTAGCCCCATTCATGTTGTGCCAAAGAAATCGGGCATCACGGTCATTACCAATGAGGCAAATGAGTTAATACCCACTCGCACCCAAACTGGGTGGCGAGTTTGCATCGACTATAGAAAACTCAATACCGCGACAAGGAAAGACCACTTTCCTTTACCCTTCATTGACCAAATGCTAGAACGATTGGCTGGGCATGAGTTTTACTGCTTTTTGGATGGCTATTCAGCCTATAACCAAGTTCCCTGGCCAAAGAGGATCAAGACAAGACCACATTTACTTGTCCTTTTGGCACTTTTGCTTATCGTCGCATGCCCTTTGGGTTATGCAATGTGTAAGTCCACGTTGCTCACCCCGGTTCTTACGGGGAGGCGGAAACGGCGAAAAAAAATAATTTTGGCACAAGGCAATATGGACTAAAAGTCGGATCTTTGCTAAACTAGAAACTAGTAAACACTAAGGGGTTTAACTACTATGCTGTAGAAAGTATACCTCACGAAACCGGTCCTTCAGGTCTTCATTCTGCTGTCCCGCTCGCCCATCCAAGCTCCAAGTGTCAATCCGGACCTTAAGCACCTCCGCGGCCTTCTTGAGTCGAAGACGATCCACCCGAGAGATCTACACTAAGCTCCGCCTCAAGCCGAGGCAACTAGGGCAAAGTGATTGCTAGTCAAGAAGCCCTAGAATGTGTAGAGGAGATGTATGGATGTGTTTGTCAAGTGGAATCCTTTTTCTCTCAACACATGAGATCAAAGGAAGAATCAAGAGGAGGATGAAGGAGGAGCAACCATGGAAATGTTTCTCATTTCTTTTCTATGAGAGAGAATGAGAATCAACAAATGAAAAGCTTAACCAAGAGAAAACACAACCATGGTTGCAATAATACTCATTTTCATCATTACTAATCCCATCATGAAAAAGTTGATGGCTACAAATGACATGACCATTATCATAACAAAAAGAAAAAGAAAACCAAAGAATACTTTAGATCTTTCAAGAAGATCTTAGTCAACTTTGGTCAAACGGTCAACAAAGTCAAGATGGTCAAATGGTCAATGTAATTAGCCATAACAAAATTATCAATAAAAGGATTAGTAAATAATGTCCCTGGCTCATAATGGTTTTGACCGAACCAACTGTCAAAACCCTAATGAGGCACCTCCTCCTTCTCCACTCCGCAAATCTGTGCATACACACCCGCATCCGCATTCCGTAGAATGCGAATGCACAGAAGACAAATCAAATCCATCTGTGCAATACTAGGATCTGGCTTAAACCAAAGCCCACTAGTATTGCCTAACCGAACAGCATACGCACACAAGTGCACTTAAGTGATCGTAGCCCTGCCGTAAAACCATACGGCCTCTACACGTTTCGCTCAGTGCAGGGAAACTCTCTGTGTGGGACTCTAAAGACTCGACACTACGCTGGCAGTGGGTTTAACCACAGACCGCAAGCGGCACTAGCTGTACGTAACGGTCCCCAGGTAGATGTCGATTAGAAGGCCAATGAGGTAAACCCATCCGAACTCCTACTGAGCCTGTATGTGACAATCTCCGTACAGTCCGGTCTGTTCGTCTGATACATCGCATGGCGGGCCTAGGGGGCGGTAAACGTCAGTCCCCTAATAGCGGTACAAGTCGTGTCGGAGTGAAGCCCAAAACACCCTGAGATAACACTGCAAACCTACCAGTATATCTCGCTTGCCCTGGCCAGGGACTACTCGTGTAATGGCTCTCCTAGACACAGCGCGATGTCAACCCCCAATACCGGGAGAGATGAATCCTGTCTAACTGTCACTGCCTCCAAGTGCTTCGGGACAGCTCCCAACTACTACCTATTTGCATGACTCCTTTGAGCCGTGGTAAGGTAGTAATCTAAGTACAGTGGGAACACACTCGAGGCGAAGTGACAGTGTCAAGTCGGCGGACTAAGCTGTACTCATGTCACCTGGGAACTGATAACTGACGATAGGTATAATACCAACCAACAGTTCCCGACGAGTCCTGTCCAGTGTACTCATAACCTAACGAGCACCCGCATACTATCTCAAGTACGACGTACTGACGGTTGTGGGACAGACCGTCTCCCCCGCTGGGATGAGAAGCGCATACGCTAGTCTACTCCGGAGTATTGATGCCCTGTCTCGATAGTCCTACGACTAGGGACCTGTATAAGGATGTGCTTATGGATTACCCAGCCCCACGAGTGTGAGCGCCATCATAACGCTGGTAATCAAGCAAAGATCCTAAGGGCTCTACTAATATATATATATAAGCGATATGCTAAAAGAAACACATGCACATATTGAAGTAGAGACAAACCAAGTAGAATACTACCATTTTGAGCAAGATTGTCTATACAACTGTGAATATCCCAAGCTTCCATTAAGTAATATACAAGCTAGTATGATACAGTAATGGCCTCTAGGGAATATATACTAACAATCTCCCACCTGCACTAAGGCCATGCACTGGCGTATCGAAGACCTATCATCTCGATCAGCCGCTCGAACTGAGTCTGGGGTAGGGCCTTCGTGAGTGGATCTACAGTGTTGTTCTCCGTATTTACTCTCTTCACCTCGATCTCTCGGCAATCTACGATCTCCCTGATCAGGTGGTACCGCCTCAAAATGTGCCTGGACTTCTGATGGGACCTGGGTTCCTTCGCTAAAGCTATAGCGCCGTTGTTGTCGCAATACAGCGGTATTGGATCAACAATGGTAGGAACCATCTGAAGCTCCGTGAAGAACTTCTTCATCCAGACAGTTTCCTTTGCGGCATCGCAAGCAGCTATGTACTCCGCTTCCATAGTTGAGTCTGCAACGGTCTCCTGCTTAGAACTCTTCCAGCAAACCGCCCCTCCATTGAGGGTAAAGACATAACCCGACATGGACTTGGAGTCATCCTTGTCACTCTGGAAGCTGGAGTCAGCAAAGGCCTCGAGCTGGAGGTCTTTTCCGCCATACACCAAGAACATCTCCTTAGTCTTTCTCAGGTACTTGAGAATGTTCTTTACCGCTATCCAGTGTTTCTCCCCTGGGTTCGACTGATACCGGCTTACAACGCTCAATGCGTATGCTACATCTGGTCTGGTACATAACATCGCATACATTATAGAGCCTACCGCAGAAGCGTAGGATATAATAGATATGCGGTCCCTTTCCAAATCAGTCTTGGGAGACATCTCTTTGGAGAGGGTGATCCCGTGACAAGCCGGTAAATTACCGCGCTTGGAATCTTCTATACTGAATCTTTTCAGTATGGTGTCGATGTACCTTGACTGTGAAAGTCCCAACATCCTCTTAGATCTATCACGATAGATCTGGATCCCCAGAATGTAGTTGGCATCGCCCAGGTCCTTCATGGAGAACCTCTGCAACAAGAATCCTTTGACTGACTGTAGCATAAGAATATCATTTCCTATTAGGAGAATGTCATCCACGTACAAGACGAGGAATACTACAGTTCTCCCTACAATCTTACTGTAAATGCATGGTTCATCTGGGTTTTTGATAAAGTCGAATTCTTTGACAGTATCATCAAAGCAGATGTTCCAACTACGCGATGCCTGCTTAAGTCCATAAATGGACTTGAGCAACTTGCACACTCTACCGCTGCTCCCACTCTGAATGAATCCCTCCGGCTGATCCATATAGACGCACTCTTCCAAATTTCCATTTGGGAAAGCCGTCTTTACGTCCATCTGCCAGATTTCATAATCGTGGAAGGCAGCAATGGCAAGAAGGATCCGAATGGATTTCAGCATAGCCGCTGGAGAAAAGGTCTCGTCATAGTCCAAACCAGGTCTTTGACGAAAACCCTTCGCAACAAGTCTAGCTTTATAGGTCTCAACCTGCCCATCTACACCAATCTTCTTCCTGAAGATCCATTTGCAGCCTACGGGTTTTACCCCTTCTGGAGCAAAGTCCAAAGTCCAGACTTTGTTGGTGTACATAGACTCCATCTCGGCCCGCATTGCATCCATCCATTTTACCGAGTCGCCGCTCTGAATGGCTTGCTGGAAGCTAGTGGGCTCACCATAATCCATGGTGCAATCCTCTCTATCCCCGTCTATGAGAAAACCGTAGTATCTCTCGGGCGGATGAGACTGCTTACTACTCCTGTGGAGTGGCGCTGGGATGTCCGGTTCTTTCGAACCCTCTGGTTCTACTAAGCTTTCAGTAATAGCTCGTGGTTCTGGAATTTATTCCAATTCTATTGCGCTCCCACTTATCTGATTTTCCAAAATCTCAGTTTCCAAGAAGCGGGTACGACGAGAAACAAAAACCTTTTGTTCCTCTGCGTAATAGAAAAGATACCCCTTGGATTTCTTTGGGTATCCCACAAAGTTACACTGTACTGAACGTGCCTCGAGCTTGTCCGCATGCTGCTTTTTTACAAAAGCTGGACATCCCCATGTCTTAAAGTGTTTAAGACTGGGTTTCTTCCCACTCCACATCTCATATGGTGTGGTAGGCACTGACTTAGTAGGAACTTGGTTCAAAAGATATGCAGCTGTTTCTAGTGCATAACTCCAGAAGGATCGCGGCAACTCAGCCTTACTCATCATGGAACGAACCATATCCAATAGGGTTCGATTCCTCCTTTCCGATACACCGTTGTGTTGTGGTGTGTATGGAGGAGTAAGCTGAGAGAGAATTCCATTCTCTTTTAAGAAGTCCAGAAACTCGGCACTTAAGTATTCACCACCTCGATCAGCTCTCACTGTCTTGATACTTTTGCCTATTTGTTTTTCAACTTCATTCTTGTATTCCCGAAATTTCTCAATGGCTTCGGATTTGTGCTTCATCAAGAAGACATGCCCAAACCTAGAGAAATCATCTGTGAAAATAATGAAGTATGAATAACCACTTCGCGCATGTGTAGACATTGGACCACACACGTCACTATGTATGAGTCCCAAGAGCTCGCTCGCTCTTTCTCCGTGTCCAGTGAACGGAGTCTTTGTCATCTTTCCCATGAGACAAGATTCACAAGTGGCATAAGACTGATACTCGAACGGATCCAAGTATCCTTCTTTATGTAACTTTGTTAACCGTGTCTCATTAATGTGACCCAGTCTACAACGCCATAAGAAAGCCTGATTTAATTCCGGAGACTTTCTTTTAAGTGTGTTCTGGACACTGAATACCTGAGCTTGATTCAAAACGTATATACCGTTTTTCAATGTACCTGACCCAATCAGAACTTGATTTAGGTGGATGTTTACTACATCGCTTACAAAAGTAAAATCATATCCTTCCTTAGAAAGTAAGGATACAGATATGATATTACAAGTCGCACCTGGTATATAAAAACAGTCACGCAGAATCAATATCTTCCCAGTTGTCAGTCCTAGATGATATTCCCCTACGGATACAGCATACATGCTCATTCCGTTAGCAACCCTGAGAGTCATATCACCTTTCCTGATAACCCTACGGTTTCTCAGAGCCTTTAACGAATTACAGATATGAGATCCTGATCCGGTATCCAATACCCAGGAAGTAGGGTTAACTGACATACAGTTCTCTATTACAAACACACCCGAAGCCGAAGCCACAACATGCTTCGAATTCTGGCTACTGGCTTTGCAAGCCCCGCAATCCTTCTGCCCATGTTCATTCCCGTAACAGTAGGAATATCTCTCTTTTACTACAACCATTCCCAAAACTTCTGCCCTTCCCTTTCTTTCTACTTCCCTGGTTTCCTTCAGGGTAGTAGGTAGGGACTGTGGAACTAAGTCAGCATCTGACCCGTTCTTCAACGTGGTCTTCAGGTCCGTGAGCTCAAAAGAGCTGGTCTCTGTAAGGACGTTGCCCCTTACAGATGACCCGATAGCCAACCTCGCTGGAAGCAATTCGTTCGAGGTCTCATATCTTGCGATACGAGATTGCTCTCCATATAAAACTTTGTTATGGAGGAAGATAGAAGCTGAGTTCATCTTCTCGTGCTGCCTTTGGTATATACCATCAACTGAGGCTAACATGAGGCACTTGGCTTTCGCACAGTCTTCTTCCGATGTCCTATGGATATTAATATCCGTGACAGGGGAAACTGGACCTGAGACGGCAGGGGTTGGATTAGTTAAGAGGTGTTCCAGCTTGTCCTGGGCAATGGACATCTGGACAGACCTTTGCCAGTCATAACAGTTAGATTCAGTCATTTTATTATCTAGATGTAACCTAGGCGCGGTCACTGGGTCGCTGCAATTAAGAGAGAGAGAAGAAAACACTCAGCATGATGCTCTTGCAAGTTTAGATTGGTTTTTAATTTATCTAAACAGGATGGCTCCCACAGTCTCTCGAATCCCTCCTCAAACCATAAAGGAAGAATTAGTCAGGATCAATCTCACCGTACAATACTTGCTTAACCGTTCAGCCAGGCCAGTGTCGGTACTTCGAGGGAGGTTTTCCAACGCTTTCGCGAAGTTCCTTAATTAAGTAACCTCTTTTCCCTGTGGGCGTAGCCCCGCTAACACCTTTCTTGACACCTACTTGGTTTATAGCATTGATCGTTAAGTGAAAAAGTTCCCGAGGAGTAGCATATACTCACAGTAGGATCAGGATCCAAATATCATCGTGTGATGAAACCGAAGGAATCCTACCAGAATCATCACACTCCAAATGGTATGCAGTGCTAGCAAGTTTCAGTACTTATGAAACTCCCGATGTGGATTTTGCCCCATGCTCTTATGACCTTGACTAAGGCCAACAAATCATAAGTCACATGTCAAGTTCCACCCTGTTAGTAATATGTATGCCCTAGAGGCCATTACTATACATGTGATGTATATTGTAGTGGATGCTTGGACATATATAGGGAGGACTTTCTTGTTCGACATGATAGTATGCTATCTGGTTGATCTTTACCTTAACGTGTACACTGATTGTCTCTCTGTTACATGTTGGTAAAGCCCTTAGGATGTGTACTTGACTACCTGGACTATGATGCGGATCATACTAGTGGGGACATGGTAGTCCATAAGTACATCCTTCAAAGTCCCTAGTCGTGGGTATATCGAGACATGACATCGATATACCAGAGTAGACTAGCGTATACCTTCTCGAGCCATACAGATGGGCGATGGATGATCCCATATCCATTGGTGTTTGACATCAGAGATGATATACGGGTGCTCAGTGGAGACTGGGTACACTGGACGGACTCGCCGAGAACTCCCAGATGGTATTATATCTTACCTCAGATGGCAGTTCTTTGGTGACACTGGTACAGAGTAGTCTGTTGACCCGAGATCGTCATAGAGTCTTGTGTGATTCCCACTGTGCTTTGATTTCCACCTTACCACGTCCAAGAGGGCGTGCAAAACGGTGGTTTTTGGGTACAGTCCCGAATCACATGGAGGCAATGAGCGATAGGAGGGGATTCGTCTCTCCCGGTATAGGGAGTTGATGTTGCGCTGTGTTCGATTGGCTATAACCGGAAATCCCTGGCCAGGGTTGCTGAGATTTACTGGTAAGTGTTACCTGTAGTTTCTCGAACTGTTATAAACCTCATATCGACACGACTTATCGAGCTATTGGGGTCTGACGTTTACCACACCTAGGCGAGATATGCGACATATCAGACGACGAGACCGGACTGTACGGTAAGTGTTACTGGTTGGATTCACAGGAGTATGAGCGGGCTTGCTCGTCGATCTTCTGATCGCTCAATACCCGGGTGGCCGTTACGTTTAGCAGACCGCTTGCGGCTTGTGGGTTTTTGATATGATCATCATCTGCTGCCGGCGTATTGACGAGTCTTTAGAGTCCTACACAGAGGTTTCTTGGCTCAAGCGAAACGAAATAGGAGCGCATATGAGATATGTGCGGGACCGAGAATAATGCGTGTATGTGATACCGTATTCTATTCTCGTGATGAATGTATCGATTGGTTGTATGCGATATAACCTAGTTATCGAATCAAGGATTGATTTGATAAGCCGATACATTGAATATTAGTCGGTCATATGCGATATGACCGGATCGTTAAATCAAGTATTGATTTAATTATTTAATGCATAATTATATATTTGATATATTACTTTGCATTAATTAGTATTGGTTCACTTTAAATGGATTTTCTCACTTGATGTTCACAAGTTGTATATGTGATATACTTTTGTGCACTCTTTTGTATCATGTTTGATGATACATGCTTACTTGAGTTAAGTGTATGATTAAACCATGGTTGTGTAATGGTTAGGTTTTTGATTTACTTATTCATTTATTTTGTTTATTTATTTTTGCAAAATAAATGAATGGAGGCTTTCTTTGTTTGCTAGTTGAAGCTTCATGAAGCTTTGACTAAGTGACCCTTTTTGTTTTCATGCTTAACCCTAACCATTCCACTTAACCCTAGTTCATTCTCTACACTTGACCATGGTTTCTATATGATAAGTATTCCTTTTATTTTCTATTTTTGAAATAACTTATCATATCATTATCTTCTTCTTCTTCTTCTTCAAGAAGAAAAAGCTTGCAACCATCAATGGTGATTTAGTGAAAAAGAGTGAGAAATCCAATTCTAAAGTGAACCCACTTCCTGTTTCTTCATCCTCTACCTCTTGCCAAGTAGTATAGAGTGTTTTCTTCACAAGTTTCTTGGCTTGGTGAAGATGGAGCTTGATCTAGTGTTGCCTCGACGTAGATCATCTTCGGCATCGTAGTCGACGACCTAGCCCGCCCATTTCTCCGATGAAGCCGACGCTAGAGCCCGGGATCCGATGATCGCAGCGAGGGGACTGTTGGAGATAGTGCCCTCAGAGTCAATTATTAGGTCACAGGTACGTGATTGTAATGATTGAGGGAGGACCTATCCCGGTAGGACAGTCTTACTCGAGATGATAGTATGCTATCTGGTTTACCTCTATCATCGTGTACTGTTTTAGGTGACCTGACACGTCGCTATTACACGTTGATAGAGCCCCTAGGATTCTTGCTTGACCACCAGCAGTATGAGGGCGATCATATAAGTGGGAGCTGGGGGTCTACAAGCATATCCTTAAAAGGTCCCTAGTCGTGGGAGTTTCGAGACTGGGCATCGATACTCCATTAGTAGACTAGTGTATACAGTCGAGACCCCGACGAGGGGCGGTGGCCGGTCTCACAAGCCACTGGTGTCAGTTGGATCACCTAAGATGTATACAGGTGCTCATTGGGTTATGAGTACACCGGACAGGACTCGCCGGGAACATGCTAGTTGGTCATATACCAGACGTCAGATGGCAGTTCCCTGGTGACATGTGTGCAGGTTAGTTCATCGACCTGGGGATCTTCATTTGTCTCGTGTGAGTTCCCACTGTACTTTGATTACTACCCTACCACGGCTCAAAGGAGTCGTGCAAACAGGTTTTAGTTGGGTACAGTCCCGAGCCACATGGAGGCAGTGAGCGTATCTTCAGGGGTTCGTCTCTCCCGGTATTGGGGGTGAGGTCGTGCTGTGTCTAGGAGAGCCATTACGCAAAGCCCTCGGCCGAGGCAAGGAGATTTACTGGTAGGTATTCCAGTAGTATCTCAGGGTGTTCTGGGCTACACTCCGACACGACTTGTACCGCTTTTGGGGGTCTGACTTTTACCAACCCCCTAGGCCCGCCATGCGATGCTCATAGACGAACGGACCGGACTGCACGGATATTGTCACTGACAGGCTCAGTTGGGTGTCGGGGTGAGCTTCCTCATCGACGTCCCTTTTGGTCAATAGCTGGTGGCCCATCACGTATTGGCTTATACCTCTGACGTGCTAGTGGTTAAATCCACAGCCATAGTATTGACGAGTCTTTAGAGTCCACCACACTTTCAGTTACTCAGCTTTCGGGCGAAAGGTTGTAGAGGCCGTATGGAGATATGGCAAGGTCCGATCAGATACGTGCGGTATTGCACGGATCAGGATCGGACAGTTTGTACTATAGGCCGTATGGTTATATGGCAGGGTTCGATCAGATACGTGCGGTATTGCACGGATCAGGATCGGACGGATATTACTAGCCGGTTTTGGTATAAGCCGGATCCTAGTATAGTACAGTGTGGATTTTGTCTCAATGCATTTGTATTTCGGTCGGAATACAAATGCGGGTGTGTATGCACAGTATCGGGGTTTTCCTGTAATTTATTACGGGACCAGTTTTCTGGAGTTGCCAGTTTGCTTTCCTTTTCGGCCAATTTCCATTGTTCCGTTCATTGGCCGAAGATTGGTGGAGGAGGGCTTATTTGCATTGTTGCAAATAAGTATTTGTGGAGGGGGTTTTTGCTTATTGTTGTATCATGACATCTTTTCATTGACCTTGACTTCTTCTTGTCATGATGGCATGACTTTTGGCTCATCATGGTTGTTGATGATGAGGTTGGTGGTTGGTGTTGGAGTGTTGGACTTTCCTTGCTATCATTTCTTTTGCATGATATAACTTTCCTCTCTCTCTTTGGTATTAGTAGAGAATGGCTCCCTCTTTTGTCTCTCTCTTGACTCTCCATTCTCACCCTCCTCTCATGGCCGGCCACTTGTGAGGTGGTGGGGTTTTTCTTTTGGTTGTGAGAAAAATATCATTCTCATTCTTTTGCATGATACTTTTTTCCTCACCTCTCTCAAAGTTCTTTTTCCTCCACAAAAGGGCAACTCCACAATCCCAAAAAGAGACACAAGCTCACTACATATTCTACAACGAACCTTGGGCACGTCGAGTAGCCGGCTTCGTGCCCGAGTTGCCTCGGCATTGAGGTGGGAGCCCGTAAACGAAGAAGGCGATGTGGTGCACTTCCGGCGACGAGGAGGAGACGGGACTTTTCCGCAGGAGATCGGGACCATGACGAGAAGACCGGAGGACTTGGATCGTCGGTATATCTCTTTCCCATCTTGTAGTTAGCTAGGACTAGTTAGTGGTTCGATCCGGGTTATAGTGCGCGGTGGTGCCGGTTTGCTAAGTCCGCAAAATTTAAGTTTTTCACCGCTTCCGCATTCCGGCGTAGGATTGACGGCCGGGGCGCCGCCGTGCACTTACAGTGGTATCAGAGCCTCGCCATTAACTTAGTCTAGCTTTGTGTAATGTGTTTTTCAGTTCCGATCGATCGAAATGTCCAAAAACCCGTATTTGCTCACATCAGTTTTCTGTTGGAAATTTTTGGTCTCGAAAATTTTTTCAGGTTGTAAATTATTGATGTGCCAGAAATTATAAGACCACTGTTCAAATTCGATGCACTGATCTTCTGACAAGAGCGCGGAAGGGCGGCCAAAACCCACTTGTGGCCGCGCTTCCGCGGCAGCATGAAGGAATCAGTGGGTTGGGTTTCTACAGTGGGCTTCTGGGCTTAAATTAGGGGTTTTGGAATATTAAAATTGGGTCCAGGTTTTCTTTAACTGCTGCAGTATTCTTTGTGGGCCCACTTGTTAAAGTTTGATCAATCGGAATATTTTAAACACATTTTTCACAGTATTTACATTATATCTGCGACCGTGAATGTCACTCGATCGGTAAATCCGGTCTAACTGCTATAGCCCGGTTAGACGGATTTGCGAACGTGACTTTCACGTTGATGTTCTTTGTATTTGCTGTGATGTTGCGGATCGGTCGTGGGGATAGCCTGGATGCAATGCTAGTACAGTTTTGTTGTATTATGTACATTTGATATTGCGGGGCGAGCGTCCGACATGTGGACTGCCGTCACTGCCTGTTTGTATTATTATTTTGTGGCATGACCTGGTTGCGGTCGATGTACCCGGTGTATGTATATTTTACTTTCTGTACTAGGATTGCCCCGCGGAGGGGTGCACGGATAGCCGGGTTCTGGAGGGCAACAAGCCCGCATCTCATGGCATTGAGACGGAGGGGGCTTCACTCTAGGATTGGCGGTCTATTCGCCGCACTCGTAGGGGGTACAGGTTGACCCAGGAGGGGTGCCCAAGTTGCCGGATTCCGTGAAGTGCTGGGTGGTCCATTCACGGCGCTGAAGGGGGCTTCCTCGCTTCAGGTTTTGGCGGGTGACTTGCCGCGCCCGTAGGGGTCTAGGATTTCATTGCACAGGCTATCCACACGACCAGGGGAACGTCGGGTTTCAGTAGTGGCTCTGTGAAACCCGGGGATCCCAGATATCTGTACTGTTTCTGTGATGCTGTTCATTCTCTGTGATGTTGCATTTTATTCACGCCTTGAGCGAATATAATATATTGGTATATATATTAGTAGATGTTGTATATGTTTTACATCCGTACTAGTCCAGTCCCCGCTCTGTCGTTAGTTAGCTAACCTAACGGGTAATGACGGGACCCAGTGGCGAATGCGGATGGCATATACGTACATCAGTATATTTTCGTTCTTTTTGGTGTGATCAATTGATGGGACTGCATTGATTCGGATCAATGCAAGTTAAAACAAACCTAATCTGATGTTGTTGGAACACTTTTTCAAAAAGCTGTTATTGCAAGGACGTTCACTTTTGTTTTGCATCGTGATATTCATTGGAATATCCTGCTCCTCAGTCGACGAGGCAAGGGCCGAGATCCCTTCACCGGGAATGACCCCTTGGACAAAAAGTTTGCGTCAGGGCATTAACTTCACTATAGCCGATTACTTTTGCTTTGCACCGTGGTATTCAGTTGGAATATCCTGCACCCCATTCTACGGGGAAAGAGCCGAGATCCCTTCACCGGGAGTGACCTCTTTAGCAACGGTTTTCGTCACTATATTTTTAAAAGCTATCCGTTCCTTCGACGATATCAAGTTCTTTACGTTAAAGGTTTTCGCCAAAAACCATTCCTAGCCCTCCGTCGTTTCATATGGGTGGTCAATAGTATTCAAGCTGTGTTTGTTGGCCTTAGTCAAGGCACAGTGTTTGGTAGCTATTGGGTGTTCATATGCTGCATAGATAGATGCGCTGGTTTGGGACAGTCGTATAGCCTTGTTGGCCCTAGTCAAGGGCTTGTACGGGTGGATTCAAATCAACCTGGATAATGACGGGTAGAACTTGACATGTGACTTATGATTTGTTGGCCTTAGTCAAGGTCATAAGAGCATGGGGCAAAAAATCACATCGGGAGTTTCAAAAGAACTGAAACTTGCCAGATATGCGCATACCTTCTGGAGTGTGATGACGTGAGCGGATTCCGTCACGTTATCATGCGATGATAGTTGGATCCTGATTCCCACTGATGAGTTAGTTTACTCCTCGGGTAACCCCGACTAATTCTTCTTTCAGGTTTGGAGGAGAATTTGAGGTACAGTGGGAGGATTCCAGATTAGATAAATTGGTGACCATTCTGATCTAGGTTAGAGTGCACGCTGAGTGTTTCTTTTCTCTCTCTCTTTGGCAGCGACCATTGACCCGACCCTAAGACTTTGACTCAGTGACCAAGTTGACCGAACCTTCTTAACACTGGCTTTTGGATTGTCAGAGTTGCGAACCTTATTGCCACTCCTACTTTTACCCTTTTCTCCAGGACACCCCGTATTACTACGAACGTCCACTTCCATTGGACAAAACCATCGTATGGTTAGATACGAACTCGAAGGGATTTATTCGAGGATGGTTTCCGGTTCTGGAGAAAACGGATAGGATTATTCAGTTGTCTTTTCCTTTTACCCTCTCTCAGGTTACGAGTACTCCTTGGTTTAGGGGTAGTACACCTATTACGCAAATTGGATTGTCTTCTTCCAAACCTTAGGCTGGTGCCGACCGGTAGGGAATGAAGAAAACCAATTAGCATAACGATGGTGTGCAGAAGGTATTAAGTTAAGACAAAGCAAGGGATTAGTAAGAGGGCAAAGTAAATTGCGACAGATATTCACGACCAAACCAAATATTTCGTTACCACTCCCACATCACCTTTGTATTTCTCCAGGACACTCCGTATCACTACGAAGATCCACAGTTTATTTGGATACTCCATCGTATGGTTATATACGAACTCGAATGGAACTTGTTCCAGTTCGGGGATGGATTCTGGTTCAGGAGAAAAAGGAATAAGGTTTATTCGGTTGTCTTTTATCTTCACCCTCTCTCATTGCGAGTGTTCCTGGGATTGGGACAGTACACCCATTATGCTTATTGGATAGTCTTCTTCCAAACCATAGGCTGGTGCTGAACGGTAGGGAAGGAAGAAAACCATTTGGCCTAAAAGGGTGTGCAGAAGGTAAAGACTGAAGACATATGAAGGGATTTGGAGAGGTGGCAAAGAACTATACGGTTACAGTCGTGAATCTGGAAGAGGCATTACTAGGAATGCCAGAATACCCCATCGGAACATTTCAATGTTTCAGTTTCACTGTGTAATGTTAAAGGAAAACTGATTTCCCGATTAGATACTTACTCCAGGGTATGTATTTACCAGGTACGATTCTCACATCTGTATGGTTTTACAGATGATGAGTGGGAGTAAGTTATTGGGAATTGGGTGATTATCCTCATTATATCGGGATTCGTTGTAATCGGTGATATTTGAGGAAATCACCTGGCCTGTTTGCCGGTTGGCAAATATTTGGTTTTGAATATCCGCTGTTATGCACCAATTTCAAATTGATATATCTGTACGTCTATTTTCATAGAGTGAGATATACCTTTATGAAATTATGTCTACGACATTTACCTATATCAGTGGATGGTTAGGTAAGGAGCATTAAACAGCGGTGTAATTCTTCTTAACCATAAGTACAGTTTTCAACCTACGACATACAGTGAATGAGTTATCAGACTCAAGGGACTTATACAAAGGATTGTATGTTGTCCAGGGTCCATCAGGACAGAGGGGTTGGTCCTCGTACTATATTCGGTTTACTTATGACTTCTCTAGTTTTTAGACAGGTGTTTCGTGGAAACACAGGGTCTGAATTTTGAGAAGTTATAGGTATTTGAATAGAGTAGAGAACCAGGTATAGCAAGTATCGGGATTCTTCAAAGAGATCGAAGATATAGATACTTGTGTATGGTATTCAGTTGATAGTAATGATAAAGAGATCTTGCTTCTCTTTCAGGTTACTCATAATTGGAAGTATTCCTAAGTTGAGTAACGCTGATCGGCCTCCTTCCATTTAGATGACATGCGCTGGGGACAGCTGCATGATTTGGATCTGGTTCAATCAAATCAGTGCCTCTGGTCCTATATGGGATATAAAACAGTTCGTATCTTAACGATGTTAAGGTACGGGGAGTTGTCCGGCTTATGCTTAAAACCAGACACTGGACAACTCAAGGCACGTTTCTGTAATGGCTGTTTGTGGGTTGACCCAGGCTATGACACGGGTTGACTTTCTACCATCTGGATGAACAATAGCGATATTGTTCTAGACTCGCCACAGTTTTATTAAAAATGGATTTTTTCAGAAAACAGTAGTGGGAGTATGGTAGAACTGGAAGTGATTCCAGAACCACAAACGATTACTGAAGATTTGATAAGGAACCTAAAGATTCAATCTGGATTGACATTCCATTGGCCACTCCGCAGATAAGGTGGGTAACTTCAGGCACCCGAGAGGTACTACGGTAGCCTCAAGGACGGTGACAGGGAAGTTCTTGTTTACCCACAATTACCATTGCTGTTGTTCCAGGGTGCGAGACCCGGCGGGAGGATGAATATAGCGTCGTTCTAAACTAGTTTTAGAAGTGTACGTGTATATGACTCTGCCAGAGGGTTGTCGTAGTCAGTGGGAGCAGCGGAAGCATTGGTGGACAGGTTGCTTATGTTTATTTATAGACTGAAGCACCAGTAGCGGAGATAGATCATCTATTTCTGACGTGACAGTCATGGGTTTGACTTCATCAGAATAGGGGATGGATCTGTTGAGAAGGTAGTAGGGTGTGATATCCTGGTATTTGGATGATATACACAGAGTAGGAAAAGAAACTCCTACACTACGATCGGTTATACTTTGGTCGTCACACAGTTGTTTCTCCACACAGGACTTGGACATTATATCAGACATACTTGTTACTGGATCTATGGTATTAGATCTAGATTTGGGTGGTTTCCCAATCAGGGTACTTGACAGCATTCTAAGAGTATTTAGGATGGACGACTCCAGGCACGGTAGTGTACCTGCAGGTGATGGAGTCACCCTCTCTGAAGCTGTCTTACAGACTAAAGGGGAGAGGGATGTGCATGATTGGCAGATCACTTGCTCAGGCAATTGAGTCAATCATGAGATGTCAAGTACCACACCAGATGTTGTTCTTGCACTAGATGCAATAAGTTGACATTAATCCAATCCTGGAGAAACAGTCGGAAGCAGTTTTAGAACATAAGTGGATGTTCTAGGGAGATGATAACGACAGCCTCATTCAGGAGACAGTTATCATTCCAGGCTTCCAAGGTGACATGGACGACAAGGAGGTTGTCAGAGTTATAGTTTTCCTTCTGATGAGGGGCAGTATTTTGGACAGGTGATCCAAGGCAATACTGAGGGAGGCATGGCGCAGGATACTGATTAAGTTCAGTTGACGATACAGTCTAAGAAGTTTGGATTTGGAGTTCATTTATGAGCTAGGTCCCATCAGACATCCAGACACATTCTAAAACAGGTATTGCTCATTTCGGGAGATGGTTTTCTCCGCGAACTTGAGATATAGAGAGACATAGAAAGAAACAACTAAGCGGATCCACTCACTGAGGCTATTCCTCGAACGCAGTAGTTCCGCAAACGAGCTTTGTGAGACTGACTAGTAGAGGAGTCGGATGTTCGGTATCACACGGGCTGTGAGTATGCGACATCGCAATAATTAGCCTTGAGTGCAAGTGGGAGATTGTTGGAGATAGTGCCCTCAGAGTCAATTATTAGGTCACAGGTACGTGATTGTAATGATTGAGGGAGGACCTATCCCGGTAGGACAGTCTTACTCGAGATGATAGTATGCTATCTGGTTTACCTCTATCATCGTGTACTGTTTTAGGTGACCTGACACGTCGCTATTACACGTTGATAGAGCCCCTAGGATTCTTGCTTGACCACCAGCAGTATGAGGGCGATCATATAAGTGGGAGCTGGGGGTCTACAAGCATATCCTTAAAAGGTCCCTAGTCGTGGGAGTTTCGAGACTGGGCATCGATACTCCATTAGTAGACTAGTGTATACAGTCGAGACCCCGACGAGGGGCGGTGGCCGGTCTCACAAGCCACTGGTGTCAGTTGGATCACCTAAGATGTATACAGGTGCTTATTGGGTTATGAGTACACCGGACAGGACTCGCCGGGAACATGCTAGTTGGTCATATACCAGACGTCAGATGG
This sequence comes from Agapanthus africanus, assembly GCA_030015575.1. NCBI lineage: Eukaryota > Viridiplantae > Streptophyta > Magnoliopsida > Asparagales > Amaryllidaceae > Agapanthus > Agapanthus africanus. The sequence continues at coordinate 719,100,564 of JASDDO010000024.1, forward strand.
CAGTTCCCTGGTGACATGTGTGCAGGTTAGTTCATCGACCTGGTGATCGTCATTTGTCTCGTGTGAGTTCCCACTGTACTTTGATTACTACCCTACCACGGCTCAAAGGAGTCGTGCAAACAGGTTTTAGTTGGGTACAGTCCCGAGCCACATGGAGGCAGTGAGCGTATCTTCAGGGGTTCGTCTCTCCCGGTATTGGGGGTGAGGTCGTGCTGTGTCTAGGAGAGCCATTACGCAAAGCCCTCGGCCGAGGCAAGGAGATTTACTGGTAGGTATTCCAGTAGTATCTCAGGGTGTTCTGGGCTACACTCCGACACGACTTGTACCGCTTTTGGGGGTCTGACTTTTACCAACCCCCTAGGCCCGCCATGCGATGCTCATAGACGAACGGACCGGACTGCACGGATATTGTCACTGACAGGCTCAGTTAGGTGTCGGGGTGAGCTTCCTCATCGACGTCCCTTTTGGTCAATAGCTGGTGGCCCGTCACGTATTGGCTTATACCTCTGACGTGCTAGTGGTTAAATCCACAGCCATAGTATTGACGAGTCTTTAGAGTCCACCACACTTTCAGTTACTCAGCTTTCGGGCGAAAGGTTGTAGAGGCCGTATGGAGATATGGCAAGGTCCGATCAGATACGTGCGGTATTGCACGGATCAGGATCGGACAGTTTGTACTATAGGCCGTATGGTTATATGGCAGGGTTCGATCAGATACGTGCGGTATTGCACGGATCAGGATCGGACGGATATTACTAGCCGGTTTTGGTATAAGCCGGATCCTAGTATAGTACAGTGTGGATTTTGTCTCAATGCATTTGTATTTCGGTCGGAATACAAATGCGGGTGTGTATGCACAGTATCGGGGTTTTCCTGTAATTTATTACGGGACCAGTTTTCTGGAGTTGCCAGTTTGCTTTCCTTTTCGGCCAATTTCCATTGTTCCGTTCATTGGCCGAAGATTGGTGGAGGAGGGCTTATTTGCATTGTTGCAAATAAGTATTTGTGGAGGGGGTTTTTGCTTATTGTTGTATCATGACATCTTTTCATTGACCTTGACTTCTTCTTGTCATAATGGCATGACTTTTGGCTCATCATGGTTGTTGATGATGAGGTTGGTGGTTGGTGTTGGAGTGTTGGACTTTCCTTGCTATCATTTCTTTTGCATGATATAGCTTTCCTCTCTCTCTTTGGTATTAGTAGAGAATGGCTCCCACTTTTGTCTCTCTCTTGACTCTCCATTCTCACCCTCCTCTCATGGCCGGCCACTTGTGAGGTGGTGGGGTTTTTCTTTTGGTTGTGAGAAAAATGTCATTCTCATTCTTTTGCATGATACTTTTTTCCTCACCTCTCTCAAAGTTCTTTTTCCTCCACAAAAGGGCAACTCCACAATCCCAAAAAGAGACACAAGCTCACTACATATTCTACAACGAACCTTGGGCACGTCGAGTAGCCGGCTTCGTGCCCGAGTTGCCTCGGCATTGAGGTGGGAGCCCGTAAACGAAGAAGGCGATGTGGTGCACTTCCGGCGACGAGGAGGAGACGGGACTTTTCCGCAGGAGATCGGGACCATGACGAGAAGACCGGAGGACTTGGATCGTCGGTATATCTCTTTCCCATCTTGTAGTTAGCTAGGACTAGTTAGTGGTTCGATCCGGGTTATAGTGCGCGGTGGTGCCGGTTTGCTAAGTCCGCAAAATTTAAGTTTTTCACCGCTTCCGCATTCCGGCGTCGGATTGACGGCCGGGGCGCCGCCGTGCACTTACAGGGACTTCATCACGGAGCTAAGGAAGTAGAGACCGGATCTACAAAGGTTGTAGCCTCTTTCTTTTAGTTAAGTTGTTAACTTTCTTCCCGTTTCGCCTAAAATTCTAGTTAACGATCCGTATTAGGCTTTCTCGGCACTTGTAAAATTTGAAATTGGCATGGTTGATGCCTTGTGAGACCTCATTAGTGTGCCTAGGAACCCTACAGTGGTATCAGAGCCTAGCTAGAGCCTTAGGCGAAGTGTAGACGACGTTTGAAATCCGAATCGAACCAAAACCCTAAACCCAAATTGCTCTCTGGACTTTTTTCAAAAACTGGGTTTTTTCCAGATTAAAAATTGCTAAAAAATTCAGCAGGGTGTTATTTGGATTACTGTGAAATTCGAGGGGCTGATTCACCTAAAGCGCGGCGAAACTGCGGCAGAAGCATGGCTTCTGCGGCGGTTCCGCGGCCAATAAGTCTCTTCAGTCAACTATTTTTGCACAATAACTTCTTTATTTTAATGCTGAGTTTTCTGGGAATTTTTAATATTTACTCAAGAGTTGAGTTATCTGGGTTGTATTGGGAGTTCGTATATTCGATCGGATTATCAAACTTTGTCTATGTGTTTTTCCGGGTAATTTTTAGAATATGTTAAAAGGTTCGACCGGATATAAATACCCAATTTTTTCCCTGCCGGAAAATTTCCAAGTGTTGGATTTTTCCGTGGTTTAAAGACGTTCTAAGTAGTGCAAGTAACGCGATGGACCCTCTAGAAGACAACAAACCTTAACTCAATTATGTGACCGTCTTGAACTGCCCTTTGAACCTTCGGGTTTAGGGCAGTACGGCGTGCCACATGTGATGCGTTGGCTTGACCCTTCTACGGCTGGACCGTTGGTACTGAGGCATGAACTGGATGTTTTTAAACTTGTTTCATGTGTTGATCTGTTTCGGGAAAACTTGGGTGTTCATTTGTTCGATCGGAAAGTTTAACATTTTCTATTTATCTGGAATGTGATACAATAATTGGACTTCACAAGCAGTTATGAGATAACTGATTTGAATGTTATAAACATACCACTTTAGTCTCACTTGATCGGTTGCCACAGAATTTTGATGTGATCAAAAGTCCGTCGCAATCACGTAGCGCACGCGGATACTCGCCGGGTAAACTTAATAGACAGCCTCACTCCATAGCCCCGACCAAGTGATTGTAGGAGAACCCCATCGCCGAAAGCATCCGTTCGGGTGCTCGCGGTAGCGGTGTTCTGCCTTGGTGCACTTCGTCGACGGTATCGGGGGTGCGGCCATCTACTAAAGTTTGCGACGAGCATTCGATCAGGATGTCGGGAATCTTGTTGAATTGCCCGAATTGACATTGAAAAGTGTTTTCGATAATGAGACTAAAATGCGGGGTTTATAATTGTTAGGCATGCGATGTCTAAGAAATTCATTTGATTAGGCATGCGATGTCTATGCAGGTTACGGATTCCAACTGTTGTAGTTTTACATTTTTTTCTGTGACCGTAAGTGTAATATGTGATATCGCCGGTTTCGTTGCTATATGTCAACGACAATTGGGATGCGCATATTTACTTACGTTGATGACATGTGATGTTATGTGTTGCTGGATATGTTATATTGGATCGTCGTGTTTGAATAGCCGGGGATTTTTATGTGAGATGAGTGTTTTTCATTTTCATTCATGTAAAAACTTGTATGTAATATTCTTTTATTGGGGCACTTCCAGGTTGCGGAAGATGTCACCCTTTGTATATTATTTACTTTTCCGCACTAGGATAGACCCAAGGAGGGGAGCACAAGTAACCGGGTTCTGGAGTCCAGTAGGAGACCAACTCGAGTAGTCGCGTCTGGGTCTCCTAACTCTAGAATTGGTAGGGTTGCTTGCCGCTCTCGTAGGGGTCTAGGAGTGTGGGTTTGGCTATTCATCGCGACCGTGGAATCCGTGTTTTATACTGGCTCGTATTGAAAACACGGACGTCCTAGTATATCCAATATTTCATATGATTCTTCTGCCGCGATATCTGTGATGTGATCATGTGATATGTTCTGTGATAGATACTGTATATAGTATATATGATATATTATATAGGCGTTACTTATTTTTTATACCCGCACTAGCCCTGCCCCGCTCTGCCGTTAGTTACCTAACCTAACGGTGCATGAGGGGACATCGAGGCGAATGCGGATGACATAAGTGTACGTCGTATTTATCTGTGATGTTTAGGTACTTAAATGATGGGACTTCATTAATGAGATTAATGAAATAAAAGAAACCTAACGATGTTGTAGAATTGAATTTCAAAATTAAAACAGGTAGCTACAGTTCTTGCTTTGCACAGCGGTATATGTGATATATCCTGCACCTTATTCGATGAGGAAAGGACCGAGATCCCTTTACCGGGAGTGACTCCTTTAGCAATAACTGGCAGATGCTACACCCCTCGGTTTGTCTTTTGATTGCTTCTATAGTTTCTGCTTTGCACAGTGATATATATGATATATCCCGCACCTTATTCGATGAGGAAAGGACCGACGATCCCTTCACCGGGAGTGACTCCTTTAGCAAAACTAGAAAAGCCTAAAAAACACTCCATTTTTTAAAATAATTTGATTCTACAACGATATCAAGTTCATTACGCAATAGCTTTTCAGAAAAAACCTGTCGTAGCCCTCCGTCATTTCAGATAAGTGCTAGTTAGTATTCGTGCTACGTTTGTTGTCCTGCGTCAAGACGTAGTGTGCGGTAGCTAACTAGTATTTATCTGCTTATGCATATGATGCAGATTGGATTAGGGTAGTCGTGCGACTTTGTTGGCCTGCGTCAAGGGTCGTGCGGGTGGGTTTAATTCAATCAGGAAATGACGGGTTGAACTTGACTAGCGCACTATGGTTTGTTGGCCTGCGTCAAGGTCATAGAACGCTAGGGGCAAAATTATCGGGAATTTCAAGTGTTGAAATTTGCAATGAGATTGCATACCTTCTATGAGATAGTTGGATCCCGATACCCGCTGCGAGTAAGAGTTACTCCTGGGAGAGTTTTACACATTACAATTAGCCAATCAAGTAGGTGTATAGAAATGTGTTAACGAGGTTACGCCTCTGGGAAAACGAGGTTTACATTAATTAGGTTCGTGCGAAAGCACGGGGGACCTCCCTCAAAGTACCGACACTGGCCTGGCTGAAAGATTGGCGAACTTGTAGTGTGTAATTAATCCCGGCTAGTCTTTCCTTTTAGGGTTTAAAGGAAGATTTGATAAAAACAGTGGGAGCCATCCTGATTAGATAAAATAATAACCAATCTATTCTTGCAAGAGCGCACGCTGAGTGTTTTCTTCTCTCTCTCTCCAGGTAGCGACCATATCACGCCTTAATCAAGATAATAATACGGAATATTGACCGAACCCGCTTGTTATACTGAGCTGGGGAACGTTGGTCCCGCTCCAACTTATAATTGTTATAAGACAGAGCAGGAAATTGGGGATTACCAGAATTCCCGTGCCGCCCAAACGAAGAGAGGGCATGCTGATGCATCATCTTCGGGTGTGTTCGTTACAAAGAACTGTTTCTCAGTTGTTAGTGTATATGCCCTAGAGGCCATTACTGTATCATACTAGTTTGTATATTACTTGATGGAAGCTTGGGATATTCACAGTTGTATAGGCAATCTTGCTCAATATAGTAGTATGCTACTTGGTTTGTCTCTGCTTTAATGTGTACATGTGTGTTTCTTTATTGTATCACCTATACACATTAGTAGAGCCCTTAGGATCTTTGCTTGATTACCGGCGTTGTGATGGCGATCACACTCGTGGGGGTTGGGTAATCCACAAGCACATCCTTATACACGTCCCTAGTCGTGGGATTATCGAGACAGGGCATCGATACTCCGGAGTAGATTAGCGTATGCGCTTCTCATCCCAGCACGGGAAACGGTCTGTCCCACAGCCGTCAGTATGTCGTACTTGAGATAGTATGCGGGTGCTCGTTAGGTTACGAGTACACTGGACAGGACTCGTCGGGAACTGATGGTTGGTATTATACCTATCGTCAGTTATCAGTTCCCAGGTGACATGAGTACAGCTTAGTCCGCTGACTTGACACTGTCACTTCGCCTCGAGTGTGTTCCCACTGTTCTTTGATTACTACCCTACCACGGCTCTACTGAGTTGTGCAAACAGGTAGTAGTTGGGTGCAGTCCCGAAGCACTTGGAGGCAGTGACAGTTAGACAGGATTCGTCTCTCCCGGTATTGGGGGTTGACATCGCGCTGTGTCTAGGAGAGCCATTACACGAGTAGTCCCTGGCCAGGGCAAGCGAGATATACTGGTAGGTTTCCAGTGTTATCTCAGGGTGTTCTGGGCTTCACTCCGACACGACTTGTACCGCTATTAGGGGACTGACGTTTACCGCCCCCTAGGCCCGCCATGCGATGTATCAGACGAACAGACCGGACTGTACGGAGATTGTCACATACAGGCTCAGTAGGAGTTCGGATGGGTTTACCTCATCGGCCTTCTTATCGACATCTACCTGGGGACCGTTACGTACAACTAGTGCCGCTTGCGGTCTGTGGTTAAACCCACTGCCAGTGTAGTGTCGAGTCTTTAGAGTCCCACACAGAGAGTTTCCCTGCATTGAGCGAAACGTGTAGAGGCCGTATGGTTTTACGGCGGGGCTACGATCACTTACGTGCACTTGTGTGCGTATGCTGTTCGAGCAGGCAATACTAGTGGGCTTTTGTTTAAGCCAGATCCTAGTATTGCACAGATGGATTTGATTTGTCTTCTGTACATTCGCATTCTACGGAATGAGGATGCGGGTGTGTATGCAAAGTTTTGAGGAGCGATGAAGGAGGAGGTGCCCCATTAAGGTTTTGGCAGTTGGTTCGGCCAAAACCGTAATGTGGCACACTCATTAGGGTTTTGACAGTTCGTTTGGTCAAAACCGTTATGAGCCGGAGACATTGTTTACTAATCCTTTTAGTGATAGATTTGTGATGGCTAATTGCATTGACCATTTGACCTCTTGGGTCTCTCTTGACTTTGTTGACCCGTTGACCGTGTTGACCATTGACCTTCAAGAGAGATCCACACTCTTCTTTCATTTTCTTTTTATTTCTTGTGTTATGATAATGGTCAATTCAATGTGCCATCAACTTCTATCATGATAGGATTAGTAATGATGATTTTGTGTATTATTGGAACCATGGTTCATTTCTTTTGGCTTAATCTTTTCATTATTCTCTTCTCATTCTCTCTCTTGAAGTGAGAAGAAAAAGAAAAGCTCCATGGTTGCTAAGTTTCTCCTTCTTCTTCCTCCTCTTGATCTCATCTTTTGATCTCATGTGTTGAGAGAAAAAGATCCCACAAAGGCAAACACATCTATACATCTCCTCTACACAACCTAGGGCTTCTAGATTAGCAATCTCTTTGCCCTAGTTACCTCGGCTCGAGGTGGAGCTCGGTGTACATCTCTCGGGTGGATCGTCTTCGACTCAAGGAGGCCGCGGAGGTGACCAAAGTCCGGATCAAGTCTCGGAGCAAGCAAGGAGAAGAACAACAAGGAGAGAAGGAGTACAAGTTGAGGTATAACCCCTAACCGAGTAGATAAATCTCTAGTTAGGATGCTAGTGTATTGTTTAGTAAAGATCCGGCTTTTACGGTCCATGTTACCATGTTCAGAAAAAAATTTGTTTTACCGTTTCCGCAACCCCGAAAGTACCAGGAGAGGTAACGTGGACCTAACATCAGTATCCTCCGCATCCTGGGTATATGATACCGGATCAGGATCCCAGATATGTAATCTGTTACATAGGGCTGCAGATAGGTAGAGAACTGAGAACGGGTGATAAGTTTCATGAGGCAGAAAACGGGGCAAGTGTTGCAGCCAAGTCTGTTGGTCACTGTCACCCTGTATTCCAAATACATTGATTCTGAACGAATGTTATTAGATACCGAACCTGATATACAAAATCATATCAATCTCTTTATTAGTAAAGAAATGATAAAATTTTGTATAGTTGGATTATGTTTTGAACATTTCCTATATCAAAAGTTGATCGGTTCAGGCACGTTATCTAAAAGTATTGATGTTCTAAATCAAACTACAGTTTTTTAGTATACGGAACACACACAAGAGGAAGAGTTCAGAAATGAACGAATCCTTCTTGAGGTATTGTAGACTAGGTCATATCAATGCGACCCGACTAGCTGAAGTTAAATATAGATGCATATTTAAATTAGTTTGAATTTACATCTTATGAAACTTGCCAGTCATGTCACAGAGATAAGATGACCATAGCTCTGTTTATTGGAAACAGAGAAAGAGTTGGTGAACTCTTGGGATGATACATGTTGATGTATAAAGGTCCCCTGTCTACAGATGCCAAGACCGGTTCTTTGTACTTCATTACATTCTCTGATGATCTCTCAAGATTCAGACATATGTTCCTGTTGAAACACAAGTCAGAACCTTTTGAGATATTCACAGAATATAAGTTAGAAGTAGAGAACCAGTACGGGTATAAGTATTATGTCCTTTGATGAGATCAAGGAGGAGAATACTTGAGCACGAAGTTCTTGGACTTTTCTAAAGGAGAATGAGATTCTCTCTCAGCATTACTCCTCCGTATACACCATAGCACGATGGTATATCGGGGCGGAGCAATTTCACCCTATTCGATATGGTGCGCTCTATGATGAGTACTACTGAATTACCTGTTTCCTTTTGGTGGTTAGGTACTTGAGAAGCTGCATACCTATTGAATAGGGTTCAAATCAAATCATCTGCTTACCATTTCATATGTGATATGATAAGGGAAGAGCCCATATCTTAAGTTGGTTAAGATTTGGGGTTGTCCGGGCTATGTCTAAAAGAAAAATCCGGACAAGCTCGAGGCAAGGTCAGTTATGTAGAACTGGAAATGTTCCAGCTATACAAACTGCGGCTGATGATTTGATAGAACCAAAGGATTCAATAGTTACCAACAAACCTCAGCCTCTCCGCCGATCTAGTGAGGTTCCTCACCCGCCTGAGAGATACTTCGGTTACTCTATGACAGTGGGAGTGAGGATTGCATCATGAGATGATGACCCAACTAGTTTCGAGCTGGCCATCAGGAGTGGGACTCTGTAAGAATGGCTGAATGCTTAGCGATCTGAGATGGAATCCATGTACACCAACAAAGTATGGACTTTGGTTGCTATATCTGAAGGGTTAAATCCCCATCAGGAGCAAGTATATCTTGAGAAGATTATTTGGTGTAAATGGAAAAGTTGAGACCTTCAAAGCTAGACTTATTAAAGCTTTTTCGTCATCGACCAGGCGTGGATAATGATGAAATCTTTTCAAGTGGCTATGCTTAAGTCCATCCAGATCCTACTTGCCACGGCTATATACCGTGACTACGTTATCTGGCGGTTGGGTGCCATGACTGCTTTTCTAAATGATATTTTAGAAGAGAACGTCTATAAGTACACAGCCAGAGGGCTTCGTAGACAGTGGGAGCAGCGGAAACGTGTACAAGATGCTTTATAGGATAAAGTAGGTATCGCGGAGTTGGAACAACTGTTTTGATGTGTTAGTCAAAGAGTTTGACATCATCAAAATGGTAGATGAACCATGTATAAACAAAAAGGTAGTAGGGAGTATAGTGGCGATCCTCGTAGAGTACGTGGATGACATACTCTTGATAAGAAAGAAGTTTCCTATGCTACACTCGGTCAATCTCCGTTTATCACAATGATTCTCCATATAGGATCAAAATGATACCTCCTAAATCCTGGGTTTTGGATCTATGAGATAGATCTAATTGGATGTTAGGATTCTCACTAGTTGTAGTGAGATGGTATCAACCGATCCTGGGGAGAATCACTGGAAGGGTTCCAGGGTGATAAGGACGACTGAAAGTCGGTCACAGGCATTGTCTTTACCCTCAGTAAAGGGACGGTATGTTGGAAGAGTTCCAAGCTAGATACCGTGGCATACTAGACGATAAAGGCTCGATACATCGCTACTTGACATGCTACCAAGAGGCAGTCTGGATGTATATTTGTTCATGAGATGAACTTAGTTCCTCCCATTGTGTGACAATGGAGTTGTGGCTTATGCCAAGGAACGTCCATCCCATCAGTGATCCAGACATATTCTAAGAAAGTATCACCTGATCATGGAGATGGTTGATCTCCAGGATGATCGAGGTTAGGAGAGTAGACTCAGAGGACAACGCGGCGGATCCACTCACAAAGGCCTTTTCCCGGAGAGAGACTTTTATGGGATGGTTGAGTATGAGATACTACAACCACTGCTATCAGATGGCCCTAGTGCAAGTGGGAGATTGTTAGTTATATGTATGCCCTAGAGGCCATTACTATACATGGGATGTATATTGTAGTGGATGCTTGGACATATATAGGGAGGACTTTCTTGCTCGATATGATAGTATGCTATCTGGTTGATCTTTACCTTAACGTATACACTGATTGTCTCTCTGTTACATGTTGGTAAAGCCCTTAGGATGTGTACTTGACTACCTGGACTATGATGCGGATCATACTAGTGGGGACATGGTAGTCCATAAGTACATCCTTCAAAGTCCCTAGTCATGGGTATATCGAGACGGGTCATCTATATACCAGAGTAGACTAAAGTATACCTTCTCGACCCATACAGATGGGCGATGGATGATCCCATATCCATTGGTGTTTGACATCAGAGATGATATATGGGTGCTCAGTGGAGACTGGGTACACTGGATGGACTCGCCGACAACTCCCAGATGGTATTATATCTTACGTCAGATGGCAGTTCTCTGGTGACACGGGTACAGAGTAGTCTGTTGACCCGAGATCGTCATAGAGTCTTGTGTGATTCCCACTGTGCTTTGATTTCCACCTTACCACGTCCAAGAGGGCGTGCAAAACGGTGGTTTTTGGGTACAGTCCCGAATCACATGGAGGCAATGAGCGATAGGAGGGGATTCGTCTCTCCCGGTATAGGGAGTTGATGTTGCGCTGTGTTCGATTAGCTATAACCGGAAATCCCTGGCCAGGGTTGCTGAGATTTACTGTTAAGTGTTACCTGTAGTTTCTCGAACTGTTATAGACCTCATATCGACACGACTTATCGAGCTATTGGGGTCTGACGTTTACCACCCCTAGGTGAGATATGCGACATATCAGACGACGAGACCGGACTGTACAGTAAGTGTTACTGGTTGGATTCACAGGAGTATGAGCGGGCTTGCTCGTCGATCTTCTGATCGTTCAATACCCGGGTGGCCGTTACGTTTAGCAGACCGCTTGCGGCTTGTGGGTGTTTGATATGATCATCATCTGCTGCCGGCGTATTGACGAGTCTTTAGAGTCCTACACAGAGGTTTCTTGGCTCAAGCGAAACGAAATAGGAGCGCATATGAGATATGTGCGGGACCGAGAATAATGCGTGTATGTGATACCGTATTCTATTCACGCGATGAATGTATCGATTGGTTGTATGCGATATAACCTAGTTATCGAATCAAGGATTGATTTGATAAGCCGATACATTGAATATTAGTCGGTCATATGCGATATGACCGGATCGTTAAATCAAGTATTGATTTAATGATTTAATGCATAATTATATATTTGATATATTACTTTGCATTAACTAGTATTGGTTCACTTTAAATGGATTTTCTCACTTGATGTTCACAAGTTGTATATGTGATATACTTTTGTGCACTCTTTTGTATCATGTTTGATGATACATTCTTACTTGAGTTAAGTGTATGATTAAACCATGGTTGTGTAATGGTTAGGGTTTTGATTTACTTATTCATTTATTTTGTTTATTTATTTTTGCAAAATAAATGAATGGAGGCTTTCTTTGTTTGCTAGTCAAAGCTTCATGAAGCTTTGACTAAGTGACCCTTTTTGTTTTCATGCTTAACCCTAACCATTCCACTTAACCCTAGTTCATTCTCTACACTTGACCATGGTTGCTATATGATAAGTATTCCTTTTATTTTCTATTTTTGAAATAACTTATCATATCATTATCTTCTTCTTCTTCTTCTTCAAGAAGAAAAAGCTTGCAACCATCAATGGTGATTTAGTGAAAAAGAGTGAGAAATCCAATTCTAAAGTGAACCCACTTCCTATTTCTTCATCCTCTACCTCTTGCCAAGTAGTATAGGGTGTTTTCTTCACAAGTTTCTTGGCTTGGTGAAGTTGGAGCTTGATCTAGTGTTGCCTCGACGTAGATCATATTCGGCATCGTAGTCGACGACCTAGCCCGCCCATTTCTCCGATGAAGTCGACGCTAGAGCCCGGGATCCGATGATCGCAGCGAGGGGACTTCATCTGGGAGCTAAGGAAGTGGAGAACCGGATCTACAAAGGTTGTAGCCTCTTTCTTTTAGTTAAGTTGTTAACTTGCTTCCCGTTTCGCCTTAAATTCTAGTTAACGATCCGTATTAGGGTTTCTCGGCACTTGTAAAATTTGAAATTGGCATGGTTGATGCCTTGTGAGACCTCATTAGTGTGCCTAGGAACCCTACACACCCATCGTTATCCAGGTTGATTTGAACCCACCCGTATATACCCTTGACTATGGCCAACAAAGTAATACGACTGTCCCAAACCAACCCATTCTATCTATGCAACATATGAATATCCATTAGCTACCAAACACTGTGCCTTGACTAAGGCCAACAAACACAGCTTGAATACTGTTGAATATTCATATGAAACGATGGAGGGCTACGGATGGTTTTGGCGAAACCGTGAACGTAGTGAACTTGATATAGTCGATGGAACGAGATAGCTTTTAAAAGGAGCGGTTCAAGCTCCGCGTTTAAAATGCTTGTTTTTGAAAAGAACCGAGTGGTTTTTTAAAGTGTTCCAACGACTTTAACTTGGTTTATTTTCTTGCATTAGTTCTTTTAATGCGTCCCATCATTTAATCCTACCATTACAGAAAACAACCAAAATATGACGTACGCTTATGCCATTCGCATTCGCCACGGGGCCCGTCATCACCCGTTAGGTTACTTAACTAACGACAGAGCGGGGGCTGGGCTAGCGCGGCTGTAAAACATAAGCAACGCCTAAATAGTTATCATATATAAATATATAGCAATGATAGACATTACAGATCACAGATGAACACTTTGGATATACTAGGAATCCGCGATTCGTTCGAGCCTGCAACGAAAAAAACGGATTACACGGTCGCGATGAATAGCCAAACCCCACCGTAGACCCCTACGGGTGCGGCAAACTACCCGCCAAGTACCCGAAGCGAAGAAACCTCCCTTAACACCGTGAGTAGGCCACTCGGCACTTCGGGATACCCGGTAGTTTGTGCACCCCCTCTATGGGTCTATCCTAGGAGGAAAAATAGTAAAAAGAAATTATACAATGACGGCTACAACCTCGACCCGGTTGTGCGGCCATACAAATAATATTACATCAATTTACAACTTTTACAATGAATGAAAGAAAAAGAAAAACTCATCTCAAACCCATTCCCGGCTATTCATCCGCGACAATCCACCGAGTTCATATACACAAACCATCAACATTACAGATCACAGATATGTATAACCCCCACTAATCGACGTATAGCGATTAGCGGACGTTCAATACATATATCACATCACAGAAAATATTCATTAGCCAAAGAGTACGGAATATCGATCAAAATACGGATTTTTAGCCACCCGAAAAGTCAATTTGCTCTCTGGAAAATCTGGGTAGAAAAATCTTGTATTAAAAATCCCAAAACATCCAAACTAAAACACTGCACAAAACCCGATCCAGTGACGAGTCAAAACGGCGGCGGAACCGCGGCAATGAGCATGTCATTGCCGCGGAACCGCGGTCGTTTGATCGAATCACTGGATCATTTTTCTGCAGTGATTTCACTAAACCCTGAGTCGATTTTTCATATATTTTAAAACACCTTTTGAGCAGTATAAAAATCGACAGAAACTTGAGGTTTTGCGGATGTGTTTTGCGACTTTTCTCCGATCGATGTTCTTAACACTTTGCTAACTTACTAGTTTTTGTTTAGCTAGGCTCTGATACCACTGTAAGTCCACGTTTCTCACCCCGGTTCTTACGGGGAGGCGGAAACGGCGAAAAACAATAATTTTGGCGCAAGGCAATATGGACTAAAAGTCGGATCTTTGCTAAACTAGAAACTAGTAAACACTAAGGGGTTTAACTACTATGCTGTAGAAAGTATACCTCACGAAACCGATCCTTCGAGTCTTCATTCCGCTGTCCCGCTCGTCCATCCAAGCTCCAAGTGTCGATCCGGACCTTGGGCACCTCCGCGGCCTTCTTGAGTCGAAGACGATCCACCCGAGAGATGTACACTAAGCTCCGCCTCAAGCCGAGGCAACTAGGGCAAAGTGATTGCTAGTCAAGAAGCCCTAAAATGTGTAGAGGAGATGTATGGATGTGTTTGTCAAGTGGAATCCTTTTTCTCTCAACACATGAGATCAAAGGAAGAATCAAGAGGAGGATGAAGGAGGAGAAACCATGGAAATGTTTCTCATTTCTTTTCTATGAGAGAGAATGAGAATCAACAAATGAAAAGCTTAACCAAGAGAAAACACAACCATGGTTGCAATAATACTCATTTTCATCATTACTAATCCCATCATGAAAAAGTTGATGGCTACAAACGACATGACCATTATCATAACAAAAAGAAAAAGAAAACCAAAGAATACTTTAGATCTTTCAAGAAGATCTTAGTCAACTTTGGTCAAACGGTCAACAAAGTCAAGATGGTCAAATGGTCAATGTAATTAGCCATAACAAAATTATCAATAAAAGGATTAGTAAATAATGTCCCTGGCTCATAATGGTTTTGACCGAACCAACTGTCAAAACCCTAATGAGGCACCTCCTCCTTCTCCACTCCGCAAATCTGTGCATACACACCCGCATCCGCATTCCGTAGAATGCGAATGCACAGAAGACAAAACAAATCCATCTGTGCAATACTAGGATCTGGCTTAAACCAAAGCCCACTAGTATTGCCTGCCCGAACAGCATACGCACACAAGTGCACGTAAGTGATCATAGCCCTGCCGTAAAACCATATGGCCTCTACACATTTCGCTCAGTGCAGGGAAACTCTCTGTGTAGGACTCTAAAGACTCGACACTACGCTGGAAGTGGGTTTAATGACTGACCGCAAGCGGCACTAGCTATACGTAACGGTCCCCAGGTAGATGTCGATAAGAAGGCCGATGAGGTAAACCCATTCGAACTCCTACTGAGCCTGTATGTGACAATCTCCGTACTGTCCGGTCTGTTCGTTTGATACATCGCATGGCGGGCCTAGGGAGGCGGTAAACGTCAGTCCCCTAATAGCGGTACAAGTCGTGTTGGAGTGAAGCGCAAAACACCCTGAGATAACACTGGAAACCTACCAGTATATCTCGCTTGCCCTGGCCAGGGACTACTCGTGTAATGGCTCTCCTAGACACAGCGCGATGTCAACCCCCAATATCGGGAGAGACGAATCCTGTCTAACCGTCACTGCCTCCAAGTGCTTCGGGACTGCTCCCAACTACTACCTGTTTGCATGACTCCTTTGAGCCGTGGTAGGGTAGTAATCTAAGTACAGTGGGAACACACTCGAGGCGAAGTGACAGTGTCAAGTCAGCGGACTAAGCTGTACTTATGTCACCTGGGAACTGATAACTGACGATAGGTATAATACCAACCAACAGTTCCCGACGAGTCCTGTCCAGTGTACTCGTAACCTAACGAGCACCCGCATACTATCTCAAGTACGACGTACTGACGGCTGTGGGACAGACCGTCTCCCCCGCTGGGATGAGAAGCGCATACGCTAGTCTAATCCGGAGTATCGATGCCCTGTCTCGATAGTCCTACGACTAGGGACCTGTATAAGGATGTGCTTATGGATTACCCAGCCCCCACGAGTGTGAGCGCCATCACAACGCTGGTAATCAAGCAAAGATCTTAAGGGCTCTACTAATATGTATATAAGCGATATGCTAAAAGAAACACATGCACATATTGAAGTAGAGACAAACCATGTAGCATACTACCATTTTGAGCAAGATTGTCTATACAACTGTGAATATCCCAAGCTTCTATTAAGTAATATACAATCTAGTATGATACAGTAATGGCCTCTAGGGCATATACACTAACACAATGCACCCACTACATTTCAGCGGTGTATGATGGGGATCTTTTCAGACTTGGTTGAAATTTTTTTGGAGATCTTTATGGATGATTTCTCAATTTTTTGTAACTCCTTCGACGAGTGTTTACTACATCTTGACGCAGTTCTTACCCACTGTAGGGATAAAAACTAACTTTAAATTGGGATAAGTGCCACTTTATGGTACGAGAAGGCATTGTCTTAGGACATGTCATCTCGCAAAACGGCATAGAGGTTGACAAAGCCAAAATTGAGGTCATTTCTAATCTTCCTCCTCTTAAATGCTTCAAAGACATCTGAGCTTTCCTTGGCCACGCCAGTTTTTATAGACGATTCATCAAGGATTTTACCAAGATTCCTAGTCCCTTGACTCTCTTATTGGCCAAGGACACAACATTTGATTTTGACTCAACTTGCATGGAAGCGTTCGAATCCTTGAAATACTCTCTCATTTCTTGGCCCATTCTTTCATCTCCAGATTGGACGCATCCCTTCAAAATTATGTGCGACGCATAAGATTTTGCCATTGGTGCTGTTCTTGGACAGCACATTAATAAGATGCCGCACGTGATTTATTACGCTAGCCGTACACTAAATGAGGCCCAACTTAACTCCACAACAACAGAAAAAGAATTTTTAGCCGTTGTGTTTGCACTTGAAAAATTCCGGCCTTATTTAATCGGCTCTCCAGTCATTATGTATACAGACCATTCAGCTCTTCGCCACCTTTTTGCGAAGAAGGATGCTAAACCGAGGCTAATACGTTGGATCCTCTTGCTACAAGAGTTTGACCTTGTTATAAAGGACAAAAGAGGATGTGAAAACGTAGTGGCCGATCACCTTTCATGACTTCCTTCTTCGCCTACACTTGAAATTCCAATCAAAGATGTTTTTCCCGATGAGCAACTCTTAACCGTGTCTTGCGAACCATGGTTCACTGATATAGTAAACTACTTGGCCACCGGCTTGATACCTAAAGATTGGTCGAAACAGGATAAACTACGATTCTTGTCCCAAGTAAAGCATTTTTACTGGGATGAACCTTATCTTTTTAAATATTGTTCTGACCAAATCATTCATCGGTGTGTACCTGAAAACGAGTTTAAGAGTGTACTGTCTTTTTGCCACGATCAAGCGTGTGGCGGGCACTTTGGCCTAAAGAAAACAGCCGAGAAAATCTGGCAGTGTGGTTTCTATTGCAGTGTACCTAGGCACACTCATGAGGTTCCACAAGGCATCAACCATGCCAAAATCAAATTTTTATGTGCCGAACAACCCTATGCAAGATCGTAAACTAGAGGTAACGCGAAACTAAAAGAAAGCAAACTACTTTGCTACTAAGTGAAAGGGATTACAACCTTTGTAGATCCAGTCCTTCACTTCTAAAGCTCCGTGTTGACATCCCTTCGCCGCGATCATCGGGATCCCGGACCCTAGCGATGGTTTCATCAGAGAAATGAGCGGGCTAGGTCGTTGACTTCGAGGCCGAAGATGATCTACGTCGGGAAGACTCAAACTCAAGCTATTCCTTCACTTGGTCAAAAACTTTGTGAAGAGAACACCCTATACTACATGGCAAGTAGTATAGGATGAAGAAAAAGGAAGTGGGATCACTTTAGAATTGCTTTTCTCACATTTTTTCTCATGGCACCATTGGAGCTAGCAAGCTTTTGATGAAGCTTGATGAAGAAGAAGAAGAAGAAAGAATATAGAATAATGAATCCAAATGAAACTTATCCTTTTAATTATGGAACCATAGTTGAGTTAAGCCCTCATGCTTAACTCATGTAGAGAATTAACCAAAGTATTAGGTTAAGGGTTGGGTTAACTAATATCCTAAGGAAATGACAAAAGAGCTGACTTTGTCAAAGTTTCTTCAAGCTTCATGAAGCTTGATAACTTTGACAAAAGTCTCATCTCTTTTGTTATTTGTTAGGAAATTAGTAAACCCTAATTTAACCTTGATTTTGTTTAAGTCTCATACAAACAACTTGTATGTATCATCAAGCATGATACAAACATATACACTTGCATATATCACATATAAACAATATGCACATTCTAGTGAGAAAATCAATCTTAAGTGAACCAATACTAGTTAACGTAAAGTAATATATCAAATATATAATTATACATTAAATCATTAAATCAACACTTGATTTAACGATCCGGTCATATTGCATATAACCGACTAATATCAATAGTAACAACTTATCGGATCAACACTTGATCCGATAACCCGGCTATATCGCATACAACCGATCAATGTCACAAATCGCGAGAATAGAATACGGTATCTCATATCATATTAATCTCGGTCCCGCACATATCACATATGTGCTCCTACTCCGTTTCGCTTGAGCCAGGATACCCCTGTGTAGGACTCTAAAGACTCGTCAATACGCCGGCAGTAGGTGGTGATCATATCAATCACCCACAAGCCGCAAGCGGTCTGCTAAACGTAACGGCCACCAGGGTATTGAGCGATCAGAAGATCAACGAGCAAGCCTGCTCACACTCCTGTGAATCCTATCAGTGACACTTACCGCACAGTCCGGTCTGTTCGTCTGATATGTCGCATATCTCGCCTAGGGGTGGTAAACGTCAGACCCCAGTAGCTTGATAAGTCATGCCGATGTAAGGTCCACAACAAGCGTGAAACTATTGATAACACTTACCAGTAAATCACTGCAACCATGGCCAGGGATTTCCAGTTATGTCCAGTCGAGCATAGCGCAACATCAACCCCCAATACCGGGAGAGACGAATCCCCTCATATCGCTCATTGCCTCCATATGAATCGGGACTGTACCAAAAAACCACCTGTTTGCATGACTCAGTAGAGCCGTGGTAGGGTGGAAATCAAAGCACAGTGGGATACACACAAGGCTCTATGACGATCTCGGGTCAATAGACTAAGCTGTACCAGTGTCACCAGAGAACTGCCATCTGACGTGAGGTATAATACCATCTGGGAGTTCTCGGCGAGTCCGTTCAGTGTACCCAGTCACCACTGAGCACCCGCATACCTTCTCTGATGTCAAACACCAATGGATATGGGATCATCCATCGCCCATCACATGAGTCGAGAAGATAGACGCTAGTCTACTCTGGAATATCGATGCCTCGTCTCGATATTCCCACGACTAGGAACATTGAAGGATGTACTCATTGACTACCCAGGCCCCACTAGTATGATCTACATCATAGTCCTGGAAGTCGAGCACACATCCTAAGGGCTTTATCAACATGTAATAGAGAGACAACAAGTATACATGTTAAGATAAAAAGCAACCAGATAGCATACTATCATGTCGAGCAAGAAAGTCCTACCTATATATGTCCCAGCATCCACTATAATATACATCCCATGTACAGTAATGGCCTCTAGGGCATACATATGACTAACAATCTCCCACTTGCACTAGGGCCATCTGTAGCTGTGGTTGCAGTATCTCATACTCAACCATCCTATATAAGTCTCTCTCTGGGAAAAGGCCTTTGTGAGTGGATCCGCCGTGTTGTTCTCTGGGTCTACTCTCCTAACCTCGATCACCCTAGAGATCAACTATCTCCTTAATCAGGTGATACTGCCTTGGAATATGTCTGGGTCCCTGATGGGACCGTGGTTCCTGGGCCAAAGTCACAGTTCCATTGTCACATAATGGTAGGAACCTAGTTCATCTTATGAACCAGTATACACCCAAACTGCCTCTTTGGAAGTATCTTTGATAGCGATGTCACCAGCCTTTATCGTCTAGTTTGCCACGGTATCTAGCTTGGAAGTCTTCCAACGTACCGTTCCTCTACTGAGGGTAAAGACAATGCCTGCGACTAACATTCGGTCGTCTTTATCACCCTGGAACCTTTCCAGTGATTCTCCCCAGGATCGATTGATACCATCTTACTACACCTAGTGAGAATCCTAACATCCATTTAGATCTATCTTATAGATCCAAAACCCAGGATTTAGGAGGTATCAGTTTGATCCTATATGGAGAATCCATATGATAAGAGGTGATTGACCGAGCGTAGCATAGGAAACTTTTTTCCTATCAAGAGTATGTTGTCCACGTACAATACGAGGATGACCACCTTACTCTCTACTACCTTTTTGTATATATAAGGTCCATCTACTATTTTGATGAAGTCAAACTCTTTGACTACCACATCAAAACAGACGTTCCGACTCCGCGATACCTGCTTTATCCTGTAAAGCAACTTGCACAAGTTTCCGCTGCTCCCACTGTTTACGAAGCCTCTGGCTGTGTTCTTATAGACGTTCTCTTCTAAATCGGTATTTAGAAAAGCAGTCATGACACCCAACCGCCAGATATCGTAGTCATGGTATGTAGCCGTGGCAAGTAGGATCCGGATGGACTTAAGCATAGCCACTGGAAAAGGTTTCATCATTTTCCACGCCTGGTCGATGACGAAAATCATTAACAAGTCTTGCTTTGAAAGTCTCAACTTTTCCATCTGCACCAAGTAATCTTCTCAAGATATACTTGCTCCTAATAGGGATTTAACCCTTCAGATATAGCATCCAAAGTCCTTACTTTGTTGGTGTACATAGATTCCATCTCAGATCGCTAAGCATCCAGCCATTCTTACAGAATCCCTACTCTCGATGGCCTGCTCGAAACTAGTTGGGTCATCATCTCATGATGCATTCCTCGCTCCCACTGTCATAGAGATGAGGAACCCTACTAGATCGGCGGAGAGGCTGAGGTTCGTCGGAATCTATTGAATCCTTTGGTTCTGTCAAATCATCAGCTGTAGTTTGTATAGCTGGAACTCCTTCCAGTTCTACAGAACTGACCTTGCCTCGATCTTGTCCGGATTTTGCTTTTGACATAGGCCGGACAACCCCAAATCTTAACTTGCTTAAGAGATGGGTTCTTCCCACACCATATCTTATATGGAGTGATAGGCACTGATTTGATTCGAACGCAATTCAATAGGTATGCAGCTTCTCAAGTGCACAACCCCCAAAAGGAAATAGGTAACTCAGTAGGACTCATCATAGAGCGCACCATATCATATAGGGTGCGATTGCACCGCCCCGATACACCGTTGTGCTGTGGTGTATACAGAGGAGTAACACTGAGAGAGAATCTCATTCTCCTTTAGAATAGTCCAAGAATTCCATGCACAAGTATTCTCCTCCCTGATCTCATCATAGGACATAATACTTATACCTGTATTGGTTCTCTACTTCTGACTTATATTCTTTGAACTTCTCAAAAGCTTCAGACATGTGTTTCAACAGGAACATGTGTCCGAATCTTGAGAGATCATCAGTGAATGTAAGGAAGTATAAAGAACCAGTCTTGGCATATGTAGACTGGGGACCTTTATACATCACTATGTATCAGTCCCAAGAGTTTAGTAACTCTTTCTCTGTTTCGAGTAAACAGAGCTATGGTCATCTTATCTTTGTGACATGACTGGCAAGTTTCACAAGATATAAATTCAAACTGATTTAAGTATGCATCTAAATGTAACTTTAGCTAGTCGGGTTACATTGATATGACCTAGTCTACAATATCTTAAGAAGGATTCGTTCATTTATGAACTCTTCCTCTTGTGTGTGTTCTGTACGTAAGGAACTGTAGTTTGATTTAGAATGTATATGATTTTAGATAACGTGCCTGAACCGATCAACTATTGGTATAGGAAATGTTCAAAACATTATCCAACAATACAAAATTATATCCTTCTTTAGTAATAAAGAGACTGATATGATGTTTTATATCAGGTTCGGTATCTAATAACATTCGTTCAGAATCAATGTATTCTGGTAATACAGGGTGATAGTGACAAACAGACTTGGCTTCAATACTTGCACCGTTTTCTGTCTCATGAAACTTATTGCCCGTTCTCAGTTCTCTACTTTTCTGTAGCCCTATGTAACAGATTACATATCTGGGATCCTGATCCGGTATCAAATACCCAGGACGCAGAGAATACTGAGAAACAGTTCTTTGTAATGAACGCACCCAAAGGAGATGCATCTCATGCACTTTCTTCGTTCGGGCAGCATGGGAATCCTGGTATTCCCCTATTTCCTGCTCGGTCTTATAACAATTATAAGCTGGAGCGGGACCAACGTTCCCCAGCTCAGTATAACAAGCGGGTTCGGTCAATACATCCATATTATTATCTTGATTAAGGCGTGACATGGTCGCTACCTGGAGAGAGAGAGAAGAAAACACTCTGCGTGCGCTCTTGCAAGATTAGATTGGTAATATATTTTATCTAATCAAGATGGCTCCCACTGTTTTTATCAAATCTTCTATCAAATCCTAAAAGGAAAGACTAGCCGGGATTAATTACACTCTACAAGTTCGCCAATCTTTCAGTCAGGCCAGTGCTGGTACTTTGAGGAAGGTTCCCCGTGCTTTCGCACGGACCTAATTAAAGTAAACCTCGTTTTTCCCAGGGGCATAACCCCGTTGACACCTTTCTAGACACCTACTTGATCGGCTAATTGTAAAGTGCAAAACTCTTCCAGGAGTAACAATTACTCGCAGTGGGTATCGAGATCCACCTATCATATAGAAGGTATGCAATCTCATTGCAAATTTCAACACTTGAAACTCCCGATAATGGTTTTTACCCCTAGCACCTATGACCTTGGCTAAGGTCAACAAATCATAAGCACTAGTCAAGTTCTACCCGTCATTTCGTGATTAATTAGACCCACCCATATGACCCTTGGCTAAGGTCAACAAAGTCACATGACTGTCCTAACTAATCGCATCATATGGGTGTAGGAAGACATCACTTAGCTACCGTACACTGTGCCTTGACTATGGTCAACAAACACAGCACGAATACTAAGTACTCTACTTTCTAAAATGACGGAGGGTTGCGGATGGTTTTTAAGAAAACCTTTAACGCTTTGAACTTGATCTCGTTGTAGAATCAAATGGTTTTTAAATGGAGTGTTTTTGAGGCTTTTACTAGTTTCGCTAAAGAGGTCACTCTCGGTGAAGGGATCTCGGCTCTTTCCTCGTCGAATGAGGTGCAGGATATTTACAATACCACTATGCAAAGCAAGAACTAGAAAAGCATTCAAAATACAAACCGAAGGTTGTAGCATCTGCTAATTATTGCTAAAGAGGTCACTCACGGTGAAGGGATCGTCGGCTTTTTCCTTATCGAATAAGGTGCTGGATGTTCTACAAGGAACACCGCTATGCAAAGCAACAACTAGAGCTACCTGATTTTTGAAATTCGATTCCACAACATCTTTTAGGTTTATTTTCTTTCATTAATCCCATTAATGAATGTCCCATCATTTAAGTCCACCTAAACATCACAGATAAATACAACGTACACTTATGCCATCCGCATTCGCCTCGATGTCCCGTCTGCACCGTTAGGTTAGGTAACTAACGGCAGAGCGGGGCAGGGTTAGCGCGGGTGTAAAACATAAGCAACGTCTATATAATATATCATATATACTATATACAATATTTATCTGAACAAATCACTTGATCACATCACAGATAACGCGGCAGAAAATATCATATGAAATATTGGATATACTAGGACGTCCGTGTTTTATTTTGAGGCTATATAAAACACGGATTCCACGGTCGTGATGGATAGCCAATCCCACACCCCTAGACCCCTACGAGAGCGGCAAGCAACCCTACCAATTCTAGAGTTAGGAGACCCGGACTCGACTCCTCGAGATGGTCTCCCACTGGACCCTAGAACCCGGTTACTTGTGCTCCCCGCCTTGGGTCTATCCTAATGCGGAAAAGTAAATAATATACAATGGTGACATCATCCTCAACCCGGAAGTGCCCCAGTAAAAGAATATTACATACAATGAACTTTACATGAATGAAAAAGAAAAACACTCATCTCACATAAAAAAAACCCGGCTATTCAAACACGACGATCCAATATAACATATCCAGCAAGACATAACATCACATGACATCAACGTAAGTAAATATGCCCATCCCAATTGTCGTTGACATATAGCAACGAAACCGGCGATATCACATATTACACTTACGGTCGTAGAAAAGAAAGTGTAAAACTACAACAGTTGGAATCCGCAGCCTCTTTAGACATCGCATGCCTAATCAAATGAATTCCTTAGATATTGCATGCCTAACAATTATAAACCCCGCATTTTAGTCTCATTATCGAAAACTCTTTTCAATATCAAGTCGGGCAATTCAACAAGATTCCCGACATCCTGAACGAATGCTCGTCGCAAATTTTAGTAGACGGCCGCACCCCCGATACCGTCGACGAAGTGCACTAAGGCGGAACACCGATGCCGCGAGCTCCCGAACGGATGCTTTTGGCGACGGGGTTCTCCTACAGTCACTTGGTCGGGGCTATGGGGCGTGGCTATCTATTAAGTTTATGGGCGAGTATCCGCGTACGCAACGTGATTGCGACGGACTTTCGATCACATCAAAATTCCGTGGCAACCGATCAAGTGAGACTAAACTGCTAGATTTATAGCATTCAAATTAGTTATCTCATAACTACTTGTGGATTCCAAATATTGTATCACATTCCAGATAAATAGACAATGTTCAACTTTCCGATCGAATAATCAAGCACCCAAGATTTTCCCAATATATCTCAACACTTGAAATCAGTTTAAAAACATCCATCACATCCCATAGTACCAATGGTCCAGCCGTAGAAGGGTCAAGCCAACGCCTCACATGTGGCACGCCGTACTGCCACAAACCCTAAGGTTTAGAGGCAGTTCAAGACGGTCACATAATCGAGTTAAGGTTTGTTGTCTTCTAGAGGGTCCACCGCGTTACTTGCATGACTTAGAACGTTCTTAAACTCAAGAAAAAATCCAACGTTTGAAAAATTTTCCGACAGGGGAAAAAGTGAGTTATTGATATCCGTTCGAACTTTTTAACAGTTTCTAAAAATTATCCGGACAAAACTAAACAAAGTTAAATTATCTGATCGAATCAACGAGTCACCAATACAACCCTAGAAAACTCAACACTTGAGTGGAATTAAAATATTCCCAGAAAAAATTAACAATAAAGGACCTAAGAATATATTTGTGAAATTCCAGGGACTTAAGCCAAATTTTGGCCTCGGAACCGCCGCCAAACCCTTCGTTTGGCCGCGGTTCCGCGGTCAAATAATTGACTTAGTGGATCGTACTTCACAGTAATTCTTAGTTTTTCCTTCTTGTTTATCTGAGCATTTTTAATTCATAAAACATCACAGTTTTGAAAAATGTACAGAGAAGGGAAAACATCGGGGTTTCCGGGTTCGATCGGACTTTAAACTTCGTCTAGACTTCGCCTAAAGCTCTAGCTAGGCTCTGATAACACTGTAGGGTTCCTAGACACACTCATGAGGTACCACAAGGCATCAACCATGCCAAAATCAAATTTTTATGTGCCGAACAACCCTATACAAGATCGTAAACTAGAGGTAAGGCGAAACTAAAAGCAAGCAAACTACTTTGCTACTAAGTGAAAGGGATTACAACCTTTGTAGATCCGGTCCTTCACTTCTAAAGCTCCGTGTTGACGTCCTTTTGCTGCGATCATCGGGATCCCGGACCCTAGCGATGGTTTCATCGGAGAAATTAGCGGGCTAGGTCGTTGACTTCGAGGCCGAAGATGATCTACGTCGGGGAGACTCAAACTCAAGCTATTCCTTCACTTGGTCAAAAACTTTGTGAAGATAACACCCTATACTACATGGCAAGTAGTATAGGATGAAAAAATAGGAAGTGGGCTCACTTTAGAATTATTTTTCTCACACTTTTTCTCATGGAACCATTGGAGCTAGCAAGCTTTTGATGAAGCTTGATGAAGAAGAAGAAGAAGAAAGAATATAGAATAATGAATCCAAATGAAACTTACCCTTTTAATTATGGCACCATGGTTGAGTTAAGCCCTCATGCTTAACTCATGTAGAGAATTAACAAAACTATTAGGTTAAGGGTTGGGTTAACTAATATCCTAAGGAAATGACAAAAGAGTTGACTTTGTCAAACTTTCTTCAAGCTTCATGAAGCATGATAACTTTGACCAAAGTCTCATCTCTTTTGTTATTTGTTAGGAAATTAGTAAACCCTAATTTAACCTTGATTTGGTTTAATTCTCATACACAAAACTTGTATGTATCATCAAGCATGATACAAACATGTACACTTGCATATATCACATATAAACAATGTGCACATTCTAGTGAGAAAATCAATCTTAAGTGAACCAATACTAGTTAATGTAAAGTAATATATCAAATATATAATTATACATTAAATCATTAAATCAACACATGATTTAACGATCCGGTCATATTGCATATAACCGA
Organism: Agapanthus africanus; assembly: GCA_030015575.1. Taxonomy (NCBI): domain Eukaryota; kingdom Viridiplantae; phylum Streptophyta; class Magnoliopsida; order Asparagales; family Amaryllidaceae; genus Agapanthus; species Agapanthus africanus. The sequence continues at coordinate 719,126,875 of JASDDO010000024.1, forward strand.
CTAATATCAATAGTAACAACTTATTGAATCAACACTTGATCCGATAACCCGGCTATATCGCATACAACCGATCAATGCCACAAATCGCGAGAATAGAATAAGGTATCTCATATCGTATTAATCTCGGTCCCGCACATATCACATATGTGCTCCTACTCCGTTTCGCTTGAGCTAGGAAACCCCTGTGTAGGACTCTAAAGACTCGTCAATACGCCGGCAGTAGGTGGTGATCATATCAGTCATCCACAAGCCGCAAGCGGTCTGCTGAACGTAACGGCCACCCGGGTATTGAGCGATCAGAAGATCAACGAGCAAGCCTGCTCACACTCCTGTGAATCCAATCAGTGACACTTACCGCACAGTCCGGTCTGTTCGTCTGATATGTCGCATATCTCGCCTAGGGGTGGTAAACGTCAGACCCCAATAGCTTGATAAGTCATGCCGATGTAAGGTCCACAACAAACAAGAAACTACTGATAACACTTACCAGTAAATCACTGCAACCCTGTCCAGGTATTTCCAGTTATGGCCAGTCGAGCATAGCGCGACATCAATCCCCAATACCGGGAGAGGCGAATCCCCTCCTATCGCTCATTGCCTCCATGTGAATCGAGACTGTACCCAAAAACCACCTGTTTGCACGACTCAGTAGAGCCGTGGTAGGGTGGAAATCAAAGCACAGTGGGAGACACACAGGACTCTATGACGATCTCGGGTCAACAGACTAAGCTGTACCAGTGTCACCAGAGAACTGCCATCTGACGTGAGGTATAATACCATCTTGGAGTTCTCGGCGAGTCCGTTCAGTGAACCCAGTCACCGCTGAGCACCCGCATACCATCTCTGATGTCAAACACCAATGGATATGGGATCATCCATCATCTATCACATGAGTCGAGAAGATATACGCTAGTCTACTCTGGAATATCGATGCCCCGTCTCGATATTCCCACGACTAGGAACATTGAAGGATGTACTCATTGACTACCCAGGCCCCACTAGTATGATCTACATCATAGTCCTGGAAGTCGAGCACACATCCTAAGGGCTTTATCAACATGTAATAGAGAGACAACAAGTAAACATGTTAAGATAAAGAGCAACCAGATAGCGTACTATCATGTCGAGCAAGAAAGTCCTACCTATATATGTCCCAGCATCCACTACAATATACATCCCATGTACAGTAATGGCCTCTAGGGCATACATATAACTAACATCTATTGGCCACGACTCTTTAAGGATGCTTATAAATACTGCAAGACATGCTCCCGGTGCCAACACTTGGGCCAGATATCGCGGAGAAATGAAATGCCGCTCCAACCAATTTTGGTTGTGGATGTTTTTGATGTTTGGGGAATAGACTACATGGGACCATTTCCCAACTCCTTTGGGAATGTGTTGTAGGGTTACTAGGCACACTCAAGAGGTTCAACATGGCATCAAACATGTCCAATTCAAATTTTATGTGCCGAGAAACCCTAATATAGACCGTTAACTAGAGGATAGGCGAAACAAACAAGCAAGCAAACTACTTTGCTACTAAGTGAATGGAAATACAACCTTTGTAGATCCGGTCCTCCACTTCTTTAGCTCCGTGATGACGTCCCCTCGCTGCGATCACCGGGATCCCGGACTCTAGCGATGGTTTCGTCGGAGAAATGATCGGGCTAGGTCGTTGACTTCGATGCCGAAGATAATCTACGTCGAGGCGACTCAAACCCAAGCTCCATCTTCACTAGGTCATGAAACTTATGAAGAAAACACCCTATACAACATGGCAAGTGGTAGATGATGAAGAAATAGGAAGTCGGTTCACTTTGGATTTGGATTTCTCACTTGATTTCAATACTTGAAATTTTCTAGCAAAAGTTTTCTTTCTTCTTGAAGAAGAAGAAGAAGAATGAAAAAGAATGAATTATTGTGAAAAGAAAATTCAAGTGAAGTTATCATATTGCAACCATGAGTGAGATTAACCTTTGCAGAGAATAAACTAGGGTTTAGGTAAATGGTTAGGTTAAGGAAAGAAACAAAATAGTTAAGACTTTCAAAGCTTCATGAAGCTTCAAGAGTAAAACAAAACAAGCCACCATTTTATTTCTTGCCAAAAATAAATAAAGAAAATAAATAAAACAAATAAAACCTAACCATTAACCTAAACATGGTTTAAAGCAAACACACACCCAAGTTTGCATGTATCATCAATCATGATACAAACTAGTGCACAAAAATATATCGCATATACAACTTGTGCACATCAAGTGAGAAAATCAATCTTAAGTGAACAAATACAAGTTAATGTAAAGTAATATATCAAATATATAATTATACATTAAATCATTAAATCAACACTTGATTTAATGATCCGGTCATAATGCATATAACCGACTAGTATCAAGTGTATCAATATATCGAATCAACATTTGATTCGGTAACACGGCTATATCTTATATAACCGTCTGATGATACAAGTCGCGAGAATAGAATTCAGTATCACATACTGGTATTATTCTCGGTCCCGCACATATCTTATATGCGCTCCTATTTCGTATCGCTTGAGCCAGGAAACCTCTGTGTAGGACTCTAAAGACTCGTCAATACGCCGGCAGCAGGTGATGATCATATCAAACAGCCATAAGCCGCAAGCGGTCTGCTAAACGTAACGGCCATCCGGGTATTGAGCGATCAGAAGATCAACGAGCAAGCCCGCTCACACTCCTGTGAATCCAACCAGTAACACTTACCGTACAGTCCGGTCTGTTCGTCTGATATGTCGCATATCTCACCTAGGGGTGGTAAACGTCAGACCCCAGTAGCTCGATAAGTCGTGTCGATATGGGTCTATAACAGTTCGAGAAACTACTGGTAACACTTACCAGTAAATCTCAGCAACCCTGGCCAGGGATTTCCGGTTATAGCCAATCGAACACAGCGCAACATCAACTCCCTATACCGGGAGAGACGAATCCCCTCCTATCGCTCATTGCCTCCATGTGATTCGGGACTGTACCCAAAAGCCACCATTTTGCACGCCCTCTTGGACGTGGTAAGGTGGAAATCAAAGCACAGTGGGAATCATACAAGACTCTATGATGATCTCGGGTCTACAGACTAACCTGTACCAGTGTCACCAGAGAACTGCCATCTGACGTAAGGTATAATACCATCTGGGAGTTCTCGGCGAGTCCGTCCAGTGTACCCAGTCTCCACTGAGCACCCATATATCATCTCTGATGTCAAACACCAATGGATATGGGATCATCCATCGCCCATCTGTATGGGTCGAGAAGGTATACGCTAGTCTACTCTGGTATATCGATGCCCCGTCTCGATACACCCACGACTAGGGACCTTGAAGGATGTACTTATGGACTACCATGTCCCTACTAGTATGATCCGCATCATAGTCCAGGTAGTCAAGTACACATCCTAAGGGCTTTACCAACATGTAACAGAGAGACAATCAGTGTACACGTTAAGATAAAGAGCAACCAGATAACATATTATCATGTCGAGCAAGAAAGTCCTCCCTATATATGTCCCAGCATCCGCTACAATATACATCCTATGTACAGTAATGGCCTCTAGGGCATACATATAACTAACAATCTCTCACTTGCACTAGGGCCATCTGTAGCAGTGGTTGCAGTATCTCATACTCAACCATCCCATAAAAGTCTCTCTCTGGGAAAAGGCCTTTGTGAGTGGATCCGCCGTGTTGTCCTCTGAGTCTACTCTCCTAATCTCGATCATCGTGGAGATCAACTATCTCAATTATCAGGTGATGCTGCCTCAGAATATGTCTGGATCGCTGATGGGACAGGCGTTCCTAGGCATAAGCCACAACTCCATTGTCTCACAATGGTAGCAACGAAGTTCATCTCATGAACTAATATACACCCAGACTTCCTCTTTGGTAGTATCTTTGGTAATGATGTATCTTGCCTTTAATCGTCTAGTATGTCAAGGTATCTAGCTTAGAACTCTTCCAACATACCGTCCCTCCATTGAGGGTAAAGACAATGCCTACGACCGACATTCAGTCGTCCTTATCACCCTGGAACATTTCCAGTGATTCTCCCCAGGATCCATTGATACCATCTTACTACACCTAGTGAGAATCCTAACATCAATTTAGATCTATCTCATAGATCCAAAACCCAGGATTTAGGAGGTGTCATTTTGATCCTATATGGAGAATCCTTGTGATAAGCGGAGATTGACCGAGCATAGCATAGGAAACTCCTTCCCTATCAAGAGTATGTCATCCACGTACTCTACGAGGATCACCACCATACTCTCTACTACTTTTTTGTATATACAAGGTTCGTCTACCATTTTGATGAAGTCAAACTCTTTGACCAGCACATCAAAACAGACGTTCCAACTTCGCGATGCCTGCTTTATCACATAAAACATCTTGCACACGTTTCCGCTGCTCCCATTGTCTACGAAGCCCTATGGCTGTGTACTTATAGACTCTCTCTTCTAAAACATCATTTAGAAAAGCAGTCATGACACCCAGCCACCAAATATCGTAGTCGTGGAATGTAGCCGTAGCAAGTAGGATCTGGATAGACTTAAGCATAGCTACTGGAAAAAGGTTTCATCATTATCCACACCTGGTTGATGACGAAAACCTTTAACAAGTCTAGCTTTGAAAGTCTCAACTTTTTCATCTACACCAAGTAATCTTCTCAAGATATACTTGCTCCTGATGGGGATTTAACCTTTCAGATATAGCACCCAAAGTCCATACTTCGTTGGTGTATATGGAATCCATCTCAGATCGCTAAGCATCCAGCCATTCTTACAAAGTCCCTACTCTCGATGGCCTGCTCGAAACTAGTTGGGTCATCATCTCATGATGCATTCCTCGCTCCCACTGTCATCGAGAAACCGAAGTATCTCTCAGGCGGATGAGGAACCCTACCAGATCGGCGGAGAGGCTGAGGTTCGTCGGGGACTATTGAATCCTTTGGTTCTGTCAAATCATCAGCTGGAGTTTTGTATAGCTGGAACCTTTCCTGTTCTATAGAACTGACCATGCCTCGATCTTGTCCGGATTTTGCTTTTGACATAAGTCGGACAATCCCAAATCTTAACTTACTTAAGAGATAGGCTCATCCCATACCATATCTCATATGGAGTGGTAGGCAGTGATCTGATTCGAACCAAATTCAATAGGTATGCAACTTCTTAAGTGCATAATTTCCAAAAAGAAATAGGAAACTCGGTATTACTCATCATAGAGCACACCATATCACATAGGGTGCAATTGCTCCGCCCCGATATACCATCGTACTATGGTGTATACGGAGGAGTAATGCTGAGAGAGAATCTCATTCTCCTTTAGAATAGTCCAGGATTTTCGTGCTCAAGTATTCTCTTCCATGATCACATCAAAAGACATAATACTTATACCCGTATTTTGGTTCTCTACTTCTAACTTATATTCTGTGAATATCTCAAAAGCTTCGTACTTGTGTTTCAACAGGAACATATGTCTGAATCTTGAGAGCTTATCAGAAAATGTAATGAAGTACAAAGAACCGGTCTTGGCATGTGTAGACAGGGGACCTACATACATCAACACGTATCATCCTAAGAGTTCACTAACTCTTTCTCTGTTTACAATAAACGGAGCTGTGGTCATTTTATCTCTGTGACATGACCGGCAAGTTTTATAAAATGTAAATTCAAACAAATTTGAATATGCATCTTAATGTAAATTCAGCTAGTCGGGTCGCATTGATATGACCTAGTCTACAATGCCTCAAGAAGGATTCGTTCATTTCTGAACTCTTCCTCTTGTGTGTGTTCTGTATACTAAGAAATATAGTTTGATTTAGAACGTCAATGCTTTTAGATAACGTGCCTGAACCGATCAACTTTTGATATAGGAAATGTTCAAAACATTATCTAATAATATAAAATTTTATCATTTCTTTACTAATAAAGAGACTGATATAATTTTGTATATCAGGTTTGGTATCTAATAACATTCGTTCAGAATCAATGTATTTGGAATACAGGGTGACAGTGACCAACAGACTTGGCTGCAACACTTGCACCGTTTTCTGTCTCATGAAACTTATCACCCGTTCTCAGTTCTCTACCTTTCTGTTGCCCTATGTAACAGATTATATATCTGGGATCCTGATCCGGTATCAATTACACAGGACACAGAGGATACAGAAAAACAGTTCTTTGTAATGAACACACCCGAAGGAGATGCATCATATGCACTTTCTTCATTTGGGCGGCATGGGAATTCTGGCATTCCCCTATTTCCTGCTCTGTCTTATAACAATTATAAGTTGAGCGGGACCAACGTTCCCCAGCTCAGTATAACAAGCGGGTTCGGTCAATACATTCGTATTATTATCTTGATTAAAGCGTGACATGGTCGCTACCAGGAGAGAGAGAGAGAGAAGAAAACACTCTGCGTGCGCTCTTGCAAGATCAGATTGGTTATTATTTTATCTAATCAGGATGGCTCCCACTGTTTTTATCAAATCTTCCTTCAAACCCTAAAAGGAAAGACTAGCCGGGATTAATTACACGCTACAAGTTCGCCAATCTTTCAGCCAGGCCAGTGTCGGTACTTTGAGGTAGGTTTCCCGTGCTTTCGCACGGACCTAATTACAGTAAACCTTGTTTTCCCAGAGGCGTAACCCCGTTGACACCTTTCTAGACACCTACTAGATATGCTAATTGTAATGTGTAAAACTCTCACAGGAGTAACAATTACTCGCAGTGGGTATCGGGATCCAACTATCTTATAGAAGGTATGCAATCTCATTGCAAATTTCAACACTTGAAATTCCCGATAATTTTGCCCCTAACGTGCTATAACCTTAACGAAAGCCAACAAACCATAGCCCGCTAATCAAGTTCAACCAGTACATTTCTTGATTGAATTAAACCCACCCGCACGACCCTTGACGAAAGCCAACAAAGCCGTACGACTACCCTAATCCAATCGCATCATATGCAGCAGATAAGCAGCATATAGCTACCGCACACTGAACCTTGACGAAAGCCAACAAATGCAGCACGAATACTATATACAACTTATATGAAATGACGGAGGGCTACGACAGGTTTTTCTGAAAACCTGTTGCGTAATGAACTTAATATCGTTGTAGAATCAAATGATTTTAAAATAGAGTGCTTTTGAGGCTTTTCTAGTTTTGCTAAAGGGGTCACTCCCGGTGAAGGGATCGTCGGCCCTTTCCTCATCGAATAAGGTGCAAGATATATCATATATACCACTGTGCAAAGAAAAAACTATAGAAGTAATCAAAAGACAAACCGAGGGGTGTAGCATCTGCCAGTTATTGCTAAAGGGGTCACTCCCGGTGAAGGGATCTCGGCCCTTTCCTTATCGAATAAGGTGCAGGATGTTCTACAAGGAACACCGCGATGCAAAGCAAGAACTGTAGCTACCTGTTTTTGAAAATTCGATTCCACAACATCTTTTAGGTTTATTTTCTTTCATTAATCATATTAATGAAGTCCCATCATTTAAGTCCACCTAAACATCACAGATAAATATAACGTACGCTTATGCCATCCGCATTCGCCTCGATGTCCCGTCTGCACCGTTAGGTTAGGTAACTAACGCCAGAGTGAAGCAGGGCTAGCGCGGGTGTAAAACATAAGCAACGTCTATATAATATATCATATATACTATATACAATATCTATCTGAACATATCACATGATCACATCACAGATAACGCAGCAGAAAATATCATATGAAATATTGGATATACTGGAACGTCCATGTTTTGTTTCGAGCCTAAATAAAACACGGATTCCACGGTCGTGATGAATAGACAATCCCACACCCCTAGACCCCTGCGAGAGCGGCAAGCAACCCTACCAATTCTAGGGTTAGGAGACCCGGACTCGACTCCTCGAGATGGTCTCCCACTGGACCCTAGAACCCGATAACTTGTGCTCCCCTCCTTGGGTCTATCCTAATGCTGAAAAGTAAATAATATACAAATGGTGACATCATCCGCAACCTGGAAGTGCCCCAATAAAAGAATATTACATACAGGTTTTTACATGAATGAAAAAGAAAAACACTCATCTCACATAAAAAAAACCCGACTATTCAAACACGACGATCCAATATAACATATCCAGCAACACATAATATCACATGTCATCAACGTAAGTAAATATCCCATCCCAATTGTCGTTGACATATAGCAACGAAACTGGCGATATCACATATTACACTTACGGTCGCAGAAAAGAAAGTGTAAAACTACAACAGTTGGAATCCGCAACCTCCTTAGACATCGCATGCCTAACCATCTGAATTCCTTAGACATCACATGCCTAACAATTATAAACCCCGCATTTTAGTCTCATTATCGAAAACTCTTTTCAATATCAAGTCGGGAAATTCAACAAGATTCCAGACATTTTGATCGAATGCTCATCGCAAACTTTAGTAGGCGGCCGCACCCCCGATGCCGTCGACGAAGTGCACCAAGGCGGTGTTGGAGATAGTGCCCTCAGAGTCAATTATTAGGTCACAGGTACGTGATTGTAATGATTGAGGGAGGACCTATCCCAGTAGGACAGTCTTGCTCGAGATGATAGTATGCTATCTGGTTTACCTTTATCATCGTGTACTGCTTTAGGTGACATGACACGTCGCTATTACACGTTGATAGAGCCCCTAGGATTCTTGCTTGACCACCAGCAGTATGAGGGCGATCATATAAGTGGGAGCTGGGGGTCTATAAGCTTATCCTTAAAAGGTCCCTAGTCGTGGGAGTTTCGAGACTGGGCATCGATACTCCATTAGTAGACTAGTGTATACAGTCGAGACCCCGACGAGGGGCGGTGGCCGGTCTCACAAGCCACTGGTGTCAGTTGGATCACCTAAGATGTATACAGGTGCTCATTGGGTTATGAGTACACCGGACAGGACTCGCCGGGAACATGCTAGTTGGTCATATACCAGACGTCAGATGGCAGTTCCCTGGTGACATGTGTGCAGGTTAGTTCATCGACCTGGGGATCGTCATTTGTCTCGTGTGAGTTCCCACTGTACTTTGATTACTACCCTACCACGGCTCAAAGGAGTCGTGCAAACAGGTTTTAGTTGGGTACAGTCCCGAGCCACATGGAGGCAGTGAGCGTATCTTCAGGGGTTCGTCTCTCCCGGTATTGGGGGTGAGGTCGTGCTGTGTCTAGGAGAGCCATTACACAAAGTCCTTGGCCAAGGCAAGGAGATTTACTGGTAGGTATTCCAGTAGTATCTCAGGGTGTTCTGGGCTACACTCCGACACGACTTGTACCGCTTTTGGGGGTCTGACTTTTACCAACCCCCTAGGCCCGCCATGCGATACTCATAGACGAACGGACCGGACTGCACGGATATTGTCACTGACAGGCTCAGTAGGGTGTCAGGATGAGTTTGCTCATCGACGTCCCTTTTAGTCAATAGCTGGTGGCCCGTTACGTATTGGCTTATACCTCTGACGGGCTAGTGGTTAAATCCACAGCCATTGTATTGACGAGTCTTTAGAGTCCGCCACACTTTCAGTTACTCAGCTTTCGGGCGAAACGCTGTAGAGGCCGTATGGAGATATGGCAGGGTCCGATCAGATACGTGCGGTATTGCACGGATCAGGATCGGACAGTTTGTACTAGTAGCCGTATAGGTATATGGCAGGGTTCGATCAGATACGTGCGGTATTGCACGGATCAGGATCGAACGGATATTACTAGCCGGCTTTGGTTTAAGCCGGTCCTAGTTTAGTACAGTGTAGATTTTGTCTCTTTGCATTTGTATCCGGACGGAATACAGATGCGGGTGTGTATGCACAGTATTGGGGTTTTCCTGTAATTTATTACGGGACCAGTTTTCTGGAGTTGCCAGTTTGCATTCCGTTCCGGCCGGTATTCCGATGGAGGGGGTTATTTGCAATTGTGCAAATAACTTTTGTGGAGGGGGTTTCTTGTAAAAGATTGATTATGATAGCTTTCATTTCTTTTCAACCATGCTTTTGCTTTATGAGATTTGATTGTGATAAAGTGAGGGTATGGGTTTAATAGTAACAAGCATGGTTGTATGTTTTCTTGTCTTGGGGTGTGGTCACCCTCTTTCATCTCCTACACTCACCTCCCTTCTTACTTCATAATCTTTCCTCCACCACATTATGATTCTCACTTGAGAAAAGAAAGAACACTAGAGAGAAGAAAAAGAATGAGAGAGTTCATCTTTATTTTGTGAGGAATTCTTCATCTCCTTCTTCTTCTTGTTATAGAAAAATGAAAGCACCATTTTTCCTAACCCCATTCCTCCATCAAGGCAACTACAAACCCCAAATGAGACTAGCATGATCTACTACACATTCCTACAGCAAATCTTGAGCATGTCGAGTTGCCGGCTTCATGCTCGAGTTGCCTCGGTATTGAGGCGGGAGCCCGTAAAAGCTACAGGCGATGTGGTGCCCTTTCCGACGAGGAGGAGACGGACGGAGATCCCGCGAGGAGATCGGAGTGGAGATGAAGACCGGAGGACTTGGATCGTCGGTATACATCTCTTCCCTTTCTTGTTAGTAGCTTAGACTTGTTAATGGTTACGATCCGGAGTTTAGTGCGCGGTGGTGCCGGTTTGCAAAGTCCGCAAAATTTAAGTTATTCACTGCTTCCGCATTCCGGCGTCGGATTGACGGCCGGGGCGCCGCCGTGCACTTACAGTGGTATCAGAGCCTCCCCATTAACTTAGTCTAGCTTTGTGTAATGTGTTTGCATTTCCGATCGATCAAAAAGTCCCAAAACCCGTATTTTGTCGCATCAGTTTTCTGTTGGAAATTTTTAGTGTCAAAATTTTTTTCAGGTTGTAAAATATTGATGTACTCAAAAATGTAAGCACTCTGTAAAAATATGATGAATTGATACGATATTCGGAGCGCGGAACCGCCGCATTATCCCACTTCATGCCGCCCTTCCGCCGCACCCTGTAGCAGTCACTGCACCATTTTTTTTCCAGAGGCTTTCTGGGCTTAAATTATGGGTTTTGGAACATTTAAATTGGGCCCATATTTTCTGTAACTGCTACAGTATTGTCTTGGGGCCCACTTGATATAATTTGATCGGTCGGATATTTTAAACACATTTTTCACAGTATTTACATTATATCTGCGACCGTGAATGTCACTCGATCGGTAAATCCGGTCTAACTGCTATAGCCCGGTTAGACGGATTTGCGAACATGACTTTCACGTTGATGTTCTATGTATTTGCTGTGATGTTGCGGATCGGTCGTGGGGGATAGCCTAGATGCAATGCTAGTACAGTTTTGTTTGTATTATGTACATTTGATATTGCGGGGCGAGCGTCCGACATGTGGACTGCCGTCACTGCCTGACTGTATTATTATTTTGGGGCACGACCTGGTTGCGGTCGATGTACCCGGTGTATGTATATTTTACTTTCTGTACTAGGATTACCCCGCGGAGGGGTGCACGGATAGCCGGGTTCTGGAGGGCAACAAGCCCGCATCTCATGGCATTGAGACGGAGGGGGCTTCACTCCAGGATTGGCTGGCTATTCGCCGCACTCGTAGGGGGTATAGGATTTCATTGCACAGGCTATCCACACGACCAGGGGAACGTCGGGTTTCAGTAGTGGCTCTGTGAAACCCGGGGATCCCAGATATCTGTATTGTTCTGTGATGCTGTACATTTCTGTGATGTTGCATTTTATTCACGCCTTGAGCGAAATATAATATATTGGTATATATATTAGTAGATGTTGTATATGTTTTGCATCCGCGCTAGTCCAGTCCCCGCTCTGTCGTTAGTTAGCTAACCTAACGGGTAATGACGGGACCCAGTGGCGAATGCGGATGGCATATACGTACATCAGTATATTTTCGTTCTTTTTGGTGTGATCAATTGATGGGACTGCATTGATTCGGATCAATGCAAGTTAAAAACAAACCTAATCTGATGTTGTTGGAACACTTTTCAAAAAGCTGTTATTGCAAAGACGTTTACTTTTGTTTTGCATCGTGGTATTCATTGGAATATCCTGCTCCTCAGTCGACGAGGCAAGGGCCGAGATCCCTTCACCGGGAGTGACCCCTTGGACAGAAGTTTGCGTCAGGGCATTAACTTCACTATAGCCGATTACTTTTGCTTTGCATCGCGGTATTCAGTTGGAATATCCTGCACCTCATTCTACGGGGAAAGAGCCGAGATCCCTTCACCGGGAGTGACCTCTTTAGCAACGGTTTTCGTCACTATATTTTCAAAAAGCTATCCGTTCCTTCAACGATATCAAGTTCATTACGTTAAAGGTTTTCGCCAGAAACCATTCGTAGCCCTCCGTCGTTTCAGACGGGTAGCACGTAGTATTCATGCTATGTTTGTTGACCTTCGTCAAGGCATAGTGTATGGTAGCTGCTTGTTACCTTTCTGCTGCATAGATAGATGCGTTGGTTTGGGACAGTCGTATAGCCTTGTTGACCTTCGTCAAGGGCTTGTACGGGTGGATTCAAATTAACCTGGATAATGACGGGTAGAACTTGACATGTGACTTATGATTTGTTGACCTTCGCCAAGGTCATAAGAGCATGGGGCAGAAATCACATCGGGAGTTTCAAAAGAACTGAAACTTGCCAGATATGCGCATACCTTCTGGAGTGTGACACCGTGAGCGGATTCCGTCACGTTGTCTTGCGATGAGAGTTGGATCCCGATTCCCACTGATGAGTTAGTATACTCCTCGGGTGACCCCGACTAATTCTTCTTTCAGGTTTGGAGGAGAATTTGAGGTACAGTGGGAGGATTCCAGATTAGATAAATTGGTAACCATTCTGATCTAGGTTAGAGTGCACGCTGAGTGTTTCTTTTCTCTCTCTCTTTAGCAGCGACCATTGACCCGACCCTAAGACTTTGACTCAGTGACCAAGTTGACCGAACCTTCTTAAACACCGGCTTTTGGATTGTCAGAGTTGCAGACCTCATTGCCACTCCTACTTTTACCCTTTTCTCCAGGACACCCCGTATTGCTACGAACGTCCACTTCCATTGGACAAAACCATCGTATGGTTAGATACGAACTCGAAGGAATTTATTCGAGGATGGTTTCAGGTTCTGGAGAAAACGGATAGGATTATTCAGTTGTCTTTTCCTTTTACCCTCTCTCAGGTTACGAGTACTCCTTGGTTTAGGGGTAGTACACCTATTACGCAAATTGGATTGTCTTCTTCCAAACCTTAGGCTGGTGCCGACCGGTAGGGAATGAAGAAAACCAATTAGCATAACGATGGTGTGCAGAAGGTATTAAGTTCAGACAAAGCAAGGGATTAGTAAGAGGGCAAAGTAAATTGCAACAGATATTCACGACCAAACCAAATATTTCGTTACCACTCCCACATCACCTTTGTATTTCTCCAGGACACTCCGTATCACTACGAAGATCCACAGTTTATTTGGATACTCCATCGTATGGTTATATACGAACTCGAATGGAACTTGTTCCAGTTCGGGGATGGATTCTGGTTCAGGAGAAATAGGAATAAGGTTTATTCGGTTGTCTTTTATCTTCACCCTCTCTCATTGCGAGTGTTCCTAGGATTGGGACAGTACACCCCTTATGCTTATTGGATAGTCTTCTTCCAAACCATAGGCTGGTGCCGAACGGTAGGGAAGGAAGAAAACCATTTGGCCTAAAAGGGTGTGCAGAAGGTAAAGACTAAAGACATATGAAGGGATTTGGAGAGGTGGCAAAGAATTATACGGTTACAGTTGTGAATCTGGATAATGGAAAGGGCATTACTAAGAATACCGGGATACCCCATCGAAACATTTCAATGTTTCAGGTTCACTGTGTACTGTTAAAAGAAAACTGATTTCCTGATTAGACACTTGCTCCAGGGTATGTATTTACCAGATTTGATTCTCACATCTGTATGGTTTTACAGATGGTGAGTGGGAGTAAGTTATTGGGAATTGGGTGATCATCCTCATTATATCGGAATTCGTTGTAATCGGTGATATTTGAGGAGATCATCTGGGCTGTTTGCCGGTCGGCAAATATTTGGTTTTGAATATCCGCTGTTGTGCACCAATTTCAAATTGATATATCTGTACGTCTATTTTCATAGAGTGAGATATACCTTTTGATATTATGTCGATGACATTTACCTATATCAGTGGATGGTTAGGTAAGGAGCATTAAACAGCGGTGTAATTCTTCTTAACCATAAGTACAGTTTTCAACCTACGACACACAGTGAAAGAGTTATTAGACTCAGTGGACTTATACAGAGTATTGTATGTTGTCCAGTGTCCATTAGGACAGAGGGGTTGGTCCTCATACTATATTCTGTTTACTTTTAACTTCTCTAGTTCTTAGACATGTGTTTCGTTGAAACACAGGGTCTAAGTTTTGAGGAGTTATAGGTATTTGAATAGAGTAGAGAACCAGGTGTAGCAAGTATCGGGATTCTTCAAAGTGATCGAAGATGTAGATACTTGTGTATGGTGTTCAGTTGATAGTAATGATTAAGAGAACTTGCTTCTCTTTCGGGTTACTCATGATTGGAAGCATTCCTAAGATTGAGTAACGCTGATCGGCCTCCTTCCATTTAGTTGACATGCGCTGGGGACAGCTGCATGATTTGAATCTGGTTCAATTAAATCAGTGTCTCTGTTTCTATATTGGATATAGAACAGTTCATATCTTAACGATGTTAAGGTACAGGGAGTTGTCCGGTTTATGATTAAAACCAGACACTGGACAACTCAAGGCACGTTTCTGTAATGGCTGTTTGTGGGTTGACCCAGGCTATGACGCGGGTTGATTTTCTACCATCTGGAAGATCAATAGCAATATTGTTCTTGACTCGCCACAGTTTTAAATTAAAAATGGATTTTTTCAGGAAAACAGTAGTGGGAGTATGGTAGAACTGGAAGTGATTCCAGAACCACAAACGATTACTGAAGATTTGATAAGGAACCTTAAGATTCAATCTGAATTGACATTCCATTGGCCACTCCGCAGATAAGGTGGGTAACTTCAGGCACCCGAGAGGTACTACGGTAGCCTCAAGGACGGTGACAGGGAAGTTCTTGTTTACCCACAATTACCATTGCTGTTGTTCCAGGCTGCGAGACCCGGCGGGAGGATGAGTATAGCGTCGTTCTAAACTAGTTTTAGAAGTGTACGTCTATATGACTCTGCCAGAGGGTTGTCGTAGTCAGTGGGAGCAGCGGAAGCATTGGTGGACAAGTAGCTTATGTCTATTTATAGACTAAAGCAGAAGTAGCGGAGATAGATCATCTATTTCTGACGTGACAGTCATGGGTTTGACTTCATCAGAATAGGGGATGGATCTGTTGAGAAGGTAGTAGCGTGTGATATCCTGGTATTTGGATGACATACACTACACAGAGTAGGAAAAGAAACTCCTATACTACAATCGGTTATACTTTGGTCGTCACACAGTGGTTTCTCCACAAAGGAAATGGATTTTATATCTGACATACTGGTTACTAGATCTATGGTTTTAGATCTAGATTTGGGTGGTTTCCCAATCTGGGTACTTAGACAGCATTCTGAGAGTATTTAGAATGGACGACTCCTGGCACGGTAGTATACCTGCAGGTAATGGAGTCACCCTCTCCAGAGGTGTCTTACAGACTAAAGGGGAGAGGGACGTGCATGATTGGCAGATCACTTGCTCAGGCAATTGAGTCAATCGTGAGATGTCAAGTACCACACCAGATGTTGTTCTTGCACTAGATGCAATAAGTTGACATTAATCCAATCCTGGAGAAACGGTCGGAAGCAGTTCTAGAACATAAGTAGATGTTCTAGGGATATGATAACGACAGCCTTATTCAGGAGACAGTTATCATTCCAGGCTTCCAAGGTGACATGGACGACAAGAAGGTTGTCAGAGTTATAGTTTTTCCTTCTGATGAGGGGCAGTATTTTGGACAGGTGGTCCAAGGCAATACTGAGGGAGGCATGGCACGCAGGATACTGATTAAGTTCAGTTGACGATACAGTCTAAGAAGTTTGGATTTGGAGTTCATTTATGAGCTAGGTCCCATCAGACATCCAGACACATTCTAAGACAGGTATTGCTCATTTCGGGAGATGGGTTTCTCCGCGAACTTGAGATATAGAGAGACATAGATAGAAACATCTAGGCGGATCCACTCACTGAGGCTATTCCTCGAACGCAATAGTTCCGCAAACGAGCTTTGTGAGACTGACTAGTAGAGGAGTTGGGTGTTCGGTATCACACGGGCTGTGAGTATGCGACATCGCAATAATTAGCCTTGAGTGCAAGTGGGAGATTGTTGGAGATAGTGCCCTCAGAGTCAATTATTAGGTCACAGGTACGTGATTGTAATGATTGAGGGAGGACCTATCCCAGTAGGACTGTCTTGCTCGAGATGATAGTATGCTATCTGGTTTACCTTTATCATCGTGTACTGCTTTAGGTGACATGACACGTCGCTATTACACGTTGATAGAGCCCCTAGGATTCTTGCTTGACCACCAGCAGTATGAGGGCGATCATATAAGTGGGAGCTGGGGGTCTATAAGCTTATCCTTAAAAGGTCCCTAGTCGTGGGAGTTTCGAGACTGGGCATCGATACTCCATTAGTAGACTAGTGTATACAGTCGAGACCCCGACGAGGGGCGGTGGCCGGTCTCACAAGCCACTGGTGTCAGTTGGATCACCTAAGATGTATACAGGTGCTCATTGGGTTATGAGTACACCGGACAGGACTCGCCGGGAACATGCTAGTTGGTCATATACCAGACGTCAGATGGCAGTTCCCTGGTGACATGTGTGCAGGTTAGTTCATCGACCTGGGGATCGTCATTTGTCTCGTGTGAGTTCCCACTGTACTTTGATTACTACCCTACCACGGCTCAAAGGAGTCGTGCAAACAGGTTTTAGTTGGGTACAGTCCCGAGCCACATGGAGGCAGTGAGCGTATCTTCAGGGGTTCGTCTCTCCCGGTATTGGGGGTGAGGTCGTGCTGTGTCTAGGAGAGCCATTACACAAAGTCCTTGGCCAAGGCAAGGAGATTTACTGGTAGGTATTCCAGTAGTATCTCAGGGTGTTCTGGGCTACACTCCGACACGACTTGTACCGCTTTTGGGGGTCTGACTTTTACCAACCCCCTAGGCCCGCCATGCGATACTCATAGACGAACGGACCGGACTGCACGGATATTGTCACTGACAGGCTCAGTAGGGTGTCAGGATGAGTTTGCTCATCGACGTCCCTTTTAGTCAATAGCTGGTGGCCCGTTACGTATTGGCTTATACCTCTGACGGGCTAGTGGTTAAATCCACAGCCATTGTATTGACGAGTCTTTAGAGTCCGCCACACTTTCAGTTACTCTGCTTTCGGGCGAAACGCTGTAGAGGCCGTATGGAGATATGGCAGGGTCCGATCAGATACGTGCGGTATTGCACGGATCAGGATCGGACAGTTTGTACTAGTAGCCGTATAGGTATATGGCAGGGTTCGATCAGATACGTGCGGTATTGCACGGATCAGGATCGAACGGATATTACTAGCCGGCTTTGGTTTAAGCCGGTCCTAGTTTAGTACAGTGTAGATTTTGTCTCTTTGCATTTGTATCCGGACGGAATACAGATGCGGGTGTGTATGCACAGTATTGGGGTTTTCCTGTAATTTATTACGGGACCAGTTTTCTGGAGTTGCCAGTTTGCATTCCGTTCCGGCCGGTATTCCGATGGAGGGGGTTATTTGCAATTGTGCAAATAACTTTTGTGGAGGGGGTTTCTTGTAAAAGATTGATTATGATAGCTTTCATTTCTTTTCAACCATGCTTTTGCTTTATGAGATTTGATTGTGATAAAGTGAGGGTATGGGTTTAATAGTAACAAGCATGGTTGTATGTTTTCTTGTCTTGGGGTGTGGTCACCCTCTTTCATCTCCTACACTCACCTCCCTTCTTACTTCATAATCTTTCCTCCACCACATTATGATTCTCACTTGAGAAAAGAAAGAACACTAGAGAGAAGAAAAAGAATGAGAGAGTTCATCTTTATTTTGTGAGGAATTCTTCATCTCCTTCTTCTTCTTGTTATAGAAAAATGAAAGCACCATTTTTCCTAACCCCATTCCTCCATCAAGGCAACTACAAACCCCAAATGAGACTAGCATGATCTACTACACATTCCTACAGCAAATCTTGAGCATGTCGAGTTGCCGGCTTCATGCTCGAGTTGCCTCGGTATTGAGGCGGGAGCCCGTAAAAGCTATAGGCGATGTGGTGCCCTTTCCGACGAGGAGGAGACGGACGGAGATCCCGCGAGGAGATCGGAGTGGAGATGAAGACCGGAGGACTTGGATCGTCGGTATACATCTCTTCCCTTTCTTGTTAGTAGCTTAGACTTGTTAATGGTTACGATCCGGAGTTTAGTGCGCGGTGGTGCCGGTTTGCAAAGTCCGCAAAATTTAAGTTATTCACCGCTTCCGCATTCCGGCATCGGATTGACGGCCGGGGCGCCGCCGTGCACTTACAGGCGGAACACCGCTGCCGCGAGCACCCAAACGGATGCTTTCGGCGACGAGGTTCTCCTACAGTCACTTGGTCAGGGCTATAGGGTGTGGCTGTCTATTAAGTTTACCCGGCGAATATCCGCGTACGCTACTTGATTGCGACGGAATTTTGATCACATCAAAATTCCGTGGCAACCGATCAAGTGAGACTAAACTGCTATATTTATAACATTCAAATCAGTTATCTCATAACTACATGTGGATTCTAAATATTGTATCACATTCCGGATAATAGAAAATGTTAAACTTTCCGATCGAACAATCAAACACCCAAGTTTTCCCGAAACAGCTCAACACTTGAAATAAGTTTAAAAACATTCACTTAATGCCACAGTACCAACGGTCCAGCCGTAGAAGGGTCAAGCCAACGCCTCACATGTGGCACGCCGTACTGCCCCAAACCCGAAGGTTTAAAGGGCAGTTCAAGACGGTCACATAATCGAGTTAAGGTTTGTTGTCTTCTAGAGGGACCATCGCGTTACTTGCACTACTTAGAACATTATTAAACTACGGAAAAATCCAACAATTGGAAATTTCTCGGCAGGGGAAAAAGTGGGTATTTATATCCGGTCGAACTTTTCAACATATTCTAAATTATCCGGAAAAGCACATAGACGCAGTTAAAGTTTCGAGCGAAACAACGAACTCCCAATACAACCCCAAAAACTTAACTCTTGAGTATAAATTAAAATTACCCAGAAAACACAGGAATCAGTATAGGACATTACTGTGCAAACCATGGACAAAGAAGCTCAGGGTTGCCGTGGAACCGCTGCGTGACCTAGGGTTCGGCCGCGGTTCCGCGGCGGATTGATGGAGTTGGGCTCTCGTGTTTCACAGTAATTACTAATAAACCCTGCTGAATATTTTGAGTATTTTTAATTTGGAAAAATCCACATTTTCAGAAAATGTATAGAGAAGGGTTTGAATTAGGGTTTCGGGGTTCGATCGGATTTCTAACATCGTCTACACATCGCCTAAAGCTCTAGCTTGGCTCTGATACCACTGTAGGGTTACTAGGCTCACACAAGAGGTTCAACAAGGCATCAAACATGTCCAATTCAAATTTTATGTGCCGAGAAACCCTAATATAGATCGTTAACTAAAGGATAGGCGAAACAAATAAGCAAGCAAACAACTTTGCTACAAAGTCAATAGAAATACAACTTTTGTATATCCGGTCCTCCACTTCTTTAGCTCTGTGATGACGTCCCTTCGCTGCGATCACCGGGATCCCGGACTCTAGCGATGGTTTCGTCGGAGAAATGATCGGGCTAGGTCGTTGACTTCGATGCCGAAGATGATCTACGTCGAGGCGACTCAAACCTAAGCTCCATCTTCACTAGGTCATGAAACTTATGAAGATAACACCCTATACAATATGGCAAGTGGTAGAGGATGAAGAAATAGGAAGTGGGTTCACTTAGGATTTGGATTTCTCACTTGATTTCAACACTTGAAATTTTCTAGTAAAGGTTTTCTTTCTTCATGAAGTAGAAGAAGAAGAAGAAAGAAAAAGAATGAATTATTGTGAAAAGAAAATTCAAGTGAAGTTATCATATTGCAACCATGGGTGAGATTAACCTTTGTAGAGAATAAACTAGGGTTTAGGTAAATGGTTAGGTTAAGGAAAGAAACAAAATGGTTAAGACTTTCAAAGCTTCATGAAGCTTCAAGAGTAAAACAAAACAAGCCACCATTTTATTTCTTGCCAAAAATAAATAAAGAAAATAAATAAAACAAATAAAACCTAACCATTAACCTAAACATGGTTTAAAGCAAACAAACACCCAAGTTTGCATGTATCATCAATAATGATACAAACTAGTGCACAAAAATATATCACATATACAACTTGTGCATATCAAGTGAGAAAATCAATCTTAAGTGAACAAATACTAGTTAATGTAAAGTAATATATCAAATATATAATTATACATTAAATCACTAAATCAACACTTGATTTAATGATCCGGTCATAATGCATATAACCGACTAGTATCAAGTGTATCAATATATCGAATCAACATTTGATTCGGTAACCCGGCTATATCTTATATAACCGTCCGATGATACAAATCACGAGAATAGAATTCAGTATCACATACTGGTATTATTCTCGGTCCCGCACATATCTCATATGCGCCCCTATTTCGTTTCGCTTGAGCCAGGAAACCTCTGTGTAGGACTCTAAAGACTCGTCAATACGCCGACAGCAGGTGATGATCATATCAAACACCCACAAGCCGCAAGCGGTCTGCTAAACATAACGGCCACCCGGGTATTGAGCGATCAGAAGATCAACGAGCAAGCCCGCTCACACTCCTGTGAATCCTACCAGTAACACTTACCGTACAGTCCGGTCTGTTCGTCTGATATGCCGCATATCTCGCCTAGGGGTGGTAAACGTCAGACCCCGGTAGCTCGACAAGTCGTGTCGATATGAGGTCTATACCATTTCGAGAAACTACTGGTAACACTTACCAGTAAATCTCAGCAACCCTGGCCAGGGATTTCCGGTTATAGCCAATCGAACACAGCGCAACATCAACTCCCTATACCGGGAGAGACGAATCCCCTCCTATCGCTCATTGCCTCCATGTGATTTGGGACTGTACCCAAAAGCCACCGTTTTGCACGGCCTCTTGGACGTGGTAAGGTGGAAATCAAAGCACAGTAGGAATCACACAAGACTCTATGACGATCTCGGGTCTATAGACTAACCTGTACCAATGTCACCAGAGAACTGCCATCTGACGTAAGGTATAATACCATCTGGGAGTTCTCGGCGAGTCTGTCCAGTGTACCCAGTCTCCACTGAGCACCCGTATATCATCTATGATGTCAAACACCAATGGATATGGGATCATCCATCGCCCATCTGTATGGGTCGAGAAGGTATACGCTAGTCTACTCTGGTATATCGATGCCCCGTCTCGATACACCCACGACTAGGGACCTTGAAGGATGTACTTATGGACTACCATGTCCCCACTAGTATGATCCACATCATATTCCAGATAGTCAAGTACACATCCTAAGGGCTTTACCAACATGTAACAAAGAGACAATCAGTGTACACATTAAGATAAAGAGCAACCAGATAGCATACTATCATGTCGAGCAAGAAAGTCCTACCTATGTATGTCCCAGCATCCACTACAATATACATCCTATGTACAGTAATGGCCTCTAGGGCATACATATAACTAACATGTGTTTATTCTTTTGGCTGTTGACTACGTGTCAAAGTGGGTCGAGGCTGTGCTTCGCCGAACGAATGATAACAAGGTTGTCATTCGATTTCTTAAAGAACATATCTTTTCTCGATTTGGGCACCCTCGAGCGATTATAAGTGATAATGGTTTTCACTTTTGCAATAGGACTTTTGAGTCCTTAATGCGCAAATATTCCATTACCCACAAGCTGTCAATGCCATACCATCCCCAAACATGTGTGCAAGCCGATGTTTCGAATCGGCAAATTAAGCAAATCTTGGAGAAAACGGTTTCTAAAAACCGTAAAGATTGGTCGCTCAAACTGATCGATGCAGTATGGGCTTTCCGTACTGCATACAAGACCGATCCTGGTATGTCTCCATACCGGCTTGTTTACGGGAAGGCTTGCCACCTCCCAGTAGAGATTGAGCATAAGGCGTTTTGGGCGATCAAAGAGTTGAATTTATCATTAGACTTAGTAAATTAAAAACCCTAAAAATAACCTTTCTTAATGTTTAACGGTAATGTCTTTGTAGTTTATTTGGAAATAGGCAAATTTTGAGTTCACTTCTTGGGGCTAAGTTAAAACAAGGGAAGAGAATTTATGTTTTTATTAAAGTATAAGTTTGAAAAATAATTCCTAGCTTAAGTCTAAATTCTGAAAATATATACCCTACAAATAGCACAAACACGAACCTTGAAACTTGGAATAGTAGAAGAGACCTTGAAATGCTCTTGTCTAAAGTCCTTAGTACGAAGAAAATAAAATATAAAAATACAAGTGTGAATAAGGAGATAATAAAAAAAAATGAACACTGGTTTTTGTAATTACTTAAGGCTGCAAAAATAGAAAAATATTTAGCGAGGGTGCTTCATCACCTAGTGCCTTAGACCAACTAGTTTGGGAGTCACTGCTAAAGCCTTAGGTGTTGCAAGACTAGGAATTACGCTTTAATGAGCAAACACATCTTGTAATCGGTTGTTGGTATCTCAAGAAATATTAACAGTCGCATGAAGGATGTGTGAGCGAAATTCATCTAAAAATTCACCTATTAAGAAGTGCTTTGGACAACGGACAAGAGTATGATTGCTTGATTTGAATTTCCAAGTGCAGGGGTGATTTATACACACACGTAGGGGTATGCGATTGGGATTTAGATAATAGATAGGAATGAAGAATAGAACTTGTATCTTTAGTAGAGATGATAAAAATTCCTATGTTGAAATGGAGCCCTAGAAGGAAAACTTAAGAGATGCCAAAAGCTAAGTAGCTCTGCAGAACATATATAATCTTAAGTTAAATGATAAGGAAGTGTGAAGAATATAGGTGGATAATTTACGAGTCGAAGATAATAGAATTCCTTGTTAGAAAACCTAATTGGAGAATAAAAGTCGATAAGCCGAATTGAAAGGATTTTGTGGGTAGTATCCGCTGAAAAACCCTCAGGAGACAACACTCCTCCTACTAGGGACACCTAGACGTTTAACGGCTTGTTGCACGAGCTTAGTGCAATCGCGTTTCCCCGCGAAAGTGAGGTTAGGTTTTGTCGAGAATAAAACTAGGTTTGCTCGAGGACGAGCAAAAGATAAGTTTGGGGGTATTTGTGCATACCATAATATTGCATTATTATATTCCCTATTCTTATGCATTTTTACAAATAAACAGGTGCTTTTGACCCATGTCTGCTACATAGTACATGTTACAGGTTCTCGGAGCAAAAACAGTGAAAAAGATAAAAGACGATGCAAAAGTGAGACTACGACCAACAAATAAAAGGATCTTGATCAAGCCTACACGAAGATCAGTTCAAAAAGTACAAGGCAGTGCAAGATCCAAGATTTCGACACGAAGCAACGGTAAAAGTCCACTACAATTATTCACTCGGAGATCTGGAAGAAACCTAGAAGCCAAGTTGAGAAAAGAACTAAAGAAATAGGAAGCCAAAGACACCAGAATCCATCATAGAAAGTTTCAGCCTTCAACTCCATCTTTTGGCCACGGAACCGCGGCCAAACCTGGCTTGCGGCCGCGGTTCCGCGGCCGTGCGGAGCACGTAGTTGGTAAAAATTTTACCAAAACCTGTGGCGACACTGACTAGTCTTCCTAGGGGTATTTTTGTAAAAGCAGATATGCGAGTCAATTGCAACCCTAGGGTTCCTATCCTCTATAAATAGGAACTCCAAACTTGTATAAGGTCATGCCTCTTTTCATTTCATAAATTCAGATCTGTACTGTGTTGATGTTTGGAGAGAGCCATCAATAAAAATTAGTAAGTTCTTTAATTTTCATTGCCTTAGTTTACTTTTAATTTAGAATGTTCTTAAATTCCCTAATGAGCGAGTAGTTTCCTCGCTTGTTAGGGTTAGCTTTAGGAAATGGTTTGAGAGATGAACTCTCTCACCCATTTCTTGCCCCATCACACATAATAATTAGAACTCCATGCATACACGCACACACCGCTCCCTGCGGCACCTTACCCCTCGACGTAACGGTGATACCGTAGTATAAAGGACCGGTTGAGCGTGTTTTCCATGGAGCTTATGGTAAGGATCAATAAAGGAAGGACAAGAACCTAGAGGAATAAACACATTTTCTTCCCGATGGTACTAATCCCTTTTAGTGATAATTACCATAACACAAAATAGATCTAAAATAGGGCATTGAAAGCGGTGAGGAAACCTTCAATCTCCCAACTTACCCTAGACCTAACCCTAGCAAGACTTAGATCTAGATAATCTTAGTATAAATCAATTTAGGTTTTAGAAATAATCAATCCGACACCCATCGGAATTAAGTTTGAGCGATTAGGAAAACACAAAATCCCTGTGGAACGACCCGTACTCACCGGCTAGCTACCAAGCGACGCCGTTCTTGATTGCGGTTTAGAAATATTTTTGACATACAAATCAGGCGTCGTATATCTGCTTGTAGTAGTTGTTTCCGCCTTTGGGCGAGATTTGCTCCCGTTTGGGGATGCTATACTTATATCTTATTTTTGTACCCTTTTCGGGGCTAGTTTTTACAAAGGAGGTGCTGCCAAAATTTTAAGAGAAGTAAATTTGGACTTTAAAGAATTTTTATTTGAGATTCCTAAAAGTTTTTAACAATGTTCTTATTACTTACTACCTTTGATGGTTTAGATTTCTAGGTTTTCGGCTTACTTGAATTGTGTTACGCCTGTAGATGTTACGTAGTTTAAGTGTCGTCACGTGCTAAATTTCGGGTCGTGACAGGTAGTATGTCGAATATTTTTAAGAATTGAAATCTAAACCACTGAGTTTTAGTATTTAAAATGTTCGACAACTCTTCCTTATTAATCATTAATAAAAGCAGTTGCACAATGTTTAATTAAGTTGCACCCCTAGTTGGGAGCAAAACAATGCCAAACAGTGGAAATCAATATGCAATAATAATACGACGCACTAGGCGAAAAATTTCATGCATAAGTAAAGAAAGCATAAACCAACACAACTAAACGATCTCACTCAGCCAAATTTAACATATACAAACATAGATCATTCTAAGTCAAATATACAGGTCTGATGGAAAATTTCTAGATCCAATATACATATACCAAAATAGGAGGTTACTGCGTAGGTAACTCACCTAGCAAAATAAGCGATATAAGCTGACAAGTGGATCCGCACTGCTGCTATACGTCCATACGAATCCTGCAAGAAACTAAGGCACAACGGGGGTGAGTTGCCAACTCAGTGAATAAAACTAGCATCTAACAGCTGATAATGTAAGTATGACGAACTAGAGCTAACAACAACAAAGATGAGTATAATGTATGATAACATGTGGAAGCATAAATATATACTACTAAATTTATAAATAAAAACTGAAATCTCATCAATTATTTCCCATAAGATTTATTTTCCCGTGTCCAACATCGACACAAATCTTCTGTTTTCATCAGGCATCGTTTCCCGTACGATCCTGTCAATTAGTAACACCGGTCGGTATCGTCTAGATATCCACTGTGTTTTACAACCATCTCCGGTATGGAGTATCCTCGCTAGGCTCCCCGTCTTAAATGCGGCTATCCTGCCCCTCACTCTCGACCGGGTCCACCATGAATCCGACTGTATAACTCCTCCACTCAGTCCGGATAGCGTAAAAATCCGCCACCGTATAGCTCCCCTACTCGGTTCGGAATAAAACCAAATCATAAAAATAACATCTCATGGTGGACATATCACATGAAACATGAAGAATCGCCGAATATACTACATAGCACATAAAACTCAAAACTAGAAATCCGCGTAATTCAATGTATTTTATATCAAATTGATAATACTTTAAAATGAAGCATGATATGTGTTCATATTAACATTGTTGCAAAATTACCACTATTACTGATGCTTACGGTATGAAGTGAATCATATGTGACATAGCAAGTACTAAGTGTATATGTGACATGTCAATATCGACGAGGTGTAGTGTAACATGTAAATATGTGCACGTGCAACATGACTCGTCGATAATTTGTGCAGTGTTCTAAAAATTATTAAACATGACGTTTTATATATATGAATTCA
The DNA here is from genome assembly GCA_030015575.1 of Agapanthus africanus. Classification (NCBI taxonomy): domain Eukaryota; kingdom Viridiplantae; phylum Streptophyta; class Magnoliopsida; order Asparagales; family Amaryllidaceae; genus Agapanthus; species Agapanthus africanus. Next base: position 719,153,247 of record JASDDO010000024.1, read on the forward strand.
TACGGGAAAGTTTCTAAATTCAATTTTATACACAAGGAACAATTATAACTAGCTTAAATCTCGGGCATATTACGCCGTCCATACAAAATCCCCCGGTAGATGTTTAGTCTACTCACAGGAATACGTCGAATCTACTCGAATGTCATCAACCCTTTTCCCTTTCTTGCGGCCTCCGAAGTCTCCGCGGTCGAACCTGACATCGAAATTGACTTTCGTATAAGAAACGGATAAACTCCGATACGGCAAAAACGTGAAACTACAAGACTTATATACTAAATATGCAACGTACGAATATTGTGAACTATCTAAAACTTAAACTAACCTGAGCTAACCCTTTGCTGTTTATAACAGGCAAAAACAGGATCGTGTCATAAACATCCGTGTCGTATTTAGAACCTTTAACCCCAAAATAGATATTTGCTTACAGATTTTATATACTGAATTTATAACATAAACTAACAATACCAGTCACCCTAAAATATAAACAAAGAGCTACTCTAGAAAAATCAATGGCCAACTCCCTAGAAAGTCCGGCGAGCTCGAATAATTGGCAGATGTCGCCGGTCGATTGTTTGAGGAATGGGTTCGTGTTTCTTGTGGTTATTCTAGGTCCAATTTATAAGTCTACTGTACTGCTTGATTTTGTTACAGATCTACTATACTATAGCAGATCAAAACAGAGCAAGAACCTAACCAAAATACGATATTTCTGATATCTTACATCTATACTCAACCAGTATTGAACTAAAAGAACTACAGGGTTGGAAATTATACCAATCAAGAAGATCAACTGAAAGTTTCTTTCAAAGATGTACAAGCCTGCTAGGTCCTAGCTTGAGGGTTGAGGTAGAGAGCACAACACTTAGCCTTTCATGTCATTTCTCCTTCTTTTTCTTTAGTGAGGTCTAGGATTTTGTTTTCTAAACTAGGAAATTTCTTTTAAATCTCAATATATCAACTGAACAAATAAGAAGAGATAAGAGCATGGAGTGATAAGGCTTGGAGGTGGTGTCAACATGATGGATGGTGTGCTATTCATGCAAAAAGGAGGTGTATGTGTGAGGTTCAACCTAGGTTATGCTATCCCATGAGTTTAAATTAACCTTAACCATGACCTAGCCCTCTTTACAAAAAACCCCTCACACAATATCTAATTTCCATAATTAATTAAACTTTCCATAAAACCCCTCACACTATATCATACTACATAATGAAGTTAAAAATTTCACTAAAACCCTTCATGAAACTTAATATTATATAAACCACCACTTTCTTTACGAAATTACTTTACGACATATAAAAAGGTCTTTTTTATTACAATAAAATTAAAATAACATTTTCTATTTAACTAAATAAATAAATTAATTATCTAAAATATTTCAAAATGTTACAATATTCCTCCCTTAAGAAAATTCGGTCCCCGAATTTAAAACTGTCATGACCCGAAATTGGCACGTGACGACCCTTAAACTACGTAACGTCTCCAGGCATAACGAAATTCAAGTAAGCCAAAACCCAGCAATCTAAATCATCAAAAGTAGTAAGCGATAAGAACATTGTTAAAACTTTTGAAACCTCAAATACAAATTCTTTAAAGTCCAACTTTATTTCCTTTAAAATTTTGGCAGCACCTCCTTTGTAAAACAAGCCCCCAAAAAGGGTACAACAAAAGATATAAGTAAAGCATCCCCAAAAGGGAGCAAATCCAAGCCCAAAGTCGGAAAACAATCACCACAACAGATATACGACGCCGTAGCGAAGAAAAAGACGATATAAATAAAAACTGCATAAAAGACCGCAAAGTTACCAAATAATATACAATATCGTCCTCACAACTCGTCTCTAAGTCAATATATGAAATAGTAGATGGAGAGTACTGGATACAACGAATACAATGAGCAATATCGGATAACCGCAAAACCTACCTATAGCAAAACTGCACCCAGTCAGCCATATCGGTATCCACTGCAAAATATGATACGATAGATGAAAGCCCTGCCTCGACTGCCTTGAGGGACTACCTGCAAAACACTATGACACAACGGGGGTGAGTTGCCAACTCGTGAATAGTAAATAACATATGCATGTAATCGCAAGTATGCACGAACTGCGCGAATCTATCACATGCAAGCTAAAAGCAATAAATGGCCATATGTATGCAACAGTCATGAAATGTACTCTATCAGGTACAACTAATACATGAAGCAATAATATGGCAGTATGTATATGCAACAGTCATGAAAGATACTCTATCAGGTACTACTAATACATGAAGCAATGCATATAAATAAATGCGGAATATGGGATAAAACATGTCATCCTCACGGAATCCTCATCGTGGCAGGACCAGTGTCCTTCAAGACAATCCAAATCCCAAATATCCTCAAATCGGCCCTCAGGTCGGCCATAATATCGACCCACAGATCGGCCATCATATCGGCCCTCAGATCGGCCTCATATCTAATGAATAAGAAACTTGCACAGATCATTATAATGATATATATTATAAATAAATAAATATATATATATATATATAACAGCATCCCATACCACTGATATGTAGATATACCTGCATATATAACAGCGTCCCATACCACTGATATATATACTTAGAGGTAAAATATCATGAAAACTAGTTCAAGTATCGACACATAAATACTCATCTATCAGGCGTCGTCACCACGACTGGCCCTGATATGTACGTATCATACGTTCATCGGAAAACCGAGTACCCAGCTTCGATACCCGAATTCCCCGTATCCATATGTACATGACTCCGGTCGATATCTCCGCGATCACCGACGAGTCCAATACTGTCACCGGTAGGTATGATTCCCCCACTAACTCATCGCCATCATCTGCGATCTTCTTGTCCCGGGATACCTCCGGGCCCCATGATTGTAATGATTTCGGATTGTGTATGTTGGAAAATTGTAAAGAAATCAAAACCAAAAATTATTTGACCGCAATCAACTACGGTGTCGGATGTAGATTGTAAGTGAGTGCGGATCGTCCACAGGGACAGTGTAATAGTTTGTCTTTTGAATTAGATGAGTTGAAACTTTAATGAAAAGAAAACAAACAATTCAAGATTTGTAATTGCAATTCAAGAAGAGAAAATCTAGATCTAAGAAAGCATTAAAAAGATAGAATCAAGAATTGATAGTTTGTTGATTTTTCCAACCCAAATATCAAGAATCGAAATGAGGCTCGTAGGAATCGATCGGATCTATAGATGTGATGTAATCTTACAATTACGTATTCTTATCCTTTGATGAATTGACACTAGATCGATGATAATCGATCGAGAATTAGGGATTTCTTATGAAACTAGGGTTTCATCTTATCCCTTATTCTTTCGTCGATATCATTCACATTCTAGCCTCTAGTAAATTCAAGAAACGATCGTAGATCCCTAATTTCAAGCGATCACAATCAAGAAAGTATCGCAACGAAACTAGGTCATCGATTCTTGAACTTGCTAGGGTTTACAAAGCTCGTAGGACTTAAAAATCGTATTAAGATTTGTTACATCATCATTCTACAATCGTCTCGATTCCTCCACGAGCGGAGTTTTACTCAAACATCACAACAAGAACCACAATCACAAATTGAGATCTAATCATGATGCAAGAATTAAAAGAAAGCAAGATTAAAGAATTTCACCTTTTATTTATATCAACAATTTCATTACATTCGCTCAAGAACTACAAAAGGAAGAACTCGATCGTTGATTTGGCTTCGCTCGTCTCCTTGAGTCGCAGATCGGCTTGGATCACTTGCCCGATTGAAGATCGGCTCGGCTCCTAAAAGGTTGAAGGCTTCTTGCTTGATTGGTACTCAAGATCTTGAATTTGGAGTGGAATTAGGGTTAGGGTTTCGCACAAGTCTTGTCACTAGACTTATGGAAGAAAATGAAGAATTGAAGAAGACTAAAGATGATTGAACTAAATGAACTAAAAAATGACTCCCCAACCCTTAGATCTAGGTTCCTATTTATAGTCATCAAAACCCTAGATCTAGGATTTGAATTTTAAGTTTCCCTCCAAAAGTTTGTTGAGGAGATTTTGACTTTCCCTCCAAAAGTTAGTTACAGGAGAAGCTTCTAGATGTGATTAGTTAGGAGGGAGCTTCTAGAAGAGGTTAGTTAGGAGCTTAATTAGGATTAGCTTTGCTTAATGATCTTTGCTGATCTGGAAGAAGACTCTGGAGAATTCTGGAATTTGACTTGTCAAAATGAGGTGTAGGCCTTGAGATAGGAGTTTTGCACTGAAAATTGAGCGATGATGTGGCAAAACCGCCGCGGAACCGCGGCTCAAGCCGGCTCCCGCCGCGGTTCCGCGGCTCTTTTGAAGCTTCAGGGCTTGGTTCTTCTGGTGCTTGTTGGGCTTGAGTTTTGGGCCTTTCTTTGATATGTTGAATTGTATTTTTCCCTCTATATTGCTACCAGATCTGAAAACATGGAGTTGGTGTATTTTTTATCAGCTTCTTTTGACTTTGCTCCTGCAATTTCCTGCAAAAATCTCGAGACAAGTGTTGCGCAAATACAGAGATGATGCGATGCCATGAAATGCGGTCAATTTCTCTTAAAGTGCCGGTTTTAGAGTCTAACACATGCAATCTGATATTTAACGACTGATTTGCTAATATGTGAAATGTGAATACCGAACACTTCTAAATGAGTGCAAAAGATGGGAAAATTGCCGTGTTAAAAATACATTATTTTCGACTGATCAAATACCCCCAGACTTAATTTCGATCGTCTCGAGCGAATGTTTTATTAAAAAGAGAAGGAGAAAATAAAGAAAGAGAAAAACTAATTAGCACACTTCCGTATGCAACACGATTGCACTGAGCACGTGCAACAAGCCTTTAAACCTCTAGGTGTCCCTAGTAGGAGGAGTGTTGTCTCCTGAGGGTTTTCAGCGGATTGCACCCACAAAATCCAATAATAAAAGAAAGATCATGAATATTACATTTAAAAAAAAGAATTGTAAAAGAAAAGCCTTGAAAATTAGGGTTTCCAACTAAGCTAGCTTTTCGGTTGTCATGAGCCCTATCTTAATGGTTATGAAAAGATGTCAGAAATCACGTCCTCCCTCAATAAAATATCGTCTTATTCTTCATTCCTATCTTTCTTCCAAACATCGATCGTATAACCCTGCGTGTGTGTAAAGGACATCCCTACACCCGGAGAATTCAATTCAAACTATCATACTCTTGCCCATCAGCCTCAGTACTTTTTAATTAATGAATATTAGGATTGCTCACACACTTTCATGTGACCGTTAATACTTCTTGAGGTACTAACCGACCGATTACTCATGTGCTTCCTTATTTGGTGTATTTTCCTCGTCTTGCACCATCTTAGGCATAGCAGTGACTCCCAGACCAGTTGGCCTTAGGGCACTAGGTGAAGAAGCACCCACGCTATATATTTTTTTATTGCCCTCGGTGATAACAAAACCAGTGTCCATTTTTCTCACCACTTTATATTTTTTATTTTTTATTTTTTTTATTTCCTTCATACTTTTGGCTTTAAGACAAGAGCATTTCAAGGTATCCTCTACTATCCCAGGCTTTAAGACGTGTGTAAGTGCGAATAGCAGGGTAGCAACGTTCAAAATGTTTGGCTTTACAGAATAGAAACTATTTTTCAGACTTATTTTTATCCTCAGATTAGTGACTTCCTTCATCTTACTAACCCTTGGGACAACGGCTCATAACTACTTATTACTAGTTCGTATAAGAAAACTTCTAATTTTCTTAGTTTTCTTAAATTTTTCTAATCTCATGGATGTAATTGTTCACTATCTAAACTTTCATTATCTTATTTATGTACAAAAAAATGTTTTAATAGTTTTGAAAATTTTTAAATTTTTATCGGTTTTCAAAAATGTTTTGTGCTTATGAAAATGATATGCAAATGATGCAGAAATAAGCACAAACCTCCCCCAAACTTGTTTTCAACAGTGTCCTCACTGTTGCCATCAGCTAAATCTCGAAAAACCTGTAAGCTTGGGAGGAATTTATTAGTGGGGGCAAAATATATAAGTGAAGAACCTCCCCCAAACTTATTTTTGGCTCAAAATTTTGTAAAAATTTTCTATTTTTTTTAGGAGCCAGAAAAATATACCCCCCCAAACTTAAGCAATGTTAATCTTTTAAAATCACATGAGGGGGTCAAAAAATCATTGGTCGATGCCAAGCTTTGCAAAGACCAAATGTTAACACCAACCATTCAAAGATTTTATCAATGCAGTGCTCTGGTTGGTGGAAGAAGAAGTGGGGAAAGGATAAGTGGTGGAAAAGAAAGTGTGTGCATTTCGTATTGGAGAGACGATGCAGTGAATGTGATGGATTACTCGCATTCTTTTTACAGTCCATATGAAGGGGTGGAGGTTCAATTTCATTGATTGGGAGATGATTCATCTCAACACCCGTGTCATTTAAAAATGCGAGTTCATCAGCGAAGATCTCCTCAAAAGTTCCATCAACACCCCAAAGAATAATATCATCACAAAGTGCGGGATGATCTTCAGACTCTATAAACGGTTCATAATCGGTGTTAGTTGTTGACCCGGACATCTCGGTGGAAGAGTCCGTATGTGTATGATACATAGTAGGGTCGAACAACAACATATGAAAAGAGTCAAAATCAGTATCAGGAGGATCATCAAATTCGCTGCTGTCGACATCCATTAAGTCGACAGAACAGACCTGAGCAGTAGGTTCGGAGGGTACACTTCCCAACTTGTAAATGTTTAGTTCTATTGACCTATTCCCGAAAGATAGGGTCATAGAACCGTTACGACAGTTGATAATAGCATTGGAAGTGGCCAAAAAGGGGCGACCTAAAATCACCGGAATTTGATTCCGTGGGTTCGCTACAGGCTGTGTATCAATTACAATAAAATCTACCGGGAATATAAATTCTCCGATTTTTATTAACACATCCTCCAGTTCACCCCGAGGTTTGTTGATTGATCGGTCAGCCATCTGGAGAGTTATGCTCGAAGGCTTTAACACTCTGATACCTAGTTGCTCGTATACCGAGTAAGGAAGTAAGTTAACACTAGCGCCAAGGTCAAGTAACGCACGGTTGATGTGTTTCTCCCTAATAGAAATGGAAATAGTAGGACAACCAGGGTCCTTACGTTTCCGTGGTAATTGTTGGGGAAAAGCCGTGTCTACAGTACTTGACATGAAGATTTTTATAGGCACTTGAGTCTTCCTCTTCCTAGTGCACAAGTTCTTAAGGGTTTTTGCATAGGACGGAACTTGTTGGATAGCATCTAGGAGAGGGATGTTGATATTAACTTCCTTAAACATGTTCATAATCTTCTCCATATGTGGACTTGGTGTGTTAGCCCTTAACCGATTAGGATAAGGTGCTTTGGCAATAAGCGCTGGGTCCATCATAGGAGAAGGAAGTGTTTGTGGAATCGATCCCTTAATAGAAGTGGGGATCGTCCGTGGAGGGGTAAAAGAGGTGGGCTGAAGTGGCGAGCCTTTTGGGAAATGAAGAATAGGCTCGGAAGAAGGTGGTGGGGTAGAAGAACTGGGGTCAGAATTAGAAGTGTGTGTGTGAGGAAAGGTCTCAGCCGAGGTTTTATTGATTGATTTTTCTGTATCATCAAACTCTTCCCCAACGTGATTGTCAAGCACTCTTCCAGATCTCAACGTGATTGCATCCACATGATGTGAATAGCCAGGATTTGGTAAAGGTTGAGCTGGAAGTTTCCCTTTCACTTTTGCACTCATTTCGGCTCTTAATCGTGAAATTTCTGCTTCCATCGATTTGATACTCTCAGCTTGGGACGCTGAGTTTTTCTTAATTTTATCGACAGAAGACTTCATTTCAGCCGAAACTTGCATGATATTTGTTAAGACCAAATTCATGCATTGTGCAAATGAATAGGATTCATCAGTCCCGGTCAACTGTAAATGACTAGACGGTGCAAAAGTGTTGACCGGATTTTGAAAATTTTGTGCTTGAAAGGGGTGCTGACTCAATTGTGGTGGTTGCTGTTGTGGTGGAGGGACCCTTTGGAATTGATTCGGGTTTGGAACCATGTTTTGAGATTGTGATTGGTTCCAAGAAAAATTAGGGTGATTCCTCCAACCCTGATCATATGTGGAGGAAAATGGATCGTTTCTAGGTCTTTGAAATGCGGCATTGGTATGCTCATGACCTTGAAGCGGACATTCTTCCGTCAAGTGAGACGGATCAGAACAACAGCCACATAGAGTTTTGGAGAGTGATATTTGACTTAGGGCGGCTAAAAATTTGTTTTCCATAGTTTCAAGTTTCTTTTGCATAGCCGAAATGTCAGCTCTAACTCCTATGGAAATATTATTGCCTTCCCTAGACGATTGACTCACACCCTCCTACTGTAAATATTTTTCAGCGAAATCTTCTAGAAAATTCCAGGCTTCCCCATCATCTTTAGTCATGAAGTTGCCTTGACACATGGATTCAAGGGTCTGTCTTGTGAAAGGAGCAATGCCCTCATAAATGATTCGGCATAATTCCCATTTTAGGATGCCGTGATGTGGACATTGGACTAGCAGATCCTTGAAACGTTCAAGACATTTTGAAAATGTTTCATTTGGAAGCTGGGTGAATTGATAGATTTCGCTACGGACTCGAGCTGTCTTTTGGTGTGGGTAGAATTTCTTAAGGAATGCTTTGACGAATTCGTCCCAATTTGAAATGGAATGTGCGGTAGTGTTATATAGCCACATCTCGGCTAAATCGCACAAAGTGAATGGGAGAAGACGTAGATGGAAAGCATCCACAGAAAGCTGTGAAGTATCCATCATTGCGCATACATTTTCAAATTTCGTGATAAACACGTATGCGTCTTCAGACTCGAGACCGTGAAATTTTGGTAGAAGGCTGATGTATTGGGGTTTTATTTGAAAATTTTCCCCGTTGGCTGGTGGAATGGATAGACAGGTGGAAAGTGGGCCTCGTGTAGGATAGCACCTCTCCTGGAGAGAGATGCGAGGTGGATTCTACGCACCAACGGACGGCGGCAGGGTAGTGGAAAAGAAGTTCGATGGAGATGGATCCATCGATGTGGGTGTGGTGGTGGGTAAAAGAAAGGGTAAATGTAGAAATACCGACTTTTGGGTCGATGAGGAAAACGCGGACTTAACGGGCACTAGAATCCCGTGTCCAGCCTATCTTGCACTAAAAAGGGTTAGTACAAGTGGCAGCGTGAATTTATAATTAGGGGAAATGATATGAATGCGGTGTTTGTTTTGAAAATTGATACGGATTTTGAAAAATATGATGCAACACAACAAATGCCACACACAAACCCTAATTTCTAGTGGTCACCTAGGTCCGGCTCTAGACCGCTCCTAACTGCCAAAAGACAAGTCGCAGGATAGAATCCTCCACTGCCTCTTTGTCCCCCTGTGGCCGGATAAGTGCCAGGTAAGTGGGAAGGTACTCCACTACGTAAGTAGTGGGCCTAATTAAAAACCACTAGCCTTAGACACACTCGCCTTAGGCACCACAAGAAAACGCGGATAAGCAATGAATTACCTACGGCCTTCTCTTGTCCTAATTGAGCGCGACGGTCCTTAGAGTCATCTCTAGATTTCTTTTAGTTAATGTGGGTCAATGCGGATGCAAGTTTTGCGATTTTCGGGGCCTAGCAAGGGTAATGAAATCCCCACCTAATTTGGATTTGGCCGTGCCCCTTAATTTCCGTATTTAGAATGCAAACAACCAAGAAATCAAAATCACGCATAAATTTAATTTTGCTTTTGCGGCGCTGCGATTATTTGCAAAGAAACCTGCAAGAAATTGTTATTTGGAGTAGATGAGGGAGAAGATAAGAAAGTGAGAAGCTTACAGAGAAAATTTGGTACACTGAAGCAGCTAGGCCGCCGCGGAACCGCCGCAATAGGAGGCTCCCACCGCGGAACCGCGGTCTTCTGTGCGGATCTCTGTGCAAAATTTTAACAGTGAACTTCTGTTCACTCCTTCAGTTCTCTGGAATATTCACAAATTTTATCCAAGCTCTAATGATTCCAGATTTCCTCGCAATCAAATCACAACACACGTATTAGGGTTTGTGCGAGTTTAGATCTAAAAATTATAATGGAATAAATTTTTCAACTCAAATTTCAAAATACGAACAATTAGCGCACTATCCCCGGCAACGGCGCCATTTGATTGTAATGATTTCGGATTGTGTATGTTGGAAAATTGTAAAGAAATCACAACCAAAAATTATTTGACCGCAATCAACTACGGTGTCGGATGTAGATTGTAAGTGAGTGTGGATCGTCCACAGGGACAGTGTAATAGTTCGTCTTTTGAATTAGATGAGTTGAAACTTTAATGAAAAGAAAACAAACAATTCAAGATTTATAATTGCAATTCAAGAAGAGAAAATCTAGATCTAAGAAAGCATTAAAAAGATAGAATCAAGAATTGATAGTTTGTTGATTTTTCCAACCCAAATATCAAGAATCGAAATGAGGCTCGTAGGAATCGATCGGATCTATAGATGTGATGTAATCTTACAATTACGTATTCTTATCCTTCGATGAATTGATACTAGATCGATGATAATCGATCGAGAATTAGGGATTTCTTGTGAAACTAGGGTTTCATCTTATCCCTTATTCTTTCGTCGATATCATTCACATTCTATCCTCTAGTAAATTCAAGAAACGATCGTAGATCCCTAATTTCGAGCGATCACAATCAAGAAAGTATCGCAACGAAACTAGGTCATCGATTCTTCAACTTGCTAGAGTTTACAAAGCTCGTAGGACTTAAAAATCGTATTAAGATTTGTTACATCATCATTCTACAATCGTCTCGATTCCTCCACGAGCGGAGTTTTACTCAAACATCACAACAAGAACCACAATCACAAATTGAGATCTAATCATGATGCAAGAATTAAAAGAAAGCAAGATTAAAGAATTTCACCTTTTATTTATATCATCAATTTCATTACATTCGCTCAAGAACTACAAGAGGAAGAACTCGATCGTTGATTTGGCTTCGCTCGTCTCCTTGAGTCGCGGATCGGCTTGGATCACTTGCCCGATTGAAGATCGGCTCGGCTCCTAAAAGGTTGAAGACTTCTTGCTTGATTGGTACTCAAGATCTTGAATTTGGAGTGGAATTAGGGTTAGGGTTTCGCACAAGTCTTGTCACTAGACTTGTGGAAGAAAATGAAGAATTGAAGAAGACTAAAGATGATTGAACTAAATGAACTAAAAAATGACTCCTCAACCCTTAGATCTAGGTTCCTATTTATAGCCATCAAAACCCTAGATCTAGGATTTGAATTTTAAGTTTCCCTCCAAAAGTTTGTTGAGAAGATTTTGACTTTCCCTCCAAAAGTTAGTTAGAGGAGAAGCTTCTAGATGTGATTAGTTAGGAGGGAGCTTCTAGAAGAGGTTAGTTAGGAGCTTAATTAGGATTAGCTTTGCTTAATGATCTTTGCTGATCTGGCAGAAGACTCTGGAGAATTCTGGAATTTGACGTGTCAAAATGAGGTATAGGCCTTGAGATAGGAGTTTTGCACTGAAAATTGAGCGATGATGTGGCAAAACCGCCGCGGAACCGCGGCTCAAGCCGGTTCCCGCCGCGGTTCCGCGGCTCTTTTGAAGCTTCAGGGCTTGGTTCTTCTGGTGCTTGTTGGGCTTGAGTTTTAGGCCTTTCTTTGATATGTTGAATTGTATTTTTCCCTCTATATTGCTACCAGATCTGAAAACATGGAGTTGGTGTATTTTTTATCAGCTTCTTTTGACTTTGCTCCTGCAATTTCCTGCAAAAATCTCGAGACAAGTGTTGCGCAAATACAGAGATGATGCGATGCCATGAAATGCGGTCAATTTCCCTTAAAGTGCCGGTTTTAGAGTCTAACACATGCAATCTGATATTTAACGACTGATTTGCTAATATGTGAAATATGAATACCGAACACTTCTAAATGAGTGCAAAAGATGGGAAAATTGCCGTGTTAAAAATACATTATTTTCGACTGATCACCCCACCATGTACCCACACACGGCCCACACCACTCATCGCACGGTGTATATATCAGAAATCTCATGGTGGATGCTGAAATATTATATCAAGAGCAACCGGGTTTTTCAAATAATGCATAATTTCATGAACTACCACGGTCCTCAAATCCAGAAAATATCATAGGAAATCCATATTTCAATGCGAAAATCCATTAATATGATATATGCAACATAAAACAGTAATATGAGCATATAAAAGAAAAACCGCTATTTAACTACAACAAATTATTAAATATATCATGCGGTTCCTAATTTCTTCCAAACCAAACACAAAATCATAAAAAGGTGAACCTGTAGCTATAGCCAGGTATGCGTAACCATGTCGGTATAGCAAGATATGTGTATCTACCTCTCAATAATGATGTAATACCCTCCAGGTATATGTGTAGCTATAACAAAGTACACGGGTGTACATGTAAGTATGTATGCAAGATGTACATGTAGCTATGTCTTATATGTGTTTATACCTATCACTAATGGTACAATACCATATAGGTATATGGGTAGCTAACATGTAGGCATGTCAAGGCATATGTGTAAGCATGTAGGTATACAGGTATGCTATAAGTCATATGCACAATAAAAATAAGGATCATGTCTCAAGTTCCTAGCCAATACAATATCACGTATGTATAGGTGTTGTGCGTGTTTTGGCAAATATTGACGGTATGTGTGGCATACAATCAGTGCTCGTGCAACATGAGCCGTCAATAATAGTGCAGTGTCCAATGGGTACAAGTCCAAACACAACAAGTAATAATATGCAATGAAGTTTATGCACAAACTCTATATATGCAATATAAACATGCGACTAATATCATATCATATCTAGCCCAGACGCATAATGCCATGCGGGCGATTCCCCTGTAGATGTTAAATCTACTCACTGATGATCCTGGCTAAGTAAAGCCAACCACTTGCTTTCCCCTCTTCGCAATGTCCGAAGTCCCTACCTGCGATCCTAAAATCACAAATCAACAAGGCAAGTGTATATTAGTAATCGACCAATAACATGTACAAACTACGTTTGATCGACGCACCAACTCCAAACATACTCTCAAGTGTTCGTTTAGTGGCTAACGCACGTAGCGACACTACGAAACTAACCCAAGAGCAAAAGATACACAGACACGAACTGTATCGCATAACATAACGCGCGTAATCAAAACACTAGAAAACAAGAAAAGTGATCCCAGATTTTTCTACTCAAACAAATTGTAAAAGTTGCACATACCACAAGACCACACACAACCCCAGAGACCCCCAGACAAAAACCCAAACCCAAACACTCCAGTCTGGCCGCAAATTGCGGCCAGAAGCAATATATTTGCGGCCGACTTACCATGGAATTGTCTCAGGTTTTTATGGTGGGTCCTAGGTCACTACACAAGGTTACTCTAATGGGAACTTTTCCAACAAATACCTGGTTTGATAGCAGATCATCCGAGACACCAATTTACACTAAAAATACGATATTTACCCGAAACTAAACTTTACACGTTCTAAACTGAAACTTACAAGCTACATAACAATAAAAGGACCTACTTAACAGATAGATATCATTACCTATCCACAAAAGCTCAAAGATCCTAGCTTTCCAAGCTCCAAGGTATCCAAGAGGCAAAACAAGGCTTGAGATGTGATTTGGTGATGGTTTTGTGATTGATTTATGAAGATTAGTGAAAGAAATGATAAGTGTTCAGTTTGAGGCTATGAGGAATGAGGAAATAATGATAAGGAGATGAAGTGAGGGAGAGAAATAGAGAATGAATGATAAAGACAGAGAGAGAGAGAGGTGAGCATAAGGTGAGTGCACTATTGCATTAACTCACCATCAATGCAAGCCATCAAGTCTCCATGACTCACCTTGCCACCTCCTCTTCAATCCTAAACAATAAGAAATATCTCTCACAAATATCTAGGGTTTTAGGGTTAAGGTTAAACAAAGGATTAGGATTTGGGTTAAGTGTCATGGTTGCTAAACTAGATTAACAAAAACAAACCCTCACATTAACGTGCACACATGTGTGCAAGCACAAAACAATTAATAATAAAATATTAATTAATTGTAATAAAATGTGAGGAAGCCGAATTAGTAAACTTTTTACAGAAAACCCGCGCTATCGCTTAATTAACACTAATCGAATTCTAAGACGTTACAATCTCCCCCTTATAGAAATTCGTCCCCGAATTTAAAATTCGTACTAAACGTACCTTCAGAGAGATGAGTGCAAAACTCCCATATCTAGCTCGTAGCCTTCCAAGTGATCACCTCACTATACGGCTACACAAAAAAAAAAACCTCTACAGATGGCAAGACCCTTGACCGAAGTTTCTCCACCTGCCGATCCACTAACACTATCGGCTGTCGATGAATGAAAGATCGCGTCCAAGATAAATGGTCTGGTGCTAAATCATGTGAGAAAGGTCATGAAGGTATTTGCAAAGGTATCGACACAAGGAATACGGGGTGAATACTCAAAATATGGGCGGAAGTGCCAAGTTATAGGCAACGGTACAAACTCGCTTCAAGGGTTTCAAAAGGACCAACAATTCTAGGACTAAGCTTCCAAACACTCAACATGCCATTTATCGCAAAAATCCGTCGGAATACATGATCTCCCACTGCGACCACCACGGTCGGCATAAAACTTCTGTCTGCACTGGGCTGTTCTCATCCTGACCTAAACCAACTGGATCTTCACCGAAGCCTCTCGGCTAACAGGGGTCCAAAAATCCTACTCTCGCAGAGTCAGTAAATCAGACTGGCGATCGACACCACCTACCAAACAGAGCCTAAAGGTTGCCAATTGGAATGTCTCCTGATAACAGCTATCGAAGGAGAACCCTATCAATGGAAAGTGACGATCTCAACTGCCAACAACCAATTAGTACGTACGCACAAGCATATCCTCCAGAGTCTGTATAGTCCGCTCTGTCTAACCATCGGCCTACGGATAGAAAGCGGAGCTAAAGCTTAACCAGCACCCAAGGCTTCCTGAAGCTTCTGCCAAAGACGGCTAGCGAACTGATGCCTCTATTAGATACAACGCATGAAGGAACTCCGTGCAAACGCACAAACTTACCGAAGAACAACAGAGCAAACTGAGCATAACCGGACAACAATCACTCGAATGGAGTCACACCCTGTCTAAACCTGGGTAGACACCACAACGAACTCATGGAGATCTGCTCCCATTCCCACACCGGAACTGTAGCGTCTTGAAAAGTCGTTTTGGTGTTTTCCTGAAAATCGGTGAAAATTCGGTATTTTTCCGAAAACCGTCTTTCTCGTTATTTTGCAGTTTAGGGCTAATTATACTTAAAATGGATAGGTAATTGCTTGTTTTTAGTAGCTAATGAGTTACTTATGAAATTTTGGTCATTTAAAATTTTTTCCCTATTTTTCAATTTTTTAATATTATTTTAAGCCGGTAAGAAAATACATTAATTTAGTGATAAATACAAATTTTTCCGGGCTAATTTTAAGCTTTAAAATCATGTTAATTAAAATCTAGTTGTAATACAAATTTTTAGTATTTTATTTTGATTTTTAACTAATTTTTATTATAGAAAACGAAATTGATTGAATTTAAGCTAAAACTTGCAATTTTGGACTTGTAGGGGGTCTTTTTGCATAAAATTTTTGTTCACTCTCTCTGACACACCCTCACACTCCCTAGGCCGGCCCATCACAGCAGGAAATCCCATCTTCTTTTTTTGGTTTCAATTCTTGTGGTGAAATGTATTGGAGGATTAAAATATATTAATTTGGAGGTGGGTTGTACTTTGATATATGAGGGTTTGACTTGGAAAAAAAATTTCCCCAACTCCCCACTCCTCACCCACACCCTCCCCTTACCTTTTCTGGCCGAGACCTGCTCCCCCCCCCCATTTCCATTATTTTCCTTCTCTTTTTCTCTCATTTTCTTCAAAAATTTTCATTGAAATTCAATAAAAATCAACAAATCCTTCACTTTTTCAACACAAAACCTTATTCCCTCTCTTCTCAAACCCAAATTGGTTCAAATCTTGGAGAAAGATGGCATCTTGGGAGATTTTAGCAACTTAGGGATTGATCTTTTGAGGTATAATTTCTAATCAAATGGTTAAATTGTAGTTTAAAGTGTGCTAATTGAACTTTGAAAATTGTTTTAGTGTTAATTTTAGTGTTAATTGCATACTGGTTTTTTTAAAGTTTGTGGTTTGAATTTAATTTAGGGTTTAGATCACCATTAAGAGATTAATTAAGCTATTTTGTTATCTAGTTATTTTGTTAGCTTAATCTAGGAGGTTAACTTGCTAATTGGGCTATAAATTAGTGTTAATTTAAGGTTTTCATATATAGTTTGGATTAAGATTTGCTAGGTTATAAATTCAAGTAATGGTTGTTTATGGAAATTAGGTTTTGAATCATTGCTAATGTGTTGTAATTATAGTGTTTGTAGATTGCTTGTAGTGTGGTTGGTTGTTCAAGCTTGATAGTAGTCTTTGTAGCAAATCGGCGATGTTGCACCGATTTTTGGAATGCAACTGCTTACTAGTTTTGTTATAAAATTATGTGATGGATTATTTTCGACATCTTGATGATTGTGTTGGCTTATCCTATGACGTTTAGGATGCGTGAGTGCGGAGTTTTGAGTAGTCGGGTTTTAGTTTTGCCGGGCGGCCAAATCGGCGTTTGTTGGCAGTTTTTGCGATTTTCGCATGTGTTCCGCGCACCCTGCGCACGTTGTACCTAGCTAGTGAACATTAGTAGTTTCGTTTGGGTTTTGCGTCGTTCTTGATATGTAACCTTATGTTTGGTATTGATGTAAATTCCAGGTTCGGTCGCGGAGACGTCAGACGCGGCGCGAAAGGGGAAAGCGGTGATTGGACACAGCTAGCCAGGGATTCCGGTGAGTAGATGTAACATCTACGGGGGACTATCGTTGGATGGCGCAAGCCAACCGATAGTTTTAGTAACTTACAAGATTCTTAGTGATGTTAGTAATTAGGTGTGAAATACTTATTTGACTATTTGCTGCATCCATGCATTATATTGACATACCTATACGAAATCATTTTATAGGACACCTGCACCATTGCCAGGGTTTTTATATGCAGCACGAGCACTATTCATGCTTACACACACACCCTGGTAATTGCCATGCCACCACACTAGATAACCTTTAAATTTAAACCTTTTACTAATTGATACTTAAACTTGTGCTATTGCCTTTAATTCCTTAAAATGAAACCGTAGGATTGCTATTCATGTGCATGTACTTCATCATATTAATTGTTCATGCTTAATCCATTAATCACACATCGCAACTTGATTATTGATACCATATGCATTCATTATCACTGATATATGCACTTATGAGGATTTCTTGAGATTTTATGATATTGCTGGATTTCGGGGGAAAGCCGCAAAATTTCTAAACTTATTATATTTTTAAAACATGTAAATTGCGGTTTTCTAGTGATGTAAGTGTCGTCCACCATGAGTTTGCTGTGGTTTTGGAAATCCGTGTCGAGGAGTGGAGGAACCGACACGGGTACATGGTGGGCCCGGTAAGGTACCCCGGGGCAAGAGGAATGTGGTGTTGACGTTGAGCCTGGCAGGGGACGGATTATCTACCGGTGACTGTTTGGGACGGCGAATATCCAGAGGATACCGACCGTGGCCGCTAGATGATGAGATATTGATATTTGAGATGGGTCAGCCGGACGGCTGAGGCCAGAGATACATTGATATGAGATTTGAGACAGTTTTGAGGTGTCGATGCTGGATAGGTTCTTGTTGATTCTATTGGTATTGTTCTGGTATTTCAAAAGACATTCTTAAAGGGAAAAACATGATTTCTTATACTTACACATTCAGATCACGAGCTGATTCGCATTACATTCATACCTGCTAGTATATCCATATTGCATACATACTTGCCATTATGTCCTGCCTTACCTGTATTTAGATGCTAGGATGCTTGTGTGCATGCATTCGATAGCCTGTGTAGATGTTATTTATTACTCACGAGTTGGCAACTCACCCCCGTTGTGCCATAGCCTTTTGCAGGTCCGCTCCGTCAGTACAGTAGCGGCGGGTGCGCTTGCTTCTTTTGCCTCTTTTGCCTGGACTCGAGGTTTTGCTCCTAGGTGGGTTATATCATTATTTTTGTACCACCTTGTATATTCTTTGTATCTAGAACACTCCATCTACTGTATCCACCAGCATTATTGTATATTGACCTAGAGATGAGACTGTGAGATTTCTGTATTTTGGGGTCGAGCTCACTTGAGTCGACATGCTGTTTTTCTTATGCTTCATTATGATTATTTTGCTTGTTGTCATTTTATATTGCGTGGGATTTGTGACCGCCTTATGGCGAAGAGCTAGCTCCCGCTTGGGGATGCCCTATTTTGTTGGATTCATATATATTTTTGTTGTACCCATTTTGGGGGCTAGTATTTACAAAGGAGACTCTGCCGAAATTTTCGGAAAAAATTGGTATTGTTTTAAAAAGGGTTTTACATGACTTATTTGATAAACTCGCTTTCAATGGATTGGTTTTCCTTCATTCTTTTGCTTAATTGGTTTTGTTTTCTGGGCTTTGGCTTACTTATTTTACGGACGTCTTTAGACGTTTCGTAAACTTAAGTGCCAGTCACGTTCCGTACCCTACGGGTCGTGACAAAGTTGGTATCAGAGCGATAGGTTTTACCTTTTTGAGTGTAGGATGACCCTTGGTAGATGGAGTAAGTGACTTAAGTAGGGTAACGTAGCGTGTGTATGTCCGCGGCATACTTACGATACGGTACTCCGCCTAAGTGACTTTAGGATACTTGCTTGAAATTCCTTCTTCAATTCCGTGTATCCTATGATTCTTTTGCACTGTTCTTATTATCCTTTTTCTGTTCCAGCCACTATGCCGCCAAAGGCTACGAGTGCGCAGAGGGCTGCCGCCCGTGATGATATCCGAGCAGGCTCGTCCGAGACGAGGACTGAGCAGGGTGGTATACCTATGCCTCAGGGACAGACTGATCCGCATTCCCCAGGTCGCATGGATAGGCTTGAGTCCGGTATGGAGGAGCTGCGACAGATGATGGGAGGCATGCAGGAGTTACGACGGATGGTGGAATCGTTAGTAGAGGTCAATCGAGCACAGAGATCGGATATTACTCCCCCTGCGGTCGTTTCGAGACCGAGTCGGATTCGCACTGATATGTTAGCACCTAGGAGGGTTCGCAGAGGCCGTGGTGGATTCTTTAGGGGCCAGTTATATCACCTTCACCCATATGATCAGCAGCCATGGTTAGGATGTTTTTGGTGTGGTAGCCTGCATCATCGTAACAGAGACTGTCCGGCGAGACGACAGGGAGCGGCGACAGTTCCACATGTGACCCTACCACCATCACCACCCCCTCCTCAGAGAGCCCTACTTCCTACCACCGGCGATGCTCCACGCCAGTTAGGTGCACCTAGAGGCCGTGGACGCGGCGGTCCTATTCAGAGAGGACGAGGAGGCAGAGGCCGAGGTCGAGGTCAGCCCGCTATCGGTGGAGGACAGGCCCGAGTTTTTGCTTTAACACCGCAGGATGCGCAGGCATCCAATACCGTTGTGACAGGTACCTTATCCGTATGTTCTTTCGACGCACGGGTATTATTTGACCCAGGTTCCACACATTCGTACGTCTCTACACACTTTGCACCGATGTTGGGCCGTGAGTCGTCGTCGTTAGATCAGCCACTTGTTGTTATTACCCCGGTAGGCGAGTCGTTTGTCGCTCGTTTTGTTTTTCGATTGTGTTCCATTCGTATCGGGGAGAGGGAGTCATTGGTTGATTTGATTCTGCTCGATATGTTGGACTTTGATGTGCTTCTGGGCATGGATTGGCTAGCCACTTGTTATGCTTCGGTGGACTGCCGTGAGAAGGCAGTCAGATTTAGCTTTCCGGGAGAGCCATTCCTTGTTATTCAGGGAGACCGCAGTGTCACCCTTCCCAGCTTAATTTCGTCTCTTCGCGCTGGTCAGCTCTTGCGGAAGGGATGTCAGGGATTCTTAGCGTTTATTTGTGATACTCGAGCTGCAGAGGTTCCGTTGGACCGGGTCCCGGTAGTTTGTGAGTTCCCTGATGTTTTCCCTGATGAGCTACTTGGGCTACCGCCTGAGCGCGATGTTGAGTTCTGCATTGATCTGATTTCCGGCTCGGGGCCTATTTCTATACCGCCTTATCGGATGGCCCCGGCAGAGCTTCGAGAGCTGAAGGATCAGTTGCAAGATTTGTTAGATAAGGGGCTATTCGACCTAGTGTTTCTCCGTGGGGTGCTCCGGTCCTGTTTGTCAAGAAGAAGGATGGAAGTTTGCGCTTATGTATCGACTACCGCCAGCTGAACAAAGTTACCGTTCGGAACAGATATCCGTTGCCGCGCATTGATTATTTGTTCGACCAGCTTCAGGGTGCGCGGTATTTTTCGAGGATCGACTTGCGATCAGGATACCATCAGCTGCGAGTTCGACAGGAGGATATACCGAGGACAGCTTTCCGCACGCGCTACGGCCACTACGAGTTTTTGGTGATGTCGTTCGGACTCACCAACGCCCCAGTAGCATTCATGGATTTGATGAACCGTACATTCAGGCCTTATCTTGACTTGTTCATCATCGTGTTTATCGACGATATCTTGGTGTACTCCCGGAGCAGAGAGGAGCACGAGCAGCACTTGCGGATTACGTTACAGACTCTGAGGGAGCACCTGCTGTTCGCGAAGTTCTCCAAGTGTGCATTCTAGCTGGACAGCGTCGGATTCTTGGGTCACGTGGTTACGAGAGACGGCATTTGTGTGGACCCGAAGAAGATTGAGGCTGTTCAGCAGTGGCCCCGACCTACATCGGTTACTGAGATCCGTAGTTTTCTAGGCCTGGCGGGCTACTACAGGCATTTTGTTCAGGACTTCTCTCGTATAGCTGCACCGTTGACCGGTTTGACCCGGAAGGGAGTTCTTTTCGTCTGGACGGAGGAGTGCGAGCGCAGTTTTCAGCAGCTACGGACTTGTTTGACTACGGCGCCGGTATTATCTTTGCCTTCGGGATCAGGCGGATTTGTTGTCTACTGTGATGCTTCGCGAGTGGGATTAGGATGCGTATTGATGCAGCATGGCCGGGTGATCGCTTATGCTTCTCGGCAGTTGAAGAAGCATGAACAGAACTACCCCACTCATGATTTGGAGATGGCTGCAGTGGTCTTTGCACTGAAGATTTGGCGACATTACCTATACGGCGAGTCGTGTCAGATATTCACCGATCACAAGAGCTTAAAGTACATATTTCAGCAGCGAGACCTGAACCTCAGACAGTGTCGTTGGATGGAGTTGGTGAAAGACTACGACTGCGAGATCTTATATCACCCCGGCAAGGCGAATGTGGTGGCAGATGCGTTGAGTAGGAGGCCCGGGGGTAGTCTATTCTTTTTGCGCGCAGTGCAGAGGCAGTCGTCAGCAGATTGGCAGACGTTATGCGACAGCCGAGTTGAGTTCGAGTTCACTCAGACAGGGGGACAGCTCGCGCAGGTTCGTGCACGCCCACAGTTGCTTGACCGTATATATGAGGCACAGCGCAGTGACGACCGTTGCTCAGAGATCATGGCACAGATGGGACAGGGCAGATTTTCCGAGTTTGTGATTGACGATCAGGGGATTTTACGATATGGATCCAGACTGTGCGTACCAGATGCTGATGGATTGCGGCGCGACATTCTTGAGGAGGCACACCGATCAGTGTATAGTGTCCACCCCGGTTCCACCAAGATGTACCATGATATGAGAGAGACCTATTGGTGGGACGGGATGAAGAGGGACATTGCGGAGTTCGTTTCGAGATGCCTGACTTGTCAGCAAGTCAAGGCCGAGCACCAGAGGCCCGCAGGAGAGCTACAGCCGTTACCCATTCCAAAGTGGAAATGGGAGCAGATTTCGATGGATTTCGTTGTGGGTCTACCCAGGACCAGTCGAGGGTACGACTCCATCTGGGTGATCGTGGATAGATTGACGAAAGCGGCTCACTTCCTACCAGTGAAGACCACTTTCAGCTTCGCTCAGTATGCTCAGCTCTATATTGACGAGATCGTGCGACTACACGGCGTACCGACTTGTATCGTGTCAGATCGAGGCACTCAGTTCACCAGCCGACTTTGGCAGAGACTTCAGGAGGCTTTGGGCACTCGTTTGAGCTTCAGCACAGCGTTTCATCCGCAGACAGACGGACAGTCAGAGCGGACCATTCAGAATCTCGAGGACATGCTCAGAGCGTGCGTTTTAGACTTTGGTGGTAGCTGGGATCGTCATTTACCTCTAGTGGAGTTCTCCTACAACAACAGCTTCCAGGATACTATTCAGATGGCACCTTTCGAGGCATTGTATGGGAGGAGATGCAGATCGCCCTTCTGTTAGACAGAGCTCAGAGAGAGCAGCATTTTGGGGCCGCAGCTTGTTGAGGAGACGACAGCAAAGATACAGTTGATTCGAGACCGGATGAGGGCAGCTCAGAGCAGACAGAAATCGTATGCAGACAGGCACCGTCGCAGATTAGAGTTCACAGTTGGCGACTATGTTTTTCTGAAAGTCTCTCCGATGAAGGGCGTGATGCGTTTTGGGCGAAAGGGGAAGCTTAGCCCTAGATTCGTAGGTCCCTTCGAGATCCTTGAGCGTGTCGGCGCAGTTGCTTATCGTTTGGCTCTTCCTCCCAGCTTTCCCGATGTTCACCCCGTCTTCCATGTTTTGATGCTCCGCAAGTACCTTCACGACCCCTCGCATGCGATTCAGCACCCGACAGTCCAGCTAGAGCGCGACCTTTCTTTTGCAGAGCAGCCGGTGGCCATCCTGGATCGGCAGGTGAAAAAGTTGAGGTCGAAGATTATACCAACCGTCAAGGTCCTTTGGCGTAGCCGAGCAGCGAGCAGGTTACCTGGGAGACCGAGGGCGAGATGAGAAAGAAATATCCCCATCTCTTTGAAGGTACGCGTAGCTATATTTTTAAATTCGGAGACCGAATTTCTTTAAGGGGGGAAGACTGTAGCGTCTTGAAAAGTCGTTTTGGTGTTTTCCTGAAAATCGGTGAAAATTCGGTATTTTTCCGAAAACCGTCTTTCTCGTTATTTTGCAGTTTAGGGCTAATTATACTTAAAATGGATAGGTAATTGCTTGTTTTTAGTAGCTAATGAGTTACTTAGGAAATTTTGGTCATTTAAATTTTTTTTCCTATTTTTCAATTTTTTAATATTATTTTAAGCCGGTAAGAAAATACATTAATTTAGCGATAAATACAAATTTTTCCGGGCTAATTTTAAGCTTTAAAATCATGTTAATTAAAATCTAGTTGTAATATAAATTTTTAGTATTTTATTTTGATTTTTAACTAATTTTTATTATAGAAAACGAAATTTATTGAATTTAAGCTAAAACTTGCAATTTTGGACTTGTAGGGGGTCTTTTTGCTTAAAATTTTTGTTCACTCTCTCTCACACACCCTCACACTCCCTAGGCCGGCCCATCACAGCAGGAAATCCCATCTTCTTTTTTTGGTTTCAATTGTTGTGGTGAAATGTATTGGAGGATTAAAATATATTAATTTGGAGGTGGGTTGTACTTTGATATATGAGGGTTTGACTTGGAAAAAAAATTTCCCCAACTCCCCACTCCTCACCCACACCCTACCCTTACCTTTTTTGGCTGAGACCTGCTCCCCCCCCCCCCATTTCCATTATTTTCCTTCTCTTTTTCTCTCATTTTCTTCAAAAAATTTCATTGAAATTCAATAAAAATCAACAAATCCTTCACTTTTTCAACACAAAACCTTATTCCCTCTCTTCTCAAACCCAAATTGGTTCAAATCTTGGAGAAAGATGGCATCTTGGGAGATTTTAGCAACTTAGGGATTGATCTTTTGAGGTATAATTTCTAATCAAATGGTTAAATTGTAGTTTAAAGTGTGCTAATTGAACTTTGAAAATTGTTTTAGTGTTAATTTTAGTGTTAATTGCATACTAGTTTTTTTAAAGTTTGTGGTTTGAATTTAATTTAGGGTTTAGATCACCATTAAGAGATTAATTAAGCTATTTTGTTATCTAGTTATTTTGTTAGCTTAATCTAGGAGGTTAACTTGCTAATTGGGCTATAAATTAGTGTTAATTTAAGGTTTTCATATATAGTTTGGATTAAGATTTGCTAGGTTATAAATTCAAGTAATGGTTGTTTATGGAAATTAGGTTTTGAATCATTGATAATGTGTTGTAATTATAGTGTTTGTAGATTGCTTGTAGTGTGGTTGGTTGTTCAAGCTTGATAGTAGTCTTTGTAGCAAATCGGCGATGTTGCACCGATTTTTGGAATGCAACTGCTTACTAGTTTTGTTATAAAATTACGTGATGGATTATTTTCGACATCTTGATGATTGTGTTGGCTTATCCTATGACGTTTAGGATGCGTGAGTGCGGAGTTTTGAGTAGTCGGGTTTTAGTTTTGCCGGGCGGCCAAATCGGCGTTTGTTGGCAGTTTTTGCGATTTTCGCGTGTGTTCCGCGCACCCTGCGCACGTTGTACCTAGCTAGTGAATATTAGTAGTTTCGTTTGGGTTTTGCGTCGTTCTTGATATGTAACCTTATGTTTGGTATTGATGTAAATTCCAGGTTCGGTCGCGGAGACGTCAGACACGGCGCGAAAGGGGAAAGCGGTGATTGGACACAGCTAGCCAGGGATTCCGGTGAGTAGATGTATCATCTACGGGGGACTATCGTTGGATGGCGCAAGCCACCCGATAGTTTTAGTAACTTACAAGATTCTTAGTGATGTTAGTAATTAGGGGTGAAATACTTATTTGACTATTTGCTGCATCCATGCATTATATTGACATACCTATACGAAACCATTTTATAGGACACCTGCACCATTGCCAGGGTTTTTATATGCAGCACGAGCACTATTCATGCTTACACACACACCCTGGTAATTGCCATGCCACCACACTAGATAACCTTTAAATTTAAACCTTTTACTAATTGATACTTAAACTTGTGCTATTGCCTTTAATTCCTTAAAATGAAACCGTAGGATTGCTATTCATGTGCATGTACTTCATCATATTAATTGTTCATGCTTAATCCATTAATCACACATCGCAACTTGATTATTGATACCATATGCATTCATTATCACTGATATATGCACTTGTGAGGATTTCTTAAGATTTTATGATATTGCTGGATTTCGGGGGAAAGCCGCAAAATTTCTAAACTTATTATATTTTTAAAATATGTAAATTGCGGTTTTCTAGTGATGTAAGTGTCGTCCACCATGAGTTTGCTGTGGTTTTGGAAATCCGTGTCGAGGAGTGGAGGAACCGACACGGGTACATGGTGGGCCCGGTAAGGTACCCCGGGGCAAGAGGAATGTGGTGTTGACGTTGAGCCTGGCAGGGGACGGATTACCTACCGGTGACTGTTTGGGACGGCGGATATCCAGAGGATACCGACCGTGGCCGCTAGATGATGAGATATTGATATTTGAGATGGGTCAGCCGGACGGCTGAGGCCAGAGATACATTGATATGAGATTTGAGACAGTTTTGAGGTGTCGATGCTGGACACAGGTTCTTGTTGATTCTATTGGTATTGTGCTGGTATTTCAAAAGACATTCTTAAAGGGAAAAACATGATTTCTTATACTTACACATTCAGATCACGAGCTGATTCGCATTGCATTCATACCTGCTAGTATATCCATATTGCATACATACTTGCCATTATGTCCTGCCTTACCTGTATTTAGATGCTAGGATGCTTGTGTGCATGCATTCGATAGCCTGTGTAGATGTTATTTATTACTCACGAGTTGGCAACTCACCCCCGTTGTGCCATAGCCTTTTGCAGGTCCGCTCCGTCAGTACAGTAGCGGCGGGTGCGCTTGCTTCTTTTGCCTCTTTTGCCTGGACTCGAGGTTTTGCTCCTAGGTGGGTTATATCATTATTTTTGTACCACCTTGTATAATCTTTGTATCTAGTACACTCCATCTACTGTATCCACCAGCATTATTGTATATTGACCTAGAGATGAGACTGTGAGATTTCTGTATTTTGGGGTCGAGCTCACTTGAGTCGACATGCTATTTTTCTTATGCTTCATTATGATTATTTTGCTTGTTGTCATTTTATATTGCGTGGGATTTGTGACCGCCTTATGGCGAAGAGCTAGCTCCCGCTTGGGGATGCCCTATTTTGTTGGATTCATATATATTTTTGTTGTACCCATTTTGGGGGCCAGTATTTACAAAGGAGACTCTGCCGAAATTTTCGGAAAAAATTGGTATTGTTTTAAAAAGGGTTTTACATGACTTATTTGATAAACTCGCTTTCAATGGATTGGTTTTCCTTCATTCTTTTGCTTAATTGGTTTTGTTTTCTGGGCTTTGGCTTACTTATTTTACGGACGTCTTTAGACGTTTCGTAAACTTAAGTGCCAGTCACGTTCCGTACCCTGCGGGTCGTGACAGGAACGGTTAACGGTTGCAACTCTCCAGCCGGTCTCAAATGCTCAACCTCAGAACGCAACAGGTCAGACACCTCGAAACGAAATCTGAAACTTTACTCATCATCCCTGCCCACCCGTAACTATCTCACAAGTCACGGCACATCACGGTGGAACTTGGATGAACACTAGAAGTTGACTGATGTGCCTGCTCTAAGACCTCGCGTCTCTGCCCATGAGTAGCGGGTACACACAAATGCATCCCTAAACGTAGCACACCCTGGTCATAAATCAAGAACTCTGAATCTTACCCTGCCGAACATGCTCAAAATCTCAGACAACCGAGCATCAGCGGGCTGTGCCTCACGAAAAACGATTAAGTAAAAGTGGACGGGCGCGAACATGAGCAAGCTGTCCCCTCAGTAGAGGCGAACTTAAACTATACTCATCTGCCGCAGAAGAACTGTAAATCTGCAGAAGACTGTCTCCGAACTGCGCACAACTGGAAAAGCTACCCCCGGGCCTATGACTCAAGCATTAGCTACTACAATCACCTAGCAACGGGAAATGAAGGATCTCACAATCACAATCCTTCACAAGCTCCATCCAACGGTGCCGTCTCAACAATCAAAACCCGCAGCAGGAAGATGAATACAACGCTCTAGTGGTCCGTGAAAATCTGACACGACTCTCCGTACAAGTAGTGTCCCCAAATCTCTAGCGGAAGACCACCATGGCCATCTCTAGATCATGAGTGGGATAAATCCTGCTCGTACCTCATCCAACTGTCTGGAAGCATAAGCGATAACTCTATTATGCTACATCAGTACACAATCAAGCCCCACTCGTGAAACATTAAAATAAACAACAAAGTTGCCTGATCCAGAAAGCAAAGATAGTTCTGGTGCAGTCGTCTACCAAGTCTTCAACCACTGAAAACTCAGCACGCATGCCTCAGTCTAAAGAAAAGGAACCTCCTTCCTGGTAAGTCCGGTCAACGGTGCAGCGAATACACAAGAAATCCTGCACGAAACGGTGGTAAAAACCGGCTAAGCCCAAAAGCTGTGGACCTCTGTCCCTCAACAAACCTGGGCCAAAGCTATACAGCCACGATCTTTCTTGGATCCATACGAATACCGTCTCCCGTAACCCCATGACCTAGAAAGTCAACACTATCAAGCCTGAAGAAACACTCCGAGAATTTAGCAAACAGCTGGCGCTCTCCCAATGTCTACAAAGAAAATCCTCAAGTGCTGCTCACGTTCCTCACGACTCTTGGAATAGACCAGAATGTCATCAATAACACAACAATCAACTGGTCGAGGAACGGCCTGAAGAAATCTGTTTCATCATATCCACGAATGCTGCTAGGGCATTGGTGAGTCCAATGACACCACCAAAAACTCATAAAGCCCGTAGCGTGCACAAAAGCAGTCTTCGGAATGCCATCACTCCGAACCCGCAACCAATGATGACCCGATCCCAAACAAACTTACAAAAATGTCTCGCACCCTAGAGCTAATCGAATAAATCGTCAATGCGAGGTAAAGGATGCTTATTCGCACCATAACTCGGTTCAACTGACGATCAATCAATACACAACCTCAAACTGTCGTCCTTCTCTTGACGAATAGAGTAGGAGCTCCCCAAAGAGAAACACTCGGACGCATAAGTACCCCTATGTAGAAACTTTGCAGCTAATCCTTAAGCTCCCTAAGCTCCGCCGGCTCATCTGGAACAACGTCGGAAAATCTCGCCCAAAAGAAACCCGGTCCAACGAGCCCACTATGGCTTCGGTATCACGAATGGAAGCCAAGAATCTTCGACATCCTCTCCTTAAAAACCGACTAGCGAAAAGGCTGAAATCAAGCTGTGAGGGGCGGCACCACTATCCCCGTGCACAACAAGAACTGACTCGCCGGAAAACAAACCTAACTGTTTTCTCACGGTAGTCCACAGACGCATAGCACGTAGCTAACCAGTCTGTTCCCAGGAGAACTTCAAGTCCATCATCTCTAGAAGGACCAAATCGATGGATGAATCTCATCTCCTAACCGATTGGCATATGACCGAAACACATGTTGCGCGACAAAAGAATCGCTGACAGAAATTAACACAACAAATGACTGATCTAGCATACACGACTCTCGGCCCAACCACGGCACTAAGTGTGCAGAACAAATGAGTGCATAGATCCCGAATTAACCAAACAAAGGCAATAAGGAAACATACGAATAAGATTACCTGAAAGCTCTGCACTGGACGCCCGCGCGTCTCGATGAGTAGAAGCAAACGCTCGTGCCTGCCCTCTACCCGCAACTGGCGGAACTCCTCCTCTGCCATCCTGTACACTCGGAACGAATCCTCCCCGACCACGACCTCTCTGTGGTAGGCTGCCTCGTGCTCACGTGGCTCTGTACAATCTCGAACCCGATGACCAAAACTCCCGCACCGATAACATCCAGATAAAAACTGCTGACCCTCCTGGGGATGAGAGTTAAACCACTGTCCTCGTCCCACACCTCTTCTACTCCCGCGACGTGCATGAAACCTGTTAGTTATATGTATGCCCTAGAGGCCATTACTGTACATTAGATGTATATTGTAGTGGATGCTGGGACATATATAGGTAGGACTTTCTTGCTCGACATGATAGTACGCTATCTGGTTGCTCTTTATCTTAACATGTATACTTTCTGTCTCTCTGTTACATGTTGATAAAGCCCTTAGGATGTGTACTCGACTTCCAGGACTATGATGTAGATCATACTAGTGGGGCCTGGATAGTCCATGAGTACATCCTTCAATGTTCCTAGTCGTGAAAATATCGAGACGGGGCATCGATATTCCAAAGTAGACTAGCGTATATCTTCTCGACCCATGTGATGGGCGATGGATGATCCCATATCCATTGGTGTTTGACATCAGAGATGGTATGCGGGTGCTCAGTGGAGACTGGGTACACTGAACGGACTCGCCGAGAACTCCCAGATGGTATTATACCTCACGTCAGATGGCAGTTCTCTGGTGACACTGGTGCAGCTTAGTCTGTTGACCCGAGATCGTCATAGAGTCTTGTGTGTCTCCCACTGTGCTTTGATTTCCACCCTACCACGGCTCTACTGAGTCGTGCAAACAGGTGGTTTTTGGTTACATTCCCGATTCATATGGAGGCAATGAGCGATAGGAGGGGATTCGTCTCTCCCGGTATTGGGGGTTGATGTTGCGCTATGCTCGATTGGCCATAACAGGAAATCCCTGGCCAGGATTGCAGTGATCTACTGGTAAGTGTTATCAGTAGTTTCATGCTATGTTATGGACCTTATATCGGCATGACTTATCGAGCTACTGGGGTCTGACGTTTACCACCCCTAGGAGAGATATACGACATATCAGACGAACAGACCGGACTGTACGGTAAGTGTTACTGGTTGGATTCACAGGAGTGTGAGCGGGCTTGCTCGTCGATCTTCTGATCGCTCAATACCCGGGTGGCCGTTACGTTTAGCAGACCGCTTGCGGCTTGTGGGTGTTTGATATGATCATCACCTGCTGCCGGCGTATTGACGTGTCTTTAGAGTCCTACACAGAGGTTTCCTGGCTCAAGCGAAACGAAATAGGAGCGCATATGAGATATGTGCGGGACCGAGAATAATACCAGTATGTGATACTGTATTCTATTCTCGCGATATGTATCATGGGACGGTTATATGTGATATAGCCGGGTTACCGAATCAAATGTTGATTCGATACATTGATACACATGATATTAGTCGGTTATATGCAGTATGACCGGATCATTAAATCAAGTGTTGATTTAATGATTTAATGTATAATTATATATTTGATATATTACTTTGCATTAACTAGTATTGGTTCACTCAAGATCGATTTTCTCACTTGAAATGCACAAGTTGTATATGTGATATATTTCTTTGTGCACTAGTTTGTATCATGTTTGATGATACATGCAAACTTAGTTTTGTGTTTATTTTAAGCCATGTTTAGGATTATGGTTAGGTTTTATATTTGTTTTATTTATTTTCTTTTATTCTTTATTTGGAAAGAAAATGAAACGGTTGCTTCTTTTGTTCTTTTGTTGAAGCTTCATGAAGCTTTGACCATTTTTGTTTCTTTCCTAAACCTAACCATTCTCCTAAACCCTAGTTTATTCTATACACTTGTTAAACTAACCCAAGGTTGCATTTTGATAAGAATGATTTTATTTTCTATTATTCATAATTCTTATCATATTCTTTTTCTTCTTCTTCTTCTTTTTCAAAAAGAAAGAAGCTTGCTAGCTTCAATGGTGACTTGAGAAAAAGAGTGAGAAATCCAATTCTAAAGTGAACCCACTTCCTATTTCTTCATCCTCTACCACTTGCCAAGTAGTATAGGGTGTTTTCTTCACAAGTTTCATGACTTGGTGAAGTTGGAGATTGATCTTGAGTTGCCTCGACGTAGATCATCTTCGGCATCGAAGTCGACGACCTAGCCCGATCTTTTCTCCGATGAAACCACCGCGAGAGTCTAGGATTCCGATGGGTACAGCGGAGGGACGTCATCACGGAGCCAAGGAAGTGGAGGACCGGATCTACAAAGGTTGTAGTCACTTTCCTTTAGCAATAAAGTTGTTTACTTGCTTACATCGCCTATACCTCTAGTTACGATCTTGCTCAGGGTCACTTGGCACATAGAATTTTTTTGAATTGGCCATGTTTGATCACTTGTGGAACCTCATGGGTGTGCTTAGGAACCCTACAGTGGTATCCGAGCCTAGCTAGAGCCTTAGGCGATGCGTAGACGATATTAGAAACCCGATCGAACCCGAAACCCTAATCTCAAACCACTCTCTGGACATTTTCTGGATTTTTGGATTTTTGTGAATTAAAAATATGCAGAAAAATAAGCAGGGTTTTCTAAGAAATACTGTGCAAAACGATCCCCTGAATCGATTAAAGCGCGACGGAACCGCGGCACGAGCATGGCTCGTGCGGCGGTTCCGCGGCCGTATGGTCACTTTTTGCATTACTTTTTGCACAGTAACTTCTTTCTTTCATTGCTGAGTTTTTTGGGAATTTTTAATGTTGACTCAAGAGTTGAGTGTTCTGGGGTTGTATTGGGACTTGAAGATTCGATCGGATTATCAAACTTTGTCTATGTGTTTTTCCGGATAATTTTAGAATATGTTAAAAAGTTCGACCGGATATAAATACCCACTTTTTCCCCTACCGGGAAATTTCCAATTGTTAGATTTTTCCGTAGTTTAATGACGTTCTAAGTAGTGCAAGTAACGCGATGGTCCCTCTAGAAGACAACAAACCTTAACTCGATTATGTGACCGTCTTGAACTGCCCTTTGAACCTTAGGGTTTGGGGCAGTACGGCGTGCCACATGTGAGGCGTTGGCTTGACCCTTCTATGGCTGGACCGTTGGTGCTGAGGCATGAAGTGAATGTTTTTTAAACCTATTTCATGTGTTGAGCTGTTTCGGGAAAACTTGGGTGTTTGACTGTTCGATTGGAAAGTTTAACATTTTCTGTTTATCTGGAATGTGATACAATAATTGGAATCCACGAGTAGTTATGAGATAACTGAATGATTGATATAAACATAGCAGTTTTGTCTCAAATGATCGGTTGCCACGGAATTTTGATGTGATCAAAAGTCCGTCGCAATCACGTAGCGTACGCAGATACTCGCCGGGTAAACTTAATAGACAGCTACATCCCATAGCCCCGACCAAGTGACTAAAGGAGAACCCCGTCGCCGAAAGCATCCGTTCGGGTGCTCGCAGCAGCGGTGTTCCGCCTTAGTGCACTTCGTCGACGGTATCAGGGGTGCGGCCGTCTACTAAAGTTTGCGACGAGCATTCGATCAAGATGTCGGGAATCCTGTTGAATTGCCCGACTTGATATTGAAAAGAGTTTTCGATAAAGAGACTAAAATGCGGGGTTTATAATTGTTAGGCATGCGATGTCTAAGGAATTTCATTTGGCTAGGCATGCAATGTCTAAAGAGTTTGCGGATTCCAACTGTTGTAGTTTTACACTTTCTTTTCTGTGACCGTAAGTGTAAT
This sequence comes from Agapanthus africanus, assembly GCA_030015575.1. Taxonomy (NCBI): domain Eukaryota; kingdom Viridiplantae; phylum Streptophyta; class Magnoliopsida; order Asparagales; family Amaryllidaceae; genus Agapanthus; species Agapanthus africanus. Next base: position 719,185,895 of record JASDDO010000024.1, read on the forward strand.
ATGTGATATCGCCGGTTTCGTTGCTATATGTCAACGACAATTAGGATGCGCATATTTACTTACGTTGATGACATGTGATGTTATGTATTGCTGGATATGTTATATTGGATCGTCGTGTTTGAATGGCCGGGTTTTTTTTATGTGAGATGAGTGTTTTTCATTTTCATTCATGTAAAAACTTGTATGTGATATTCTTTTATTGGGGCACTTCCAGGTTGCGGATGATGTCACCATTTGTATATTATTTACTTTTCTGCATTAGGATAGACCCAAGGAGGGGAGCACAAGTAACCGGGTTTTGGGTCCAGTGGGAGACCATCTTGAGAAGTCGAGTCCGGGTCTCCTAACCCTAGAATTGGTAGGGTTGCTTGCCGCTCTCGTAGGGGTCTAGGGGTGTGGAATTGGCTATTCATCACGACCGTGGAATCCGTGTTTTATACTGGCTTGTATTAAAAACACGGATGTCCTAGTATATCCATTATTTCATATGATATTTTCTGCTGCGTTATCTGTGATGTGATCATGTGATTTGTTCAGATAGATATTATATATAGTATATTTGATATATTATATAGACGTTGCTTATGTTTTACACCCGCGCTAGCCCTGCCTCGCTCTGCCGTTAGTTACCTAACCTAACGGTGCAGACGGGACATCGAGGCGAATGCGGATGGCATAAGCGTACGTTATATTTATCTGTGATGTTTAGGTGGACTTAAATGATGGGACATTCATTAATGAGATTAATGAAAGAAAATAAACCTAATTGATGTTGTGGAATCGAATTTCAAAAATAAAACAGGAAGCTACAGTACTTGCTTTGCATCGCGGTGTTCATTGTAGAACATCCTGCACCTTATTCAATGAGGAAAGGACCGAGATCCCTTCACCGGGAGTGACTCCTTTAGCAATAACTGACAGACGCTACACACTCGGTTTGTCTTTTGATTGCTTCTATAGTTTCTGCTTTGCACAGTGATATATATGATATATCCCGCACCTCATTCGACGAGGAAAGGGCCGACGATCCCTTCACCGGGAGTGACCCCTTTAGCAAAACTAGAAAAGCCTTAAAAACATTCCATTTAAAAACCATTTGATTCCGCAACGAAATCAAGTTCAAAGCGTTAAAGATTTTCATAAAAACCATTCGCAACCCTCCGTCATTTTAGGAAGTAGAGTACTTAGTATTCGTGCTGTGTTAGTTGACCATAGTCAAGGCGCAGTGTACGGTAGCTAAGTGATGTCTTCCTACACCGCATATGATACGATTAGTTAGGACAGTCGCGTGACTTTGTTGACCTTAGTTAAGGGTCATGTGGGTGGGTCTAATTAATCACGAAATAACGGGTAGAACTTGACTAGTGCTTATGATTTGTTGACCATAGTTATGGTCATAAGCGCTAGGGGTAAAAATCTTTATCGGGAGTTTCAAGTGTTGAAATTTGCAATGAGATTGCATACCTTCTATGTGATAGTTGGATCCCGTTACCCACTGCGAGTAATTGTTACTCGTGGGAGAGTTTTGCACTTTGCAATTAGACGATCAAGTAGGTGTCTAGAAAGGTGTCAACAGGGTTACGCCTCTGGGAAAACGAGGTTTACTTTAATTAGGTCCGTGCGAAAGCACGGGGAACCTCCCTCAAAGTTCCGACACTGGCCTGGCTGAAAGATTGGCGAACTTGTAGAGTGTAATTAATCCCGGCTAGTCTTTCCTTTTAGGGTTTGAAGGAAGATTTGATAAAAACAGTGGGAGCCATCCTGTTTAGATAAAATAAATAACCAATCTAATTTTGCAAGAGCGCACGCAGAGTGTTTTCTTCTCTCTCTCTCCAGGTAGCGACCATATCACGCCTTAATCAAGATAATAATATGGATGTATTGACCGAACCCGCTTGTTATACTGAGCTGGGGAACGTTGGTCCCGCTCCAACTTATAATTGTTATAAGACAGAGCAGGAAATAGGGGAACACCAGAATTCTTGTGCCGCTCAAACGAAGAAAGTGCATATGATGCATCTCCTTCGGGTGTGTTCATTACAAAGAACTGTTTCTCAGTATTCTCTACGTCCTGGGTATTTGATGCCGGATCAGGATCCCAGATATGTAATAAGTTACATAGGGCTACAGAAAAGTAGAGAACTAAGAACGGGTGATAAGTTTCATGAGACAGAAAACGGGGCAAGTGTTGCAGCCAAGTCTGTTGGTCACTATCACCCTGTATTACCAGTACATTGATTCTGAACAAATGCTATTAGATACCGAACCTGATATACAAAATCATATCAGTCTCTTTATTAGTAAAGAAGGATATAATTTTGTATTGTTGGATAATGTTTTGAACATTTCCTATTTCAAAAGTTGATCGGTTCAGGCACGTTATCTAAAAGCATTGATGTTCTAAATCAAACTACAGTTCCTCGTATACAGAACACATACAAGAGGAGGAGTTCAGATATGAACGAATCCTTCTTGAGGCATTGTAGACTAGGTCATATCAATGTGACCTGACTAGCTTAAGTTACATTCTAGATGCATATTTAAATCAGTTTGAATTTACATCTTGTGAAACTTGCCAGTCATATCACAAAGATTAGATGACCATAGCTCTGTTTATTGGAAACAGAGAAAAAGTTAGTAAACCCTTGGGATTAATACATGATGATGTATGTAAGATCCCCTGTCTATACATGCCAAGACCGGTTCTTTGTATTTCATTACATTCTCTGATAATCTCTCAAGATTCAGACATATGTTCCTGTTGAAACACAAGTCCAAACCTTTTGAGATATTCACAGAATATAAGTTAGAAATAGAGAACCAAAAACTGGGTATAAGTATTATGTCCTATGATAAGATCAGGAAGGAGAATACTTGTGCATGGAATTCTTGGACTATTCTAAAGGAAAATGAGATTCTCTCTCGGTATTACTCCTCTGAATACACCACAGCACAACGGTGTATCAGGGCAGAGCAATCGCACCGTATTAGATATGGTGTGCTCTATGATGAGTACTACTGAGTCACCTATTTTCTTTTGGGGTTGTGCACTTAAGAAGCAGCATACCTATTGAATTAGGTTCGAATCAAATCAGTGTCTACCACTCCATATAAGATATGGTATGGAAAGAGCCTATCTCTTAAGTAAGTTAAGATTTGGGATTGTCCGGCCTATGTCAAAAGCAAAATCCGGACAAGATCGAGTCAAGGTCAGTTCTGTAGAACTGGAAAGGTTCCAGCTATACAAAACTGCAGCTGATGATTTGACAGAACCAAAGGATTCAATAGTCCCCAAAGAACCTCAGCCTCTCCGCCGAACTAGCAGGGTTCCACATCCGCTTAAGAGATACTTCGGTTTCTCGATGACAGTGGGAGCGAGGAATGCATCATGAGATGATGACCCAACTAGTTTCGAGCAGGCCATCGAGAGTAGGGACTCTGTAAGAATGGCTGGATGCTTAGCGATCTGAGATGGAATCCATGTACACCAGCAAAGTATAGACTTTGGCTGCTATATCTGAAGGGTTAAATCCTCATTAGGAGCAAGTATATCTTGAGAAGATTACTTGGTGTAGATGGAAAAGTTGAGACTTTCAAAGCTGGACTTGTTAAAGGTTTTCGTCATCAACCAGGCATGGATAATGATGAAACCTTTTCCAGGGACTATGCTTAAGTCCATCCAGATCCTACTTGCCATTGCTACATACCATGACTACGATATCTGGTGGTTGGGTGCCATGACTGCTTTTGTAAAATGATGATTTAGAAGAGAACGTCTATAAGAACACAGCCAGAAAGCTTCGTAAACCGTGGGATCAGCGGAAATGTGTGCAAGTTGCTTTATAGAATAAAGCAAACATCGCGGAGTTGGAACGTCTGTTTTGATGTGCTAGTCAAAGTGTTTGACTTCATCAAAATGGCAGATGAACCTTGTATATACAAAAAGGTAGTAGAGAGTTAGGTGGTCATCCTCGTATTGTACGTGGACAACATGCTCTTGATAGGAAAAGAGTTTCCTATACTACACACGGTCAATCTCCTCTTTTCACATGGATTCTCCAATAGGATCAATGTAATACCTCCTAAATCCTAGGTTTTGGATCTATGAGATAGATCTAAATAGATGTTAGGATTCTCACTAACTATAGTGAGATAGTATCAGTTGATCCTAGGGAGAATCAGTGGAAAGGTTTCAGGGTGATAAGGACGACTGAGTGTCAGTCGCAGGCATTGTCTTTACCCTCGGTAAAGGGACGGTATGTTGGAAGAGTTCCAAACTAGATACCGTGGCAAACTAGACGATAAAGGCTGGTAACATCGCTATTAAAGATGCTACCAAAGAGGCAGTTTAGGTGTATAGTGGTTCATGAGATGAACTAGGTTCCTACCATTGTGTGACAATGGAAGAGAGGCTTTGGCCCAGGAACCCCGTCCCATCAGTGACCCAGACATATTCTGAGGCAGCATCACCTGATCATGGAGATAGTTGATCTCCAGGGTGATCGAGGTTAGGAGAGTAGACTCAGAGGACAACACGGCGGATCCACTCACGAAGGCCTTTTCCCAAAGAGAGACTTATATGGGATGGTTGAGTATTAGATACTACAACCACTGCTACAGATGGCCCTAGTGCAAGTGGGAGATTGTTAGTTATATGTATGCCCTAGAGGCCATTACTGTACATTGGATGTATATTGTAGTGGATGCTGGGACATATATAGGAAGGACATTCTTGCTCGACATGATAGTACGCTATCTGGTTGCTCTTTATCTTAACATGTATACTTTCTGTCTCTCTGTTACATTTTGATAAAGCCCTTAGGATGTGTACTCGACTTTCAGGACTATGATGTAGATCATACTAGTGGGGCCTAGGTAGTCCATGAGTACATCCTTCAATGTTCCTAGTCGTGGGAATATCGAGACGGAACATCGATATTCAAGAGTAGACTAGCGTATATCTTCTCGACCCATGTGATGGGCGATGGATGATCCCATATCCATTGGTGTTTGATATCAGAGATGGTATGCGGGTGCTCAGTGGAGACTGGGTACACTGAACGGACTCGCCGAGAACTCCCAGATGGTATTATACCTCACGTCAGATGGCAATTCTCTGGTGACACTGGTGCAGCTTAGTCTGTTGACCCGACATCGTCATAGAGTCTTGTGTGTCTCCCACTGTGCTTTGATTTCCACCCTACCACGGCTCTACTGAGTCGTGCAAACAGGTGGTTTTTGGGTACAGTCCCGATTCACATGGAGGCAATGAGCGATAGGAGGGGATTCGTCTCTCCCGGTATTGGGGGTTGATGTTGCGCTATGCTCGACTGGCCATAACAGGAAATCCCTGGCCAGGGTTGCAGTGATCTACTGGTAAGTGTTATCAGTAGTTTCATGCTATGTTATGGACCTTATATCGGCATGACTTATCGAGCTACTGGGGTCTGACGTTTACCACCCCTAGGCGAGATATGCGACATATCAGACGAACAGACCGGACTGTACGGTAAGTGTTACTGGTTGGAATCACAGCAGTGTGAGTGGGCTTGCTCGTCGATCTTCTGATCGCTCAATACCCGGGTGGCTGTTACGTTTAGCAGACCGTTTGCGGCTTGTGGGTGTTTGATATGATCATCACCTGCTGCCGGCGTATTGACGAGTCTTTAGAGTCCTACACAGAGGTTTCCTGGCTCAAGCGAAACGAAATAGGAGCGCATATGAGATATGTGCAGGACCGAGAATAATACCAGTATGTGATACTGTATTCTATTCTCGCGATATGTATCATGGGACGGTTATATGTGATATAGCCGGGTTACCGAATCAAATGATGATTCGATACATTGATACACATGATATTAGTCAGTTATATGCAGTATGACCGGATCATTAAATCAAGTGTTTATTTAATGATTTAATGTATAATTATATATTTGATATATTACTTTGCATTAACTAGTATTGGTTCACTCAAGATTGATTTTCTCACTTGAAATGCACAAGCTGTATATGTGATATATTTCTTTGTGCACTAGTTTCTATCATATTTGATGATACATGCAAACTTGGGTTTGTGTTTATTTTAAACCATGTTTAGGATTATGGTTAAGTTTTATATTTGTTTTATTTATTTTCTTTTATTCTTTATTTGGAAAGAAAATGAAACGGTTGCTTCTTTTGTTCTTTTGTTGAAGCTTCATGAAGCTTTGACCATTTTTGTTTCTTTCCTAAACCTAACCCTTCTCCTAAACCCTAGTTTATTCTCTACACATGTTAAACTAACCCAACGTTGCATTATGATAAGAATGATTTTATTTTCTATTATTCATAATTCTTATCATATTCTTTTTCTTCTTCTTCTTCTTCAAGAAGAAAGAACCCCAGAACCCGGTCACCTGTGCTCCCCTCCTTGGGTCCATCCTAATGCGGAAAAGTAAATAATATACAACACTGGTGACACAACCTCAACCCGAGAGTGCCCCAAATAAAAGAATATTACATTACATTTGAATTTACATGAATGAAAATATAAAACTCTCATCTCACAAAAAAAAAACCCCGGCTATTCAATCGCGACAATCCTGCACATCATATCTCAGCAACACATAATATCTCATATCATCAACGTAAGTAAGTATGCATACCCTAATTGTCGTTGATGTATAGCAACGAAACTGGCGATATCGTACATACTACACTTACGGTCACAGAAAAGAAAGTATAAAACTACAATATTTGGAATCCACATTCTCTTTAGACATCATAAATGCGAAATATCACATATTTCGTATTTCATGCCTAAACTATATGAATTCCACATATTGTATCACATTCCAGATAAACAGACAGTATTAAAGTTTTTCGAACGAACGATCAAGTACTCAAGATTCACTAAAGCTCAACACTTGAGCAGGGTTCAAAAATCCGGAGTGTGACACAGTAGTAGCGGTCCAGCCGTAGAAGGGTCAAGCCAACGCCTCACATGTGGCACGCCGTACTTGTAGGGTTCCTAGGCACCCTAGTAAGGTCTCACAAGGCATCGAACATGCCAATTTAAAATTTTTAGTGCCGAGAAACCCTAGTACGGATCGTTTGCTAGAATTCTAGGCGAAACTAAAAGCTAGTTAACAGTTAACTACTGGGATACGGAAATTACAACCTTTGTAGATCCGGATATCCACCTCCACGGATCCGCAAGGGCGTCCTCTCACTGTCCATCATGAATCCTCGACTCGATCATCGGCTTCATCGGGAAAGCAAGCGGAATAGGTCGCCGGCTTTGTGTCAAAGACGATCTACGTCGAGGTTGCACAAACTCAAGCTCCGACTTCACAAACTTATGAAACTTGTGAAGTAAACACCCAAAACAACTTGGCAAGAGGTAGAGGGTGAAGAAATAGGAGGTGGGTTCACTTTAGATTTGGATTTTGCTCACTAGATCACAAGTTGCCATTGATGGCATCAAGGTTGCTCACTTGAAGAAGAAGAAGAAAAATGAGCTAGTTATGATAAGTTATGATAAAAAGAAAATAGAAAATCAAATACTTATCATAACTAAACTAGGGTTAAGTGTAGAGAATAAACCATGGTCACTTTAGACGGTTAGGGTTAAGCATGAAGATAAGGATGGTTAGCAAAGTCAAAGCTTCATGAAGCTTCAACTTAAAACAAAAAGAGCCACCATTCTCATCATAATCCATTTCAAAAAAATAAATAAACAAATAAATAAATAAATGAATATGCAAAACCCTAATTATCAAATTAACCATGGATTAATTCTATACACTTAACATAATGATCAAGTATCATCAAACATGATACAAAAAAGTGCACGAAAGCATATCACATATACAATGTGCATCAAGTGAGAAAAATCCGTTTAAAGTGAACCAATACTAGTTAATGCAAAGTAATATATCAAATATATAATTATACATTAAATCATTAAATCAACACTTGATTCAATGATCCGGTCATGTCGCACATAACCGACTAGTATTCAATGCATCGATTTATCGAATCAATGATTCGATAACTAGGTCATATCGAATATAACCAATCGAAACATATATCGCGAGAATGAAATGCGGTATCACATACACGCATTATTCTCGGTCCTGCACATATCTCATATGCGCTCCTATTTCGTTTCGCTTGAGCCAGGAAACCTCTGTGTAGGACTCTAAAGACTCGTCAATACGCCGGTAGCAGATGATGATCATATCAAGCACCCACAAGCCGCAAGCGGTCTGCTAAACGTAACGGCCACCCGGGTATTGAGCGATCAGAAGATCGACGAGCTAGCCCGCTCACACTCCTGCGAATCCGACCAGTAACACTTACCATACAGTCCGGTCTCTTCGTCAGATACGTCGCATATCAAGTCTAGGGGTGGTAAACGTCAGACCCCAATAACCCGATAAGTCGTGCTGATGTGAGGCTCATAACGGGTCGAGAAACTACTGGTAACACTTACCAGCAAATCTCTAATCAGCCCTGGCCAGGGACTTCCCTGTTACGGCCAATCGAGCACTGCGCAACATCAACTCCCAATACCGGGAGAGACGAAACCCCTCCTATCGCTCATTGCCTCCATGTGATTCGGGACTGTACCCAAAGACCACCGTTTTGCACGCCCTTATGGACGTGGTAAGGTGGAGATCAAGGCACAGTGGGAATCACACAAGACTCTATGACGATCTCGGGTCTACAGAGTAACCTGTACAAGTGTCACCTGAGAACTGCCATCTGACGTGAGGTATAATACCATCTGGGAGTTCTCGGCGAGTCCGTCCAGTGTACCCAGTTTCCACTGAGCACCCGTATACCATCTCTGATGTCAAACACCAATGGATATGGGATCATCCATCGCCCATCACATGGGTCGAGAAGCGTATACGCTAGTCTACTCTGGTATATCGATGCCCCATCTCGATACACCCACGACTAGGGACCTTGAAGGATGTACTTATGGACTACCATGTCCCCACTAGTATGATCTGCATCATAGTCCATGTAGTCAAGTACAAATCCTAAGGGCTTTACCAACATGTAACTATAAGACAGTATAAAGAGACTAGTGTACATGTTAAGATAAATGGCAACCAGATAGCATACTATCATGTCGAGCAAGAAAGTCATCTCTATATATGTCCAAGCATCCAATATAATATACATCATCTGTACAATACTGGCCTCTAGGGCATACATACAACTAACAATCTCCACTTGCACTAGGGCCAGCTGCTGTAGTATCTCATACCGAGCATCCCGAAGAGTCTCTCAAACTGTATATGGGGAATGGCCTTCGTGAGTGGATCCGCCGTGTTGTTCTTCGTGTCAACTCTCCTAACCTCGATCTCCCGGCGATCAACTATCTCCCGGATCAGGTGATACCGCCTCAGAATATGCTTGGATCGCTGATGGGACCTGGGTTCCTTGGCCAAAGCCACCGCTCCATTGTTATCGCAATACAAAGGTATTGGATGCTCAATGGATGGAACCACTCCAAGTTCAGTAATGAACTTCTTGATCCAGACAGCTTCTTTAGCAGCATCGTTGGCAGCGATGTATTCAGCCTCCATCGTCGAGTCTGCCACGGTTTCCTGCTTGGAACTCTTCCAGCTAACCGCCCCTCCGTAAAGGGTAAAGACAAAGCCCGACTGCGACTTAGAGTCGTCCTTATCACTCTGGAAGCTCGAATCGGTAAAGGACTCCACTTGGAGTTCTCCGTTACCATACACCAAGAACATATCTCTAGTCCTTCGCAAGTACTTGAGAATGCTCTTCACAGCTGTCCAGTGACTCTCTCCAGGATCAGCTTGATACCTGCTCACTACGCTTAGTGAGTATGCTACATCGGGTCTGGTACATAGCATCGCATACATGATAGAGCCTACTGCCGAAGCATAGGGTATCCCTTGCATGCGAGCTCTCTCCAAATCAGTCTTAGGAGACATCTCTTTGGAGAGAGTGACTCCAGAGATCGTGGGCAAGTTCCCACGCTTGGACTCTTCCATACTAAACCTCTTTAGTATGGTGTCAATGTACCTGGATTGGGACAATCCCAAAATCCGTTTGGATCTATCTCTATAGATCCTGATCCCCAATATGCAGGAGGCATCACCAAGATCTTTCATTGAGAATCTTTGTGATAAGAAGAGCTTGACCGATTGCAGCATAGGAATATCATTTCCTATCAAGAGTATGTCGTCCACGTACAATACGAGGAAGACAACCTTACTCTCTGCCGCCTTCTTGTAGACACAAGGTTCATCTGGATTTTTGACGAAATCAAACTCTTTGATAACGACGTCAAAGCAGATGTTCCAACTCCGCGATGCTTGCTTTAATCCATAAATGGATTTAAGCAGCTTGCACACCTTCCCGCTGCTCCCACTGTCTACGAAGCCCTCTGGCTGAGTCATGTACATGCACTCTTCTAAATCACCATTTAGAAAAGCGGTCTTAACATCCATTTGCCAGATTTCGAAGTCATGAAAGGCAGCAATGGCAAGCATGATTCGGATGGATTTAAGCATAGCCACTGGAGAAAAGGTTTCGTCATAGTCCACACCTGGTCTTTGACGAAAACCCTTTGCTACAAGTCTAGCTTTGAAAGTCTCCACTTTCCCATCTACACCAAATTTCTTCTTGAAGATCCACTTGCTCCCAATGGGTTTTACCCCTTCAGGAGCAACTTCCAAAGTCCATACTTTGTTGGTGTACATGGAATCCATCTCGGACCGCATAGCATCCAGCCATTTCACTGAGTCCCCACTCGTGATGGCCTGCTCGAAGCTAGTTGGGTCATCATCCTCCATGATGCAATCCTCGCTTCCACCATCAATGAGAAAACCGTAGTATCTCTCAGGTGGACGAGAAACCCTACCAGATCGGCGGAGAGGCTGAGGTTCGTCGGCTACTACCGAATCTTCTGGTTCCACTAAATCTTCAGTTATAGTTTGTGTTTCTGGAACTTCTTCCAGTTCTACCTCAGAGCCACTAATCTCTTTTGCAAGAAATTCCTTTTCTAAAAAGGTGGCATGTTGAGCAATAAACACTTTTTGTTGTTCACTGTGGTAGAAGAGATATCCATTTGAATGTTTAGGATATCCCACAAACTTACATAGAACTGACCGTGCCTCGAGTTTATCTGGATTTTACCTTTTGACATAGGCCAGACAACCCCATATCTTAACTCGTTTAAGACATGGTCTCTTCCCACTCCATATCTCATATGGTGTGGTAGGTACAGATTTAGTTGGAACTTGATTCAATAGGTATGCCGCTGACTCAAGCGCATACCCCCAGAAGGAAATAGGTAACTCAGCTGTACTCATCATAGAGCGCACCATATCTAATAGGGTGCGATTCCTCCGCTCCGATACACCGTTGTGCTGTGGTGTATAAGGAGGAGTAAGCTGAGAGAGAATCCCATTCTCTTTTAGGAAGTCCAGGAATTCATTGCTCAAGTATTCACCTCCTCGATCAGATCGAAGGATTTTAATACTTTTTCCGGTTTGTTTCTCGACTTCTTGTTTATATTCTCTGAATTTCTCAAAAGCTTCAGACTTGTGTCTTATCAAGTACACATGTCCGTATCTTGAGAGATCGTCAGTGAATGTAATGAAGTACGAAGAACCATCCCTGGCATGTGTAGACATGGGACCGCTTACATCACTATGTATTAGTCCCAAGAGTTCGGTAGCTCTTTCTCCGTGTCATCTTGCCTTTGAGACATGACTGGCAAGTGTCATAGGATGAAAATTCAAACGGATTTAAATATCCATCCTTATGCAACTTAGCCAGTCGTGTCGCATTGATGTGACCCAGTCTACAATGCCACAAGAAGGATTCGTTGAGTTCAGAACTCTTCCTCTTGTGTGTGTTTGTTATGCTCAGAACTGTTGATTGATTTAGAACATAAATGCCATTGCACAACGTGCCTGATCCAACCAACTTTTGGTTATGGAAAATGTTCATAACATTGTCCTGTAATACAAAATTATATCCCTCTTTACTTAATAAAGAAACCGATATAATGTTGCATATCAGGTTCGGCATGTAATAGCATTCGTTCAGAACCAATGTATTACCAGTTGGTAATACAAGGTGATATTCCCCGACAGTCTTGGCTGCAACAATTGCACCATTTCCAACTCTAATGTCTTTATCACCTTCTCCAAGTTCTCTACCTTTCCTAAGCCCATGTAACTGATTACATATATGGGATCCTGACCCGGTATCTAATACCCAGGACGTAGAGCAAATGGAGAAACAGTTCTCAGTAACGAACACACCCGAAAAAAATGCATCAACATGTACTTTCTTCATTCGGGTGGCATGGGAATCCTGGTATTCCCCTATATCCTGTTCATTCCTATAACTCTTATAAGAAAGAACGGAACCAACGTTTCCCAGCACAGTATAACATGCGGGTTCAGTCAATACATCCATATTATTATCTTTATTAGGGCATGAAATGGTCGCTACCTGGAGAGAGAGAGAAGAAAACACTTTAGCGTATGCTCGTGCAAGATCTGATTGGTTTTTATCTTATCTAATCAGGATGGCTCCCACTGCTTTTTATCAAATCTTCCTCCAAACCTTAAAAGGAAAGACTAGCCGGGATTAATTACACACTACAAGTTCGCCAATCTTTCAGCCAGGCCAGTGTCGGTACTTTGAGGGAGGTCCCCCGTGCTTTCGCACGAACCTAATTACTGTAAACCTCGATTTCCCAGAGGCGTAACCTCATTAACACCTTTCTAGACACCTACTTGATCGGCTAATTGTAATGTGTAAAACTCTCCCAGGAGTAACTCTTACTCGCAGTGGGTATCGGGATCCAACTATCTCATAGAAGGTATGCAATCTCATTGCAAATTTCAACACTAGAAATTCCCGATAATATTTTGCCCCTAGTGTACCATGACCTTGACAGAGGTCAACAAATCATAGTGCACTAGTCAAGTTCAACCCGCCATTTCTTGATTGAATCAAACCCACCCGCACGACCCTTGACAGAGGTCAACAAGGTCGTACGACTACCCTAATCCAATCTGCATCATATGCATAAGCAGACAAATACTAGTTAGCTACCGCACACTACGCCTTGACAGAGGTCAACAAACGCAGCACGAATACTAAATAGTCTTTATCTGAAATGACGGAGGGCTACGCAGGTTTTTCATAAAAACCATGAGCGTAATGAACTTGATATCGTTGTAGAATCAAATGATGTTTTGAAATGGAGTGATTTTGAGGCTTTTCTAGTTTTGCTAAAGGAGTCACTCCCGGTGAAGGGATCTCGGTCCTTTCCTCGTCGAATGAGGTGCGGGATATATCATATATATCGCTGTGCAAAGCAAAAACCCAAAAGCAGTCAAAAGCAAACCGAGTGTGTAGCATCTGCCAGTTATTGCTAAAGGAGTCACTCCCGGTGAAGGGATCTCGGTCCTTTCCTCATCGAATAAGGTGCGGGGTATATCATATATACCGCTGTGCAAAGCAAGAACTGTAGCTACCTGTTTTATTTTAAAATTCGATTCCACAACATCTTAGGTTTCTTATCTTTCATTAATCACATTAATGAAGTCCCATCATTTAAAAACCTAAACATCACAGATAGATATGACGTACACTTATGCCATCCGCATTCGCCTCGATGTCCCCTCGTGCACCGTTAGGTTAGGTAACTAACGACAGAGCAGGGCAGGGCTAGCGCGGGTGTAAAACATAAGTAACGTCTATATAATATATCATATATACTATATACTATATCCATCACAGAATCACATCACAGATATCGCAGCAGAATAAACATATGAAATATTGGATATACTAGGACGTCCGTGTTTTCAATACGAGCCAGTATAAAACACGGATTCCACGGTCGTGATGAATAGCCAATCCCACACCCCTAGACCCCTACGAGAGCGGCAAGCAACCCTGCCAATTCTAGGGTTAGGAGACCCAGACTCGACTCCTCGAGTTGGTCTCCCACTGGACCCCAGAACCCGGTTACTTGTGCTCCCCTCCTTGGGTCTATCCTAATGCGGAAAAGTATATAATATACAACGGGTGACAACATCCGCTACCTGGAAGCGCCCCAAAAAAAAGAATATTACATACAAGTTTTTACATGAATGAAAATTAAAAAACACTCATCTCACATAAAAACCCCCGGCTATTCAAACACGACGATCCAATATAACATATCCAGCAACACATAACATCACATGTCATCAACGTAAGTAAGTATGCATACCCCAATTGTCGTTGACGTATAGCAACGAAACCGGCGATATCACATATTACACTTACGGTCACAGAAAAGAAAGTGTAAAACTACAACAGTTGGAATCCGCAACCTCTTTAGACATCACATGCCTAACTGATATAAATCCCGCATTTTAGTCTCGTTATCGAAAACTCTTTTCAATATCGTATGGGACTAAACTGCTAGATTTATAACATTCATCCAGTTATCTCATAACTGTTTGTGAATTCCAATTATTGTATCCAATTCCGGATAAATAGAATATATTAAACTTTCCGATCGAACATTCGAACACCCAAGTTTTCCCGACACCGATCAACACATGAAATAGGTTCAAAGACATTCACTTCATGCCTCAGTACCAACGGTCCAGCCATAGAAGGGTCAAGCCAACGCCTCACATGTGGCACGCCGTACTGCCCCAAACCCGAAGGTTCAAAGGGCAGTTCAAGACGGTCACATAATCGAGTTAAGGTTTGTGTCTTCTAGAGGGACCATCGCGTTACTTGCACTACTCAGAACGTCTTTTAACCACAGAAAAATCCAACACTTGGAATTTTTCGGCAGGGGAAAAGTTGGGTATTTGTATCCGGTCAAACTCTTTAACATATTCTACAGTTATCTGGAAAAACACAAAAGACGAAATTTGATAATCCGATCGAAATACTGATTCCCAATAGTACCCCAGAATACTCTTCTGTAAAGTCACAATAAAAATATCCCAGAAAACACAGAATTGAATTATATGAGTTACTGTGAAGAAAAAATTACACAAAGGAACAGTACGGCCGCGGAAGGGCCGCACATGCCTAGCATGTGCCGCGCTTCCGCGGTGGAAAAGTTGATTCAGGTCCTCGTATTTCACAGTAATTCACATAACACCCTGCTTGATTTTCTACATATTTTTAATTGACAAAAATCCGAATTTTTAGAAAAAGTCCAGAGAGCATTTTTAGGTTTTGGATTTCGGTTCGATCAGGTTTCAAACGTCGTCGGGACTTCGCCTAAGGCTCTAGCTTGGCTCTGATACCACTGTAGGGTTCCTAGGCACCCTAGTAAGGTCTCACAAGGCATCGAACATGCCAATTTAAAATTTTTAGTGCCGAGAAACCCTAGTACGGATCGTTTGCTAGAATTCTAGGCGAAACTAAAAGCTAGTTAACAGTTAACTACTGGGATACGAAAATTACAACCTTTGTAGATCCGGATATCCACCTCCACGGCTCCGCAAGGGCGTCCTCTCGCTGTCCATCATGAATCCTCGACTCGATCATCGGCTTCATCGGGAAAGCAAGCGGAATAGGTCGCCGGCTTTGTGTCAAAGACGATCTACGTCGAGGTTGCACAAACTCAAGCTCCGACTTCACAAACTTATGAAACTTGTGAAGTAAACACCCAAAACAACTTGGCAAGAGGTAGAGGGTGAAGAAATAGGAGGTGGGTTCACTTTAGATTTGGATTTTTCTCACTAGATCACAAGTTGCCATTGATGGCATCAAGGTTGCTCACTTGAAGAAGAAGAAGAAAAATGAGCTAGTTATGATAAGTTATGATAAAAAGAAAATAGAAAATCAAATACTTATCATAACTAAACTAGGGTTAAGTGTAGAGAATAAACCATGGTCACTTTAGAGGGTTAGGGTTAAGCATTAAGATAAGGATGGTTAGCAAAGTCAAAGCTTCATGAAGCTTCAACTTAAAACAAAAAGAGCCACCATTCTCATCATAATCCATTTCAAAAAAATAAATAAACAAATAAATAAATAAATGAATATGCAAAACCCTAATTATCAAATTAACCATGGATTAATTCTATACACTTAACATAATGATCAAGTATCATCAAACATGATAAAAAAAAGTGCACGAAAGCATATCACATATACAATGTGCATCAAGTGAGAAAAATCCGTTTAAAGTGAACCAATACTAGTTAATGCAAAGTAATATATCAAATATATAATTATACATTAAATCATTAAATCAACACTTGATTCAATGATCCGGTCATGTCGCACATAACCGACTAGTATTCAATGCATCGATTTATCGAATCAATGATTCGATAACTAGGTCATATCGAATATAACCAATTGAAACATATATCGCGAGAATGAAATGCGGTATCACATACACGCATTATTCTCGGTCCTGCACATATCTCATATGCGCTCCTATTTCGTTTCGCTTGAGCCAGGAAACCTCTGTGTAGGACTCTAAAGACTCGTCAATACGCCGGTAGCAGATGATGATCATATCAAGCACCCACAAGCCGCAAGCGGTCTGCTAAACGTAACGGCCACCCGGGTATTGAGCGATCAGAAGATCGACGAGCTAGCCCGCTCACACTCCTGCGAATCCGACCAGTAACACTTACCATACAGTCCGGTCTCTTCGTCAGATACGTCGCATATCAAGTCTAGGGGTGGTAAACGTCAGACCCCAATAACCCGATAAGTCGTGCTGATGTGAGGCTCATAACGGGTCGAGAAACTACTGGTAACACTTACCAGCAAATCTCTAATCAGCCCTAGCCAGGGACTTCCCTGTTACGGCCAATCGAGCACTGCGCAACATCAACTCCCAATACCGGGAGAGACGAAACCCCTCCTATCGCTCATTGCCTCCATGTGATTCGGGACTGTACCCAAAGACCACCGTTTTGCACGCCCTTATGGACGTGGTAAGGTGGAGATCAAGGCACAGTGGGAATCACACAAGACTCTATGACGATCTCGGGTCTACAGAGTAACCTGTACAAGTGTCACCTGAGAACTGCCATCTGACGTGAGGTATAATACCATCTGGGAGTTCTCGGCGAGTTCGTCCAGTGTACCCAGTTTCCACTGAGCACCCGTATACCATCTCTGATGTCAAACACCAATGGATATGGGATCATCCATCGCCCATCACATGGGTCGAGAAGCGTATACGCTAGTCTACTCTGGTATATCGATGCCCCGTCTCGATACACCCACGACTAGGGACCTTGAAGGATGTACTTATGGACTACCATGTCCCCACTAGTATGATCTGCATCATAGTCCATGTAGTCAAGTACAAATCCTAAGGGCTTTACCAACATGTAACTATAAGACAGTATAAAGAGACTAGTGTACATGTTAAGATAAATGGCAACCAGATAGCATACTATCATGTCGAGCAAGAAAGTCATCTCTATATATGTCCAAGCATCCAATATAATATACATCATCTGTACAATACTGGCCTCTAGGGCATACATACAACTAACAGTACTGCCCCAAACCCTAAGGTTCAAAGGGCAGTTCAAGACGGTCACATAATCGAGTTAAGGTTTGTTGTCTTCTAGAGGGACCACCACAAAAAGACTTGCACGTATCTCCAAAGTATTTAAACCCCGTGAATAGTGAGCAAATGATACTCGTTCAAACACTTCAATACTTTCTACTTTACCCCGAAAAACTACGAAATGAAAATACCGATCGAATCTATGCGTCTAAAACCATCTCTCCAGAAAATGCAGTACTATATTCAGATTAAACATACATAAAACACTTTACAAGCAGAAATAAGAATTATAGTGCAATTTTCATGCAATGATACCACTATACGGCCGCGGATCCGCGGCCTAAGCAAGGAATTGCCGCGGTTCCGCGGCCATATGAACTGTTCATGTCATCGTATTTCACCATAATTCTTAGTTTTCCCTGCTGTATTTTTTAAGTATTTTTAATTCTGAAAAACATCAGATTTTAAAATTTGTCCAGAGAGGGTCCAAAAACGTCGTATTTTAGTCCGATCGGGATTTTTACTTCGTAAAAGCGTCGCCTAATGTTCTAGGTCGGCTCTGATACCATTGATAGGTTTGTATAGCACCCTATAATGAGTTTTGAAGCATCACCTGTCCCAAAGTTTGGATTTTGATGGTGCTAAACAAGCATGCAAAGGAATCGATCCTAGAAAATTAGGGTTTCGAAACTTAAGACTTATAAAGTTAGGTTTTCGAGACTACAACCTTTGTAGCTCTTTTTTGCTGGACTCCTTGGTCTCTTGGGTGTTGAATGGAGGTCCTCTTGAAGTCCTCTCGCATCCACGACGATCCGCCCGGAGCTCCCCGTCCAAGCTCGCAACTTCGTAAAACCGAAGAGAACACTCTAAACAAGTTGGCTAAACTTGTGTAGAATGAAGTTGTGGTTAAGATTCTCACTTCAAAACCCTTTCTTTATGTGTGTATTACTCACTAGAAGAAACTAGAGAGCAAATATGAAGGAGGAAGAAGATGGTGGCAATATTTTAACAAGAGGTGAAATATATGATAAGCATAAGAAAAGAAATGAAATATATCCTTTTATATTTTATTCCTTCTCACTTCAAACCATGGTTAAATCTCTTGGTTATTATTTAATTAGGGTTTAAACCATGTAAGGAAAGGTTAATCTAAGGTTAAGGGTAGGTGAGAATGGTTAGGTTAAGGAAGAGTGTAGAAGCAAGTGAAGATTATCCTTTCCTTTTTCCATTTTGTTTTAAACCTTAAGTCAAATAAAACACAAAAGATTTATCCATGGTGTGAGTCTCATATTGCCACCATTTCCATGTGTAAACAATCATGATAGATGGGTGTATGTATGTATGTATGTATGCACATCCATATGTGCATGAAACTAGCAAGAAAGAAAGAAAGAAAAACATACATGCATGCACACATCCATCATCCAAGAAAAGGTTTTAAGTGAGAAAACTAATGGTTAAATGATAAATCAACACTTGATTTATCAATCCGGCCATATCACATATGACCCCACCAAAAGCAAGCCACCCGATCAATGTACGGTATCATATACGCGCATTTTAATCGAGTCCATGCGCATATCGCATACGCGCACCACAACGTTTCGCCTGGACTAGGTAACTCCTGTGTGGGACTCTAAGACTCGTCAATACGCCGGCAGAGAGTGATGATCATATCAGGTACCCTCAAGCCGCAAGCGTTCAGCTAAACGTAACGGCCACCCGGGTATTGAGCGATCAGAAGAAAGCAAGCGAACCTGCTACAACTCCCGTCGAGCCAACCGGCAACACTACCGTACAGTACGGTCTCTTCGTCAGTTACGCTGCATATTGAGCCTAGGGATGGTCACGTCGAGCCTAATAACTCAATAAGTCATGCTGGTGAATGGTCTATAACAGATCGAGAAACTACTGATAACACTTATCAGCAAATCTCAGCAGCCCTGGCCAGGGACTTACTGATATAACCAGTCGGGCACAGTACAGCATCTACTCCCAATACCGGGAGAGACGAAACCCCTCCTATCGCTCATTGCCTTCGTGTGTCTCAGAACTGTACCCAACGGCCACCTGTTTGCACGACTCAGTAGAGCCGTGGTAGGGTGGCAATCAAAGTACAGTGGGAGAACACACAAGACTCCATGACGATCTCGGGTCTACAGACTAACCTGTACCAGTGTCACCTGAGAACTGCTATCCGACGATAGATATAATTCCATATAGGAGTTCTCAGTGAGTCCGTCCAGTGTACCCAGTCAGCACTGAGCAGCCGTATATGATCTTGATGTCAAACATCGATGAGTGTGGGAACATCCATCGCCCATCGTATGGGTCTAGTATCATATACGCTAGTCTACACTGGTATATCAATGCCCCGTCTCGATATACCTACGACTAGAGACTTTCCAGGATATGCTTATAGACTACAGATGTTCCACTAGTATGATCTCTATCATAATCAGAGTAGTCAAGCCGATATCCTCAGGGCTTTATCAGCATGTATGAATGAATAAAAGCATGATCAGATCATCATGTCAGATAAAGAAGAATCAGATAGCATACTATCATGTCGAGCAAGAATGCATACTGAATATATATACATGTATAGATACATCCACTATCACATAATGGCCTCTAGGGCATACATATATCCAACAATCTTCCACTTGCACTAAGGCCAGTTATTGGCGTATCTCATACCCAACATCTCAAAAATTCGCTCATGCTGCGGCTGAGGGAGGGCCTTGGTGAATGGATCCGCAACGTTATTCTTTGTGTCTACCCTCCTAATCTCGATCTCGCGGGGATCTACAATCTCCCGGATCAAATGAAAACGCATCAGGATGTGTCTGGACCGCTGATGGGATCTGGGCTCCTTGGCTAACGCCATAGCCCCATTATTGTCACAATACAAAGGTATTGGATCAATAATGGTTGGAACTACTCCTAGCTTCGAGACGAACTTCTTCATCCAGACGGCTTCCTTGGCGGCATCATTTGCAGCAATGTACTCAGCTTTCATCGTAGAGTCTGCAACGGTATCTTGTTTGGAACTCTTCCAACTCACCGCCCCTCAATTAAGGGTAAATACAAACCCAGAGATAGATTTGCTGTCGTCCTTATCGCTCTGGATGCTCGAATCGGTAAAGGCCTCTATTTGGAGATCTCCATTACCATACACCAAGAACAATTCTTTGGTCCTTCGCAAGTACTTAAGAATATTCTTCACAGCTGTCCAGTGATTCTTCCCTAGGTTGGATTGATACCTGCTTACAACACTAAGTGCATAAGCTACATCTGGACGTGTACATAATATCGCATACATTATAGATCCTACTGCCGAAGCATAGGGTATAATACTCATGCGAGCTCTCTCTTCATCGGTCTTTGGGCAAGAATCCTTGGAGAGAGTGACCCCATGGCAAGCGGGTAAGGTACCCCGTTTGGAGTCTTCCATACTAAACCTTTTTAGGATGGTGTCAATGTACCTGGTTTGGGACAATCCCAATAACCTTTTGGATCTATCCCTATAGATCCTTATGCCCAGAATGTATGTGGCATTACCGAGGTCCTTCATGGAGAACCTCAGAGATAAGAAAGATTTGACCGACTGTAGCATAGGAATATCATTTCCTATCAGAAAAATGTCATCCACGTACAATACGAGGAATGTGACAGCTCTTCCTACAGCCTTCTTATAAACACAAAGTTCATCTGGATTTTTGATGAAATCAAACTCTTTGATAACATCATCGAAACAGATGTTCCAACTCCATGATGCCTGCTATGGATTTAAGCAATTTACATGCTTTCCCACTGCTCCCACTGTCAATGAAGCCCTCTGGCTGATCCATATAAACGCATTCTTCTAAATTTCCATTTAGAAATGCGGTTTTAACGTCCATCTGCCAGATTTCATAGTCGTAATGAGCAGCAATAGCAAGTAGGATCCGAATGGATTTAAGCATGGCTACGGGCGAAAAAATTTCATCATAGTCCAAATCTGGTCTTTGACGAAAGCCTTTCGCCACAAGTCTTGCCTTATAGGTCTCTACCTGCCTATCTACACCAATCTTCCTTTTAAAGATCCATTTGCACCCCACAGGTTTTACCCCAGGGGGTACAACGTCCAAAGTCCATACTTTGTTGATGTACATAGACTCCATTTCGGATCTCATGGCATCCAGCCACTTCACAGAGTCTTTACTCGTGATAGCTTGCTGAAAACTGGAAGGATCATCATCATCCATGATACAGTCTTCTCTGTCACCATCAATGAAGAAACCGTAGTACCTCTCCGGTGGGCGAGAAGTCCTACCAGACCTACAGAGTGGCCGAGGTTCTTCAGTTTCTGTTGCAACAACCGGTTCAACCAAATCGTCATTTGTAGTTTGTGTCTCTAGAACCACTTCTAGATCCACCACTTTGCCATCATCTTTATCTGTGAAAAACTCTTTTTCCAAGAATGTGGCATGTTGAGAAACAAACACCTTTTGTTCCTCTTTGTGGTAGAATAGATATCCATAAGAATTCTTTGGATATCCTACAAAATTAAACATGACTGACCGTGTCTCGAGTTTGTCCGGATTCTGCTTTTTAACATAGGCCGGGCAACCCCAAATCTTAATTCTCTTAAGAGATGGTCTCTTCCCATGCCATATCTCATATGGCGTGGTAGATACGGTTTTGGTTGGAACCCTGTTTAGCAGAAACGCTGCAGTCTCCAATGCATGCCCCCAAAACGAGAGTGGTAACTCAGCGTCAATCATCATGGACCGGACCATATCTAATAGGGTCCTATTCCGTCGTTCTGACACACCGTTGTGCTGTGGTGTGTAAGGAGGAGTGAGTTGAGAGAGAATCCCATTCTCTTTTAAGAAGTTTGCAAATTCTGCACTGAGATACTCACCACCTCGATCTGATCGAAGCATCTTGATACTCAAGCCGGTTTGTTTTTCTACTTCTTGTTTATATTCAATGAATTTCTCGAAAGATTCGGACTTGTGTTTTAATAAAAATACATGACCGAATCTTGAGAAGTCGTCAGTGAATGTAATGAAGTATGAAAAACCGCCTCTAGCCTGTGTAGACATTGGCCCACATACATCACTATGTATGAGGCCCAGGAGCTGAGCAGCTCTTTCTCCGTGTCCGGTAAACGGAGTTTTGGTCATTTTACCCTTCATACAAGACTGGCAAGTCGTATAAGATTTATATTCAAAAGAATTTAAATATCCATCTTTATGTAACTTGTTTAGTCTTATTTCGTTAATATGACCAAGTCTACAGTGCCAAAGAAACGCTTCATTTAATTCTGAAAGTTTTCTTTTATTAGTGTGTTGTATACTGAAAACTGTATGTTGATTTAGGACATATATTCCATTGTTAAGCGTACCATACCCAACCAACATTTGATTCAGGTGAATGTTCATAACATTGTTCTGCAATACAAAATTATATCCTTCATTGTCCAACAAAGAAACGGATATTATATTACATAGCATACTTGGTACAAAATAACATGGATTCAAAACCAAAATACATCCAGACGCCAACCCCAAGTGATACTCTCCCACTGCGACTGTATGTACATTGGAACCATTTCCAACGCGGAGAGTATGGTCACCTGTCTTCAAAACTTTGCTATTTCTCAGTCCCTGCATAGAATTGCAAATGTGAGAACCTGAACCGGTATCCAATACCCAGGAAGCAGAGTTTATTGAAAAACAGTTTTCTGTCACAAACGCACCTGAAGCAGAAGCATCACCATGCTTCTTCTTGAGACTTAAGTACTCCGTGCAATTGCGCTTCCAATGTCCTGTCTTGTGGCAATGAAAACATTCGCCCTTCCCCGAGTCTCCAGCCTTGGACTTTCCCTTTCCCTTCGCCTTTTTAACTCCGCCCTTAGGATTAGTGGGTTTCTTCTTTTTCTTTCCCTTGGCCTTAGCTTTCGGGCGAGAAGAGGAAGACTGTCCAATAGTCATAACGGGAGTTTTTGCTAACTTCATAGTGCTCTCTGCACTCCTTAACATATTAAGGAGTTCAGGGAGTTCCTTCTCCATGCCATGCATGTTGAAGTTTACTATGAACTGAGCAAAGGTGGAGGGGAGGGACTGCAGAATAATATCTATATATTGTTCATTGTCCATCGTCCATCCAAGGTCCTCAAGCTCTTCTATAAGAGCTATCATTTTCAGAACATGGTCTCCTACTGGTGTGCCAGGGGCCATTCGCATCTGAAACAATTTCCTTGATGCTTCGTATCGTAATACGCGGGATTGCTCCCCATACAACTCCTTTGTATGGAGCAATATACCGTGAATGTCTATGTCTTCGTGCTGCTTTTGATGTGTGTTGTCCATCGATGCAAGCGCGAGGCATTTGGCCGTGGCACAGTCAGTGTCCCATGTCTTGCGGACTTCAATGTCCGCAACTGAGGATTTTGGACCCGGGATGGGCGGGGTTGAAGCCGTGAGGACATATGATACTTTATCATAAGTCAAGGCGATTTTCAGATTCCTCAGCCAGTCTTTATAGTTGGTCCCATTCAGTTTGTTTTTATCTAGTAAAAGCTTGAGTCCAGTCATGGGTATCTGCCATTAAGAGAGAGAAAAGAATACACTCAGCGAAAGCTCTTGCATAGATCAGATTGGTTATTATCTTGTCTAATCGATGTTTCCCACTGCTTTTATCGAGTTTTTCTTTGAAACCTTAAAAAGAAAAACTAGCCAGGATTAATTACAGTCTACAACTTCGCTAACCGTTCAGCCAGGCCAGTGTCGGTACTTGAGGGAGGTTCCCCGTGCTTTCGCACGGACCTAATTAAAGTAAATCTCGTTTTCCCAGAGGCGGAGCCCCGTTAACACCTTTCTAGACAGCTAATGAGTTAGCTAATTGTAAACTGTAAAACTCTCCTAGGAGCAACTATTGCCCACAGTGGGATCGGGATCCAACCATCACATGGAAGGTATGCAATCTCATTGCAAATTTCAACTATTGAAATTCCCGATGTGGTTTTTACCCCTAATACTCGTGACCTTGGCTAAGGTCAACAAATCACGAGTACTAGTCAAGCTCAACCCGTCATTTCTTGATTAATTAGACCCGTTTACATGAACCTTGGCTAAGGTCAACAAAGTCATATGCCCGTCCTAATTAATCTGCATCATATGCATTTGTAGGAAGACATCACTTAGCTACCGTACACTACGTCTTGGCTAAGGTCAACAAACGTAGCACGAATACTAAGTACTCTACTTCCTAAAATGACGGAGGGTTGTGGATGATTTTTAAGAAAATCTTTAACGCTTTGAGCTTGATATCGTTGTAGAATCAAATGGTTTTCAAAAGGAGTGGCTTAAGCTCCGCAGTTTTGAAATATAGTTTTTTCATAAATAGCCGAGTGGTTTTTAAATCCGATTCTACAACATCTTTTTAGGTTTATTTTCTTTACATTAATCACATTAATGTAATCCCATCATTTAAGTCCTTAAGCCAATCACAGAAAAGAAACGAAAATAACACGTACGCTTATGCCATCCGCATTCGCCGCAATGTTCCGTTATGCACCGTTAGGTTACTTAACTAACGGCACACCGGGACGGGACTAGCGCGGGTGTAAAACATAAGCAACGTCTACTATATATCATATATATAATATGTCATTCGTCTCAGATATCACAGAACACAGGCAGCAGAAACATAGATATAAAGTGGGATATACTAGGACGTCCGTATTTAGTATTTAGCCAGAATAGAAAATACGGATTCCACAGTCGTGATGAATAGCCAAGCCCACACCCTGGACCCCTAGGAGAGCGGCAAGTGACCCTGCCAATTCTGGAGTTTAGGAGACCCGGTCTCGACTCCTCGAGATGGCCTCCTACTGAACCCCAGAACCCGGTCACCTGTGCTCCCCTCCTTAGGTCCATCCTAATGCGGAAAAGTAAATAATATACAACACTGGTGACACAACCTCAACCCGGGAGTGCCCCAAATAAAAGAATATTACATTACATTTGAATTTACATGAATGAAAATATAAAACTCTCATCTCGCAAAAAAATAAAAAATAAAAAAACACCCCCGGCTATTCAATCGCGACAATCCTGCACATCATATCTCAGCAACACATAATATCTCATATCATCAACGTAAGTAAGTATGCATACCCCAATTGTTGTTGATGTATAGCAACGAAACCGGCGATATCGTACATACTACACTTGCGGTCACAGAAAAGAAAGTGTAAAACTACAATATTTGGAATCCACATTCTCTTTAGACATCATAAATGCGAAATATCACATATTTCGTATTTCATGCCTAAACTATATGAATTCCACATATTGTATCACATTCCAGATAAACAGACAGTATTAAAGTTTTTCGAACGATCGATCAAGTACTCAAGATTCACTAAAGCTCAACACTTGAGCAGGGTTCAAAAATCCGGAGTGTGACACAGTAGTAGCGGTCCAGCCGTAGAAGGGTCAAGCCAACGCCTCACATGTGGCACGCCGTACTGCCCCAAACCCTAAGGTTCAAAGGGCAGTTCAAGACGGTCACATAATCGAGTTAAGGTTTGTTGTCTTCTAGAGGGACCACCATAAAAAGACTTGCACGTATCTCCAAAGTATTTAAACCCCGTGAATAGTGAGCAAATGATACTCGTTCAAACACTTCAATACTTTCTACTTTACCCCGAAAAACTACGAAATGAAAATACCGATCGAATCTATGCGTCCAAAACCATCTCCAGAATATGCAGTACTATATTCAGATTAAACATACCTAAAACACTTTACAAGCAGAAATAAGAATTATAGTGCAATTTTCATGCAAAGATACCACTATACGGTCGCGGATTTGCGGCCTAAGCAAGGAATTGCCGCGGTTCCACGGCCATATGAACTGTTCATGTCATCGTATTTCACCATAATTCTTAGTTTTCCCTGCTGTATTTTTAAAGTATTTTTAATACTGAAAAACATCAGATTTTAAAATTTGTCCAGAGAGGGTCCAAAAACGTCGTATTTTAGTCCGATCGGGATTTTTACTTCGTAAAAGCGTCGCCTAATGTTCTAGGTCGGCTCTGATACCATTGATAGGTTTGTCTAGTACCCTATAATGAGTTTTGAAGCATCACATGTTCCAAGGTTTGGATTTTGATGGTGCTAAACAAGCATGCAAAGGAATCGATCCTAGAAAATTAGGGTTTCGAAACTTAAGACTTATAAAGTTAGGGTTTCGAGACTAGAACCTTTGTAGCTCCCTTTTGCTGGACTCCTTGGTCTCTTGGGTGTTGAATGGAGGTCCTCTTGAAGTCCTCTCGCGTCCACGACGATCCGCCTGGAGGTCCCCGTCCAAGCTCGCAACTTCGTAAAACCGAAGAGAACACTCTAAACAAGTTGGCTAAACTTGTGTAGAATGAAGTTGTGGTTAAGATTCTCACTTCAAAACCCTTTCTTTATGTGTGTATTACTCACTAGAAGAAACTAGAGAGCAAATATGAAGGAGGAAGAAGATGGTGGCAATATTTTAACAAGAGGTGAAATATATGATAAGCATAAGAAAAGAAATGAAATATATCCTTTTATATTTTATTCCTTCTCACTTCAAACCATGGTTAAATCTCTTGGTTGGTATTTAATTAGGGTTTAAACCATGTAAGGAAAGGTTAATCTAAGGTTAAGGGTAGGTGAGAATGGTTAGGTTAAGGAAGAGTGTAGAAGCAAGTGAAGATTATCCTTTCCTTTTTCCATTTTGTATTAAACCTTAAATCAAATAAAACACAAAAGATTTATCCATGGTGTGAGTCTCATATTGCTACCATTTCCATGTGTAAACAACCATGATAGATGGGTGTATGTATGTATGTATGTATGCACATCCATATGTGCATGAAACTAGCAAGAAAGAAAGAAAGAAAAACATACATGCATGCACACATCCATCATCCAAGAAAAGGTTTTAAGTGAGAAAACTATTGGTTAAATGATAAATCAACACTTGTTTTATCAATCCGTCCATATCACATATGACCCCACCAAAAGCAAGCCGCCCGATCAATGTACGGTATCATATACGCGCATTTTAATCGGGTCCATGCGCATATCGCATACGCGCACCACAACGTTTCGCCTGGACTAGGTAACTCCTGTGTGGGACTCTAAGACTCGTCAATACACCGGCAGAGGGTGATGATCATATCAGGTACCCTCAAGCCGCAAGCGGTCAGCTAAACATAACGGCCACCCGGGTATTGAGCGATCAAAAGAAAACAAGCGAACCTGCTACAACTCCCGTCGAGCCAACCGGCAACACTACCGTACAGTCCGGTCTCTTCGTCAGATATGCTGCATATCGAGCCTAGGGATGGTTACGTCGACCCTAATAACTCAATAAGTCGTGCTGGTGAATGGTCTATAACAGATCGAGAAACTACTGATAACACTTATCGGCAAATCTCAGCAGCCCTGGCCAGGGACTTACTGATATAACCAGTCGGGCATAGTACAGCATCTACTCTCAATACCGGGAGAGACGAAACCCCTCCTATCGCTCATTGCCTTCGTGTGTCTCGGGACTGTACCCAACGGCTACCTGTTTGCACGACTCAGTAGAGCCGTGGTAGGGTGGCAATCAAAGTACAGTGGGAGAACACACAAGACTCCATGACGATCTCGGGTCTATAGACTAACCTGTACCAGTGTCACCTGAGAACTGCTATCCGACGATAGATATAATTCCATATAGGAGTTCTTGGTGAGTCCGTCCAGTGTACCCAGTCAGCACTGAGCACCCGTATATGATCTTGATGTCAAACATCGATGAATGTGGGAACATCCATCGCCCATCGTATGGGTCTAGTATCATATACGCTAGTCTACACTGGTATATCTGCCCCGTCTCGATATACCTACGACTAGGGACTTTCCAGGATATGCTTATAGACTACAGATGTCCCACTAGTATGATCTCCATCATAATCAGAGTAGTCAAGCCGATATCCTCAGGGCTTTATCAGCATGTATGAATGAATAAAAGCATGATCAGATCATCATGTCAGATAAAGAAGAACCAGATAGCATACTATCATGTCGAGCAAGAATGCATACTGAATATATATACATGTATAGATACATCCACTATCACATAATGGCCTCTAGGGCATACATATATCCAACAGTAGTCACTTTCCTTTAGCAATAAAGTTCTTTACTTGCTTGCATCGCCTATACCTCTAGTTACGATCTTGCTTAGGGTCATTTGGCACATAGAAAAATTTTGAATTGGCCATGTTTGATCACTTGTGGAACCTCATGCGTGTGCCTAGGAACCCTACAAAACCTGTCACGACGACCGAACCTCTGTCTCTGAGCTGGTATACCGGTATGAGCCCTCCTCTGTCCTCGGACTCCCAAAGTCTCGGAAAGAAGCTCCTCATCGAATAGGGCTGCGTCCACTGGTGTTGTGTAAGTAACACAATGCTATGTGCTGATTGCAAGGAATAACTGGGTAACAGGGGTAACAACCTCCTGTAGCTGCACTCGACTGGACTCAACCAACGACCTCATCGTCTGGCGCAAGTCCTGCATATCCGCCACAAGCCTAGCGATACGATCTATCGAAGGCGGATCAATCTGCTTCTGTGCAACGAGCATACCATCCTGGTCAGTCCTCGCCCCAAACGAGTCAACTCTGACCTCGGCTCTCGCTGCATCACTCTGAGCTCTCATAGTCATTGGCGGCATAAGGCTATAAATGGAAAAAAGATTCGATAAGAACACGGAAATCGAATCACAAGGATATGTATCATCAAGGAAGGAATTTCAAGCAATTAGTACTTAGGTCACTTAGGCGGAGTACCGTGTCGTAAGTATGCTGCGGACATACACACACTATATTAGTCTGCTTAAGCTACCTACTCCATCATACCAAGGTCATCCTACACTCTGATAGGTAAAACCTAGCGCTCGGATACCAACTTTGTCACGACCCAAAATTGGCACGTGACGGCCCTTAAACTACGTAAAGTCTCCAGGCGTAACTCAATTTAAGTAAGCCAAAACCCAGCAATCTAAACCATCAAAAGTAGTAAGTGATAAGAATAGTGTTAAAACTTTTGAAACTTCAAATACAAATTCTTTAAAGTCCAACTTTATTTCCTTTAAAATTTTGGCAGCACCTCCTTTGTAAAACAAGCCCCGAAAAAGGTTACAACAAAAGATATAAGTAAAGTATCCCCAAACGGGAGCAAATCAACGCCCAAAGGCTGAAAACAACCACCACAACAGATATACGACGCCGTAGCGAAGAAATAGGCGATATAAATAAAAACTGCATAAAAGACCCCCAAGTCACCAAATAATATACAATATCGTCCCCACAACATGTCTTTAAGTTAATACATGAAATAGTAGATGGAGTGTACTGGATACAACGAATATACAATGAGCAATATGGGATAACCGCAAAACCTACCTATAGCAAAACTGCACCCAGTCAGCCGTAGAGGTATCCACTGCAAAAGATGATACGATAGATGAAAGCCCTGCCTCGACTGCCCTGAGGGAGTACCTGCAAAACACTATGGCACAACGGTGGTGAGTTGCCAACTCGTGAATAGAAGATAACATATGCAGGTTATCGCAAGTATGCACATACTGCGCGAATTTATCACATGCAAGCTAAAAGCAATAAATGGCCATATGTATACAACAGTCATGAAACGTACTCTATCAGGTACAACTAATACATGAAGCAATAATATGGTAGTATGTATATGCAACAGTCATGAAAGGTACTCTATCAGGTACTACTAATACATCAAGCAATGCATATAAATAAATACGGAATAGGGGATAAAACATGTCATCCTTACGGAATCCTCATCGTAGAAAGACCAGTGTCCATCAAGACAATCTAAATCCCAAATATCCTCAAATCGGCCCTCAGGTCGGCCCTCATATCGGCCCACAGATCGGCCCTCATATCGGCCCCAAGATCGGCCCTCATATCTAATGAATAAGAATACCTGCACAGATCATTGTAACGATATATATATATATATATATATATATATATATATATATATATATATATATATATATATATATAACAGCGTCCCATACCACTGATATGAACATATACCTGCATATATAACAGCGTCCCATACCACTGATATATATACTTAGAGGTAAAATATCATGAAAACTGGTGTCAAGTATCGACACATAAATACTCATCTATCAGGCGTCGTCACCATGACTGACCCTGATATGTATGTATCATACGTTCATCGGAAAACCGAGTACCCAGCTTCGATACCTGAATTCCCCGTATCCATACGTACATGACTCCGGTTGATATCTCCGCGATCACCGACGAGTCCAATACTGTCACCGGTAGGTATGATTCCCCCACTAACTCATCGCCATCATCTGCGATCTTCTTGCCCCGGGATACCTCCGGGCCCCACCATGTACCCACACACGGCCCACTCCACTCCTCGCATGGGGTATATATCAGAAATCTCATGGTGGATGCTGAAATATCATATTAAGAGAAACCGGGTTTTTCAAATAATGCATAATTTCATGAACTACCACGGTCCTCAAATCCAGAAAACATCATAGGAAATCCATATCTCAATGCGAAAATCCATTGATATGATATATGCAAAATAAAACAGTAATATGAGCATATAAAAGAAAAACCGCTATTTAACTGCAACAAATTATTAAATATATCATGCGGTTCCTAATTTCTTCAAAACCAAACGCAACATCATAAAAAGGTGAACCTGTAGCTATAGCCAGGTATGCGTAACCATGTCGGTATAGCAAGATATGTGTATCTACCTATCAATCATGATGTAATACCCTCCAGGTATATGTGTAGCTATAACAAAGTACACGGGTGTACATGTAAGTATGTATGCAAGATGTACATGTAGCTATGTCTCATATGTGTTTATACCTATCACTAATGGTACAATACCATATAAGTATATGGGTAGCTAACATGTAGGCTTGTCAAGGCATATGTGTAAGCATGTAGGTATACAGGTATGCTATAAGTCATATGCACAATAAAAAAAGGATCGCGTCTCAAGTTCCTAGCCAATACAGTATCACGTATGTATAGGTGTTGTGCGTGTCATGGCAATTATTGACGGTGTGTGTGGCATACAATCAGTGATCGTGCAACATGAGCCGTCAATAATAGTGCATTGTCCAATGGGTACATGTCTAAGCACAACTAGTAATAATATGCAATGAAGTTTATACGCAAACTCTATTTATGCAATATAAACATGCGACTAATATCATATCATATCTAGCCCTGACGCATAACGCCATGTGGGCGATTCCCCTGTAGATGTTAAATCTACTCACTGATGATCCTGGCTAAGTAAAGCCAACCACTTGCTTTTCCCTCTTCACAGCGTCTGAAGTCCCTTCCTGCGATCCTCAAATCACAAAACAACAAGGCAAGTGTATATTAGCAATCGACCAATAACACGTACAAACGACGTTTGACCGACGCACTAACTCCAAATATACTCTCAAGTGTTCGTTTTGTGGCTAACGCACGTAGCGACACTACGAAACTAACCCAAGAGCAAAAGATACACCAAGACACGAACCGTATCGGATAACGTAACGCGCGTAATCAAAACACTAGAAAACAAGAAAAGTGATCCTAGATTTTGCTACCCAAACAATTTGTAAATGTTGCACGTACCACAAGACCATACACAACCCCAGAGACCCCTAGACAAAAACCCAAACACCCCAGTCTGGCCGCAAATTGTGGCCATAAGCAATATATTTTCGGCCGACTTACCATGGAATTGTATCAGGTTTTTATGGTGGGTCCTAGGTCACTACACAAGGTCACTCTGATGGGATCTTTTCCAACAAATACCTAGTTTGATAGCAGATCATCCGAGACACCAATCTACACTAAAAATACGATATTTACCCGAAACTAAACTTTACGCGTTCTAAACTGAAACTTACAAGCTACATAACAATAAAAGGACCTACTTAACAGATAGAGATCATTACCTATCCACAAAAGCTCAAAGATCCTAACTTTCCAAGCTCCAAGGCATCCAAGAGGCAAAACAAGGCTTAAGATGTGATTTGGTGATGATTTTGTGAAGTTTAGTGAAGGAAATGATAACTGTCCAGTTTGAGGCTATGAGTAACAATATGGAGATGAAGTGAAGGAGAAAGAGAGAATGAATGATAAAGAAAGAGAGAGAGGTGAGCATAGGGTGAGTGCACCATTACATTAACTCACCATCAATGCAAGCCATCAAGTCTCCATTACTCACCTTGCCACCTCCTCTTCAATCCAAAACAATAAGAAATATCTCTCACAAATATCTAGGATTTTAGGGTTAAGGTTAAACAAAGGATTAGGATTTGGGTTAAGTGTCATGGTTGCTAAACTAGATTAACAAAAACAAACCCTCACATTAACGTGCACACATGTGTGCAAGCCCAAAACAATTATTAATAAAATATTAATTAATTGTTATAAAATGGGAGGAACCCGAATTGGTAAACTTTTTACAGAAAACCCACGCTATCGCTTAATTAACACTAATCGAATTCTAAGGCGTTACAATCTCCCCCTTATAAAAATTCAACCCCAATTAAAATTCTTACTAAGCGTACCTTCAAAGAGATGAGTGCAAAACTCCCAAATCTCACTCGCAGCCTCCCAAGTGATCACCTCACTATACGGCTACACAAAAGAAAACCCTCCACAGATGGCAAGACCCTTGACCGAAGTTTCTCCACCTGTCGATCCACTAACACTATCGGTTGTCGGTGAACGAAAGATCGCGTCCATGTTAAATGGTCTGGTGCTAAATCATGTGAGAAAGGTCAAGAAGGTATTTGCAAAGGTATCGACACAAGGAATACGTGGTAAATACTCAAAATCTTGGCGGAAGTGCCAAGTTATAGGCAACGGTACTAACTCGCTTCAAGGATCTTAAAAGGATTAACAATTCTGGGACTAAGCTTCCCAAAATTCAACACGCCATTTATCGAAAAAATCCATAGGAATACATGATCTCCCAATGCAAACTCAAGTCTGTGACCACCACGGTCGGCATAAGACTTCTGTCTGCACTGGGCTGTTCTCATCCTGACCTGAACCAACTGGATCTTCACCGAAGCCTCTCGGCTAACTGGCATCCAAAAATCTTACTCTCGCAAAGTCAGTAAAACAGACTAGAGATCGACACCACATACCAAACAGAGCCTAAAGGTTGACAATTGGAATGTCTCCTGATAACAGCTATCGAAGGAGAACCCTATCAATGGAAAGTGAGGATCCCAACTGCCAACAACCAATTAGTACGTATGCACAAGCATATCCTCCAGAGTCTGTATAGTCCGCTCTGTCAAACCATCGGCCTACGGATGGAAAGCGGAGCTAAAGCTCAACCAGCACCCAAGGTTTCCTAAAGCTTCTGCCAAAGACGGCTAGCTAACTGATGCCTCTATTGGATACAACGCATGAAGGAACTCCATGCAAACGCACAAACTTACCAAAGAACAACAGAGCAAACTGAGCATAACCAGACAACAATCACCCGAATGGAGTCACTCCCTGTCTAAACCTGGGTAGACACCACAACGAAGTCATGGAGATCTGCTCCCATTCCCACACCGGAACGGTTAACGGTTGCAACTCTCCAGCCGGTCTCAAATGCTCAACCTTAGCTCGCAACAGGTCAGACACCTCGAAACGAAATCTGAAACTTCACCCATCATCCCTGCCCACCCATAACTATCTCACAAGTCACGTCACATCACGGTAGAACTTGGATGAACACTAGAAGTTGACTGATGTGCCTGCTCTAGGACCTCGCGTCTCTACCCATCAGTAGCGGGTACACACAAACGCGTCCCTAAACGTAGCACACCCTGGTCATAAATCAAAAACTCTGAATCTTACCCTGCCGAACAAGCTCAAAATCTCAGACAACCGAGCATCGGAGGGCTGTGCCTCACGAAAAACGATTAAGCAAAAGTGGACGGGCGCGGACATAAGGAAGCTGTCCCCTCAGTAGAGGCGACCATAAACTATACTCATCTATCGCACAAGAACTGTAAATCTGCAGAAGACTGTCTCCAAACTGCGTACAACTGGAACAAACTACCCCCAGGCCTACGACTCAAGCATCAGCTACTACAATCGCCTTGCCACAGGAAATGAAGGATCTCACAATCACAATCCTTCACAAGCTCCATCCAACGGCGCCGTCTCAACAATCAAAACCCGCTGCAGGAAGATGAACACAATGCTCTGGTGGTCCGTGAAAATCTGACACGACTCTAGGACAAGTAATGTCCCCAAATATCTAGCGCAAGACCACCACGGCCATCTCCAGATCATAAGTGGGATAAATCCTGCTCGTACATCCTCCAACTGTCGGGAAGCATAAGCGATAACTCTATCATGCTACATCAGTACACAATCGAGCCCCACTCGTAAAACATCACAATAAACAACAAAGTTGCCTGATCCAGAAAGCAAAGATAAATCTGGTGCAGTCGTATACCAAGTCTTCAACCACTGAAAACTCAACACGCATGCCTCAGTCTAAAGAAAAGGAACCCCCTTCCTGTTCAGTCCGGTCAACGGTGCAGCGAATACACAAGAAATCCTGCACGAAACGGCGGTAAAAACCGGCTAAGCCGAAAAGCTACGTACCACTGTCCCTGCTACAAACCTGGGCCAAAACTGTACGGCCACGATCCTCCTTGGGTCCATACGAATACCGTCTCCCGTACCCCATGACCTAGGAAGTCAACACTATTAAGCCTGAAGGAACACTCCAAGAATATAGCAAACAGCTGGCGCTCTCCCAATGTCTACAAAGCAAATCCTCAAGTGCTGCTCACGTTCCTCACGACTCTTGGAATAGACCAGAATGTCATCAATTACACAACAATCAACTGGTCGAGGAACGGCCTGAAGAAATCTGGTTCATCACATCCATGAATGCTGCTAGGGCATTGGTGAGTCCAACTGTAGGGTGTTTTTCGTCACCCTATTGAGATGGGAATACGCGCGCGCTTGTCAGGCATACTACAGATTCTCCCTGCCTAGGGTAGGCGGGGGTTTAATGATTGTGGGGATCCGAATCTTCGGCAGCCGCGGACTAAGCTGCCGTTAATTACCCCTCGCCTTTGGGGCGAGGGAACCTCCGATTAACGGGTTAAACTGGTCATGCGAACTCAATGTGCGGTGTACGTGTGTTTTGTTCTGAAGGGGGGGTTTTGGATATATCGGGAGCCACGCAGAGTTTTTACGGGGGTCCCGCTACCCGGATAGCGGGCTGGGGGTCAAGGGGGCTAGCAGCCCCCTTGCGGGGTTCGGGGAAGCGCCCCGGCCCGAAATTTTTTTTGAGGGGGAGAATGTGTAAGTGCACGGCGGCGCCCCGGCCGTCAATCCGACGCCGGAATGCGGAAACGGTGATAAACTTAAATTTTTGCGGACTTTGCAAACCGGCACCACCGCGCACTAAACTCCGGATCGTAACCATTAACAAGTCTACGCTACAAAAAGAAAGGGAAGAGATGTATACCGACGATCCAAGTCCTCCGGTCTTCATCTCCACTCCGATCTCCTCGCGGGATCTCCGTCCGTCTCCTCCTCGTCGGAAAGGGGCACCACATCGCCTGTAGCTTTTACGGGCTCCCACCTCAATACCGAGGCAACTCGAGCATTAAGCCGGCAACTCGACATGCTCAAGATGTGCTGTAGGAAGTGTAGTGCTTTGTCTCTTTGGGGTAGTGTTGCCATGATGGAGGAAACAAGATGATATGAAGAGAGGTGGTGAACTTTGATACAAAAAGAGAAATGAGAATAATTTCCATACAACAAAAGAAACACATCTCTCATTTTTTCCCTCATCTTGAAGTGTGGCCGGCCAATCTTCAAAATGGTGAAGAGAAATAACAATATGTATCATATGAGGGAGGTGAGTGTAGGAGAAGAAGGAGGTGACCACATCCAAGAGACAAGAAAACAAAACACCATGCTTCATATCAAATCCAACCATACCCTTTTCATGTCACAATAAAGCAAAAGCATGGTGGAAAAAAATATGAAAGCTATCATATCAATCTTTTACAAGAAAACCCCTCCACAAATGTAATTTGCAAAACTGCAAATTACCCCCTCCATCGGAAAAGTCCGGCCGGGAAAGAACAAAGGAAAACCGGCCGGAACGGAATGCAAAATGGCAACTCCAGAAAACTAGTCCCGTAATAAATTACAGGAAAACCCCGATACTGTGCATACACACCCGCATCTGTATTCCGTCCGGATACAAATGCAAAGAGACAAAATCTACACTGTACTAAATTAGGACCGGCTTAAACCAAAGCCGGCTAGTAATATCCGTTCGATCCTGATCCGTGCAATACCGCACGTATCTGATCGAACCCTGCCATATACCTATACGGCTACTAGTACAAACCGTCCGATCCTGATCCGTGCAATACCGCACGTATCTGATCGGACCCTGCCATATCTCCATACGGCCTCTACAGCGTTTCGCCCGAAAGCTGAGTAACTGATAGTGTGGGGGACTCTAAAGACTCGTCAATACAATGGCTGTGGATTTAACCACTAGCCCGTCAGAGGTATAAGCCAATACGTAACGGGCCACCAGCTATTGACTAAAAGGGACGTCGATGAGCGAACTCATCCTGACACCCTACTGAGCCTGTCAGTGACAATATCCGTGCAGTCCGGTCCGTTCGTCTATGAGTATCGCATGGCGGGCCTAGGGGGTTGGTAAAAGTCAGACCCCCAAAAGCGGTACAAGTCGTGTCGGAGTGTAGCCCAGAACACCCTGAGATACTACTGGAATACCTACCAGTAAATCTCCTTGCCTTGGCCAAGGACTTTGTGTAATGGCTCTCCTAGACACAGCACGACCTCACCCCCAATACCGGGAGAGACGAACCCCTGAAGATACGCTCACTGCCTCCATGTGGCTCGGGACTGTACCCAACTAAAACCTGTTTGCACGACTCCTTTGAGCCGTGGTAGGGTAGTAATCAAAGTACAGTGGGAACTCACACGAGACAAATGACGATCCCCAGGTCGATGAACTAACCTGCACACATGTCACCAGGGAACTGCCATCTGACGTCTGGTATATGACCAACTAGCATGTTCCCGGCGAGTCCTGTCCGGTGTACTCATAACCCAATGAGCACCTGTATACATCTCAGGTGATCCAACTGACACCAGTGGCTTGTGAGACCGGCCACCGCCCCTCGTCGGGGTCTCGACTGTATACACTAGTCTACTAATGGAGTATCGATGCCCGGTCTCGAAACTCCCACGACTAGGGACCTTTTAAGGATATGCTTGTAGACCCCCAGCTCCCACTTATATGATCGCCCTCATACTGCTGGTGGTCAAGCAAGAATCCTAGGGGCTCTATCAACGTGTAATAGCGACGTGTCATGTCACCTAAAGCAGTACACGATGATAAAGGTAAACCAGATAGCATACTATCATCTCGAGTAAGACTGTCCTACCGGGATAGGTCCTCCCTCAATCATTGCAATCACGTACCTGTGATCCAATAATTGACTCTGAGGGCACTACCTCCAACAATCTCCCACTTGCACTCAAGGCTAATTATTGCGATGTCGCATACTCACAGCCCGTGTGATACCGAACACCCAACTCCTCTACTAGTCAGTCTCACAAAGCTCGTTTGCGGAACTATTGCGTTCGAGGAATAGCCTCAGTGAGTGGATCCGCTTAGTTGTTTCTTTCTATGTCTCTCTATATCTCAAGTTCGCGGAGAAAGCCATCTCCCGAAATGAGCAATACCTGTCTTAGAATGTGTCTGGATGTCTGATGGGACATAGCTCATAAATGAACTCCAAATCCAAACTTCTTAGACTGTATCGTCAACTGAACTTAATCAGTATCCTGCGCGCCATGCCTCCCTCAGTATTGCCTTGGACCACCTGTCCAAAATACTGCCCCTCATCAGAAGGAAAACTATAACTCTGACAACCTCCTTGCCGTCCATGTCACCTTGGAAGCCTGGAATGATAACTGTCTCCTAAATGAGGCTGTCGTTATCATCTCCCTAGAACATTTGCTTATGTTCTAAAACTGCTTCCGACTGTTTCTCCAGGATTGGATCAATGTCAGCTTATTGCATCTGGTGCAAGAACAACATCTGGTGTGGTACTTGACATCTCATGATTGACTCAATTGCCTGAGCAAGTGATCTGCCAATCATGCACATCCCTCTCCCCTTTAGTCTGTAAGACACCTTTGGAGAGGGTGACTCCATTACCTGCAGGTACGCTACCGTGCCAGGAGTCGTCCATCCTAAATACTCTTAGAATGCTGTCAAGTACCCTGATTGGAAAACCACCCAAATCTAGATCTAATACCATAGATCCAG
Organism: Agapanthus africanus; assembly: GCA_030015575.1. NCBI lineage: Eukaryota > Viridiplantae > Streptophyta > Magnoliopsida > Asparagales > Amaryllidaceae > Agapanthus > Agapanthus africanus. The sequence goes on from JASDDO010000024.1 coordinate 719,224,939, forward strand.
TAACCAGTATGTCTGATATAATGTCCAATTCCTGTGCGGAGAAAACACTGTGTGACGACCAAAGTATAACCGATCGTAGTGTAGGAGTTTCTTTTCCTACTCTGTGTATATCATCCAAATACCAGGATATCACACCCTACTACCTTCTCAACAGATCCATCCCCTATTCTGATGAAGTCAAACCCATGACTGTCACGTCAGAAATAGATGATCTATCTCCGCTACATCTGCTTTAGTCTATAAATAGACATAAGCAACCTGTCCACCAATGCTTCCGCTGCTCCCACTGACTACGACAACCCTCTGGCAGAGTCATATAGACGTACACTTCTAAAACTGGTTTAGAACGACGCTATACTCATTCTCCCGCCGGGTCTCGCAGCCTGGAACAACAGCAATGGTAATTGTGGGTAAACAAGAACTTCCTTGTCACCGTCCTTGAGGCCACCGTAGTGCCTCTCGGGTGCCTGAAGTTACCCACCTTATCTGCGGAGTGGCCAATGGAATGTCAATCCAGATTGAATCTTTAGGTTCCTTATCAAATCTTCAGTAATCGTTTGTGGTTCTGGAATTACTTCCAGTTCTACCATACTCCCACTACTGTTTTCTGAAAAAATCCATTTTTAATAAAACTGTGGCGAGTCTAGAACAATATTGCTATTGTTCATCCAGATGGTAGAAAGTCAACCCGCATCATAGCCTGGGTCAACCCACAAACAGCCATTACAGAAACGTGCCTTGAGTTATCCAGTGTCTGGTTTTAATCATAAACCGGACAACTCCCCGTACCTTAACATCGTTAAGATATGAACTGTTCTATATCCAATATAAAAACAGAGGCACTGATTTAATTGAACCAGATTCAAATCATGCAGCTGTCCCCAGCGCATGTCAACTAAATGGAAGGAGGCCGATCAGCGTTACTCAACTTAGGAGTGCTTCCAATTATGAGTAACCTGAAAGAGAAGCAAGATCTCTTAGTCATTACCATCAACTGAATACCATATACAAGTATCTACATCTTCGATCACTTTGAAGAATCCCGATACTTGCTATACCTGGTTCTCTACTCTATTCAAATACCTATAACTCCTCAAAACTTAGACCCTGTGTTTCAACGAAACACATGTCTAAAAACTAGAGAAGTTAAAAGTAAACAGAATATAGTATGAGGACCAACCCCTCTGTCCTAATGGACACTGGACAACATACAATACTCTGTATAAGTCCCTTGAGTCTGATAGCTCTTTCACCGTGTGTTGTAGGTTGAAAACTGTACTTATGGTTAAGAAGAATTACACCGCTGTTTAATGCTCCTTACCTAACCATCCACTGATATAGGTAAATGTCATAGACATAATTTCAAAAGGGCATATCTCACTCTATGAAAATAGACGTACAGATACATCGATTTGAAATTGGTGCATGACGGCGGATATTCAAAACCAAATACTTGCCGTCCGGCAAATAACCCAGGTGTTTTCCTCAAATATCACCGATTACAACGAATCCCGATATAATGAGGATGATCACCCAATTCCCAATAACTTACTCCCACTCATCATCTGTAAAACCATAAAGATGTGAGAATCGTACCTGGTAAATACATACCCTGGAGTAAGTATCTAATCGGGAAATCAGTTTTTCTTTAACATTACACAGTGAAACTGAAACATTGAAATGTTCCGATGGGGTATTTTGGTATTCCTAGTAATGCCTCTTCCAGATTCACGACTGTAACCGTATAGTTCTTTGCCACCTCTCCAAATCCCTTCATATGTCTTTAGTCTTTGCCTTCTGCACACCCCTTAGGCCAAATGGTTTTCTTCCTTCCCTACCGTTCGGCACCAGCCTATGGTTTGGAAGAAGACTATCCAATAAGCATAATGGGTGTACTGTCCCAATCCTAGGAACACTCGCAATGCGAGAGAAGGTGAAGATAAAAGACACCTGAATGTACTTTATTCCTATTTCTCCTGAACCAGGATCCATCCCCGAACTGGAACAAGTTCCTTTCGAGTTCGTATATAACTATACGATGGATTATCTAAATAAACTGTGGATCTTCGTAGTGATACGGAGTGTCCTGGAGAAATACAAAGGTGATGTGGGAGTGGTAACGAAATATTTGGTTTGGTCGTGAATATCTGTTGCAATTTACTTTGCCCTCTTACTAATCCCTTGCTTTGTCTGAACTTAATACCTTCTGCACACCATCGTTATGCTAATTGGTTTTCTTCATTCCCTACCGGTCGGCACCAGCCTAAGGTTTGGAAGAAGACAATCCAATTTGCGTAATAGGTGTACTACCCCTAAACCAAGGAGTACTCGTAACCTGAGAGAGGGTAAAAGGAAAAGACAACTGGATAATCCTATCCGTTTTCTCCAGAACCGGAAACCATCCTCGAATAAATTCTTTCGAGTTCGTATCTAACCATACGATGGTTTTGTCCAATGGAAGTGGACGTTCGCAGTAATACGGGGTGTCCTAGAGAAAAGGGTAAAAGTAGGAGTGGCAATGAGGTCTGCAATTCTGACAATCCAAAAGCCTGTGTTAAGAAGCTTCGGTCAACTTGGTCACTGAGTCAAAGTCTTAGGGTCGGGTCAATGGTCGCTGCCAAAGAGAGAGAGAAAAGAAACACTCAGCGTGCACTCTAACCTAGATCAGAATGGTTACCAATTTATCTAATCTGGAATCCTCCCACTGTACCTCAAATTCTCCTCCAAACCTGAAAGAAGAATTAGTCGGGGTCACCCGAAGAGTAAACTAACTCATCAGTGGGAATCGGGATCCAACTATCATCGCATGATAACGTGACGGAATCCGCTCATATCATCACACTCCAGAAGGTATGCGCATATCTGGCAAGTTTCAGTACTTTTGAAACTCCCGATGTGATTTCTGCCCCATGCTCTTATGACCTTGGCGTGAGGTCAAAATATCATAAGTCACATGTCAAGTTCTGCCCATCATTATCCAGGTTAATTTGAATCCACCCGTACATACCCTTGACGTAGGCCAAAATAGTAGTACGACTGTCCCAAACCAACGCATCTATCTATGCAACAGATAAATACCCGGCAGCTACCAATCACTATGCCTTGGCGTGAGGTCAAAATACATAGCTTGAATACTACCGAATATTTAACTGAAATGACGGAGGGCTACGAATGGTTTCTGGCGAAAACCTTTAACGTAATGAACTTGATATCGTCGAAGGAACGGTTAGCTTTTAAAAATATAGTGACGAAAACTTCCGCTAAAGAGGTCACTCCCGGTGAAGGGATCTCGGCTCTTTCCCCGTAGAATGGGGTGCAGGATATTCCAACTGAATACCACGGTGCAAAGCAAAAGTAATCGGCTATAGTGAAGTTAATGCCCTGACGCAAAATTTTGTCCAAGGGGTCACTCCCGGTGAAGGGATCTCGGCCCTTGCCTCGTCGACTGAGGAGCAGGATATTCCAATGAATACCACGATGCAAAACAAAAGTAAACGTCCTTGCAATAATAGCTTTTGAAAAGTGTTCCAACAACATCAGATTAGGTTTGTTTTTAACTTTGCATTGATCCGAATCAATGCAGTCCCATCAATTGATCACACCACAAAGAACGAAAATATACTGATGTACGTATATGCCATCCGCATTCGCCACTGGGTCCCGTCATTACCCGTTAGGTTAGCTTACTAACGACAGAGCGGGGACTGGACTAGCGCGGATGCAAAACATATACAACATCTACTAATATATATACCAATATATTATATTTCGCTCAAGGCGTGAATAGAATGCAACATCACAGATACTCATAGCATCACAGAAACAATACAGATATCTGGGATCCCCGGGTTTCACAGAGCCGCTGAAACCCGACGTTCCCCTGGTCGTGTGGATAGCCTGTGCAATGTAATCCTAGACCCCTACGGGCGCGGCAAGTCACCCGCCAAAACCTGAAGCGAGGCAGCCCCCTTCAGCGCCGTGAATGGACCACCCAGCACCTCACGGAATCCGGTAACTTGGGCACCCCTCCTGGGTCAACCCTATACCCCCTACGAGTGCGGCGAATAGCCTGCCAATCCTAGAGTGAAGCCCCCTCCGTCTCAATGCCATGAGATGCGGGCCCGTTGCCCTCTAGAACCCGGCTATCCGTGCACCCCTCCGCGGGGTATCCTAGTACAGAAAGTAAAATATACATACACCGGGTACATCGACCGCAACCAGGTCGTGCCCCAAAATAATAATACAGTCAGGCAGTGACGGCAGTCCACATGTCGGACGCTCGCCCCGCAATATCAAATGTACATAATACAAACAAAACTGTACTAGCATTGCATCCAGGCTATCCCCCACGACCGATCCGCAACATCACAGCAAATACATAGAACATCAACGTGAAAGTCACGTTCGCAAATCCGTCTAACCGGGCTATAGCAGTTAGACCGGATTTACCGATCGAGTGACATTCACGGTCGCAGATATAATGTAAATACTGTGAAAAATGTGTTTAAAATATCCGACCGATCAAATTATATCAAGTGGGCCCCAAGACAATACTGTAGCAGTTACAGAAAATATGGGCCCAATTTAAATGTTCCAAAACCCATAATTTAAGCCCAGAAAGCCTCTGGAAAAAAAATGGTGCAGTGATTGCTACAGGGTGCGGCGGAAGGGCGGCATGAAGTGGGATAATGCGGCGGTTCCGCGCTCCGAATATCGTATCACTTCATCAAATTTTTACAGAGTGCTTACATTTTTGAGTACATCAATATTTTACAACCTGAAAAAATTTTTGACACTAAAAATTTCCAACAGAAAACTGATGCGACAAAATACGGGTTTTGGGACTTTTTGATCGATCGGAAATGCAAACACATTACACAAAGCTAGACTAAGTTAATGGGGAGGCTCTGATACCACTGTAAGTGCACGGCGGCGCCCCGGCCGTCAATCCGACGCCGGAATGCGGAAACGGTGATAAACTTAAATTTTTGCGGACTTTGCAAACCGGCACCACCGCGCACTAAACTCCGGATCGTAACCATTAACAAGTCTACGCTACAAAAAGAAAGGGAAGAGATGTATACCGACGATCCAAGTCCTCCGGTCTTCATCTCCACTCCGATCTCCTCGCGGGATCTCCGTCCGTCTCCTCCTCGTCGGAAAGGGGCACCACATCGCCTGTAGCTTTTACGGGCTCCCACCTCAATACCGAGGCAACTCGAGCATGAAGCCGGCAACTCGACATGCTCAAGATGTGCTGTAGGAAGTGTAGTGCTTTGTCTCTTTGGGGTAGTGTTGCCATGATGGAGGAAACAAGATGATATGAAGAGAGGTGGTGAACTTTGATACAAAAAGAGAAATGAGAATAATTTCCATACAACAAAAGAAACACATCTCTCATTTTTTCCCTCATCTTGAAGTGTGGCCGGCCAATCTTCAAAATGGTGAAGAGAAATAACAATATGTATCATATGAGGGAGGTGAGTGTAGGAGAAGAAGGAGGTGACCACATCCAAAAGACAAGAAAACAAAACACCATGCTTCATATCAAATCCAACCATACCCTTTTCATGTCACAATAAAGCAAAAGCATGGTGGAAAAAAATATGAAAGCTATCATATCAATCTTTTACAAGAAAACCCCTCCACAAATGTAATTTGCAAAACTGCAAATTACCCCCTCCATCGGAAAAGTCCGGCCGGGAAAGAACAAAGGAAAACCGGCCGGAACGGAATGCAAAATGGCAACTCCAGAAAACTGGTTCCGTAATAAATTACAGGAAAACCCCGATACTGTGCATACACACCCGCATCTGTATTCCGTCCGGATACAAATGCAAAGAGACAAAATCTACACTGTACTAAACTAGGACCGGCTTAAACCAAAGCCGGCTAGTAATATCCGTTCGATCCTGATCCGTGCAATACCGCACGTATCTGATCGAACCCTGCCATATACCTATACGGCTACTAGTACAAACCGTCCGATCCTGATCCGTGCAATACCGCACGTATCTGATCGGACCCTGCCATATCTCCATACGGCCTCTACAGCGTTTCGCCCGAAAGCTGAGTAACTGAAAGTGTGGGGGACTCTAAAGACTCGTCAATACAATGGCTGTGGATTTAACCACTAGCCCGTCAGAGGTATAAGCCAATACGTAACGGGCCACCAGCTATTGACTAAAAGGGACGTCGATGAGCGAACTCATCCTGACACCCTACTGAGCCTGTCAGTGAAAATATCCGTGCAGTCCGGTCCGTTCGTCTATGAGTATCGCATGGCGGGCCTAGGGGGTTGGTAAAAGTCAGACCCCCAAAAGCGGTACAAGTCGTGTCGGAGTGTAGCCCAGAACACCCTGAGATACTACTGGAATACCTACCAGTAAATCTCCTTGCCTTGGCCAAGGACTTTGTGTAATGGCTCTCCTAGACACAGCACGACCTCACCCCCAATACCGGGAGAGACGAACCCCTGAAGATATGCTCACTGCCTCCATGTGGCTCGGGACTGTACCCAACTAAAACCTGTTTGCACGACTCCTTTGAGCCGTGGTAGGGTAGTAATCAAAGTACAGTGGGAACTCACACGAGACAAATGACGATCCCCAGGTCGATGAACTAACCTGCACACATGTCACCAGGGAACTGCCATCTGACGTCTGGTATATGACCAACTAGCATGTTCCCGGCGAGTCCTGTCCGGTGTACTCATAACCCAATGAGCACCTGTATACATCTCAGGTGATCCAACTGACACCAGTGGCTTGTGAGACCGGCCACCGCCCCTCGTCGGGGTCTCGACTGTATACACTAGTCTACTAATGGAGTATCGATGCCCGGTCTCGAAACTCCCACGACTAGGGACCTTTTAAGGATATGCTTGTAGACCCCCAGCTCCCACTTATATGATCGCCCTCATACTGCTGGTGGTCAAGCAAGAATCCTAGGGGCTCTATCAACGTGTAATAGCGACGTGTCATGTCACCTAAAGCAGTACACGATGATAAAGGTAAACCAGATAGCATGCTATCATCTCGAGTAAGACTGTCCTACCGGGATAGGTCCTCCCTCAATCATTGCAATCACGTACCTGTGATCCAATAATTGACTCTGACGGCACTACCTCCAACAATCTCCCACTTGCACTCAAGGCTAATTATTGCGATGTCGCATACTCACAGCCCGTGTGATACCGAACACCCAACTCCTCTACTAGTCAGTCTCACAAAGCTCGTTTGCGGAACTATTGCGTTCGAGGAATAGCCTCAGTGAGTGGATCCGCTTAGTTGTTTCTTTCTATGTCTCTCTATATCTCAAGTTCGCGGAGAAAGCCATCTCCCGAAATGAGCAATACCTGTCTTAGAATGTGTCTGGATGTCTGATGGGACATAGCTCATAAATGAACTCCAAATCCAAACTTCTTAGACTGTATCGTCAACTGAACTTAATCAGTATCCTGCGCGCCATGCCTCCCTCAGTATTGCCTTGGACCACCTGTCCAAAATACTGCCCCTCATCAGAAGGAAAACTATAACTCTGACAACCTCCTTGCCGTCCATGTCACCTTGGAAGCCTGGAATGATAACTGTCTCCTAAATGAGGCTGTCGTTATCATCTCCCTAGAACATTTGCTTATGTTCTAAAACTGCTTCCGACTGTTTCTCCAGGATTGGATCAATGTCAGCTTATTGCATCTGGTGCAAGAACAACATCTGGTGTGGTACTTGACATCTCATGATTGACTCAATTGCCTGAGCAAGTGATCTGCCAATCATGCACATCCCTCTCCCCTTTAGTCTGTAAGACACCTTTGGAGAGGGTGACTCCATTACCTGCAGGTACGCTACCGTGCCAGGAGTCGTCCATCCTAAATACTCTTAGAATGCTGTCAAGTACCCTGATTGGGAAACCACCCAAATCTAGATCTAATACCATAGATCCAGTAACCAGTATGTCTGATATAATGTCCAATTCCTGTGCGGAGAAAACACTGTGTGACGACCAAAGTATAACCGATCGTAGTGTAGGAGTTTCTTTTCCTACTCTGTGTATATCATCCAAATACCAGGATATCACACCCTACTACCTTCTCAACAGATCCATCCCCTATTCTGATGAAGTCAAACCCATGACTGTCACGTCAGAAATAGATGATCTATCTCCGCTACATCTGCTTTAGTCTATAAATAGACATAAGCAACCTGTCCACCAATGCTTCCGCTGCTCCCACTGACTACGACAACCCTCTGGTAGAGTCATATAGACGTACACTTCTAAAACTGGTTTAGAACGACGCTATACTCATTCTCCCGCCGGGTCTCGCAGCCTGGAACAACAGCAATGGTAATTGTGGGTAAACAAGAACTTCCTTGTCACCGTCCTTGAGGCCACCGTAGTGCCTCTCGGGTGCCTGAAGTTACCCACCTTATCTGCGGAGTGGCCAATGGAATGTCAATCCAGATTGAATCTTTAGGTTCCTTATCAAATCTTCAGTAATCGTTTGTGGTTCTGGAATTACTTCCAGTTCTACCATACTCCCACTACTGTTTTCTGAAAAAATCCATTTTTAATAAAACTGTGGCGAGTCTAGAACAATATTGCTATTGTTCATCCAGATGGTAGAAAGTCAACCCGCATCATAGCCTGGGTCAACCCACAAACAGCCATTACAGAAACGTGCCTTGAGTTATCCAGTGTCTGGTTTTAATCATAAACCGGACAACTCCCCGTACCTTAACATCGTTAAGATATGAACTGTTCTATATCCAATATAAAAACAGAGGCACTGATTTAATTGAACCAGATTCAAATCATGCAGCTGTCCCCAGCGCATGTCAACTAAATGGAAGGAGGCCGATCAGCGTTACTCAACTTAGGAGTGCTTCCAATTATGAGTAACCTGAAAGAGAAGCAAGATCTCTTAGTCATTACCATCAACTGAATACCATATACAAGTATCTACATCTTCGATCACTTTGAAGAATCCCGATACTTGCTATACCTGGTTCTCTACTCTATTCAAATACCTATAACTCCTCAAAACTTAGACCCTGTGTTTCAACGAAACACATGTCTAAAAACTAGAGAAGTTAAAAGTAAACAGAATATAGTATGAGGACCAACCCCTCTGTCCTAATGGACACTGGACAACATACAATACTCTGTATAAGTCCCTTGAGTCTGATAGCTCTTTCACCGTGTGTTGTAGGTTGAAAACTGTACTTATGGTTAAGAAGAATTACACCGCTGTTTAATGCTCCTTACCTAACCATCCACTGATACAGGTAAATGTCATAGACATAATTTCAAAAGGGCATATCTCACTCTATGAAAATAGACGTACAGATACATCGATTTGAAATTGGTGCATGACGGCGGATATTCAAAACCAAATACTTGCCGTCCGGCAAATAACCCAGGTGTTTTCCTCAAATATCACCGATTACAACGAATCCCGATATAATGAGGATGATCACCCAATTCTCAATAACTTACTCCCACTCATCATCTGTAAAACCATAAAGATGTGAGAATCGTACCTGGTAAATACATACCCTGGAGTAAGTATCTAATCGGGAAATCAGTTTTTCTTTAACATTACACAGTGAAACTGAAACATTGAAATGTTCCGATGGGGTATTTTGGTATTCCTAGTAATGCCTCTTCCAGATTCACGACTGTAACCGTATAGTTCTTTGCCACCTCTCCAAATCCCTTCATATGTCTTTAGTCTTTGCCTTCTGCACACCCCTTAGGCCAAATGGTTTTCTTCCTTCCCTACCGTTCGGCACCAGCCTATGGTTTGGAAGAAGACTATCCAATAAGCATAATGGGTGTACTGTCCCAATCCTAGGAACACTCGCAATGCGAGAGAAGGTGAAGATAAAAGACACCTGAATGTACTTTATTCCTATTTCTCCTGAACCAGGATCCATCCCCGAACTGGAACAAGTTCCTTTCGAGTTCGTATATAACTATACGATGGATTATCCAAATAAATTGTGGATCTTCGTAGTGATACGGAGTGTCCTGGAGAAATACAAAGGTGATGTGGGAGTGGTAACGAAATATTTGGTTTGGTCGTGAATATCTGTTGCAATTTACTTTGCCCTCTTACTAATCCCTTGCTTTGTCTGAACTTAATACCTTCTGCACACCATCGTTATGCTAATTGGTTTTCTTCATTCCCTACCGGTCGGCACCAGCCTAAGGTTTGGAAGAAGACAATCCAATTTGCGTAATAGGTGTACTACCCCTAAACCAAGGAGTACTCGTAACCTGAGAGAGGGTAAAAGGAAAAGACAACTGGATAATCCTATCCGTTTTCTCCAGAACCGGAAACCATCCTCGAATAAATTCTTTCGAGTTCGTATCTAACCATACGATGGTTTTGTCCAATGGAAGTGGACGTTCGCAGTAATACGGGGTGTCCTAGAGAAAAGGGTAAAAGTAGGAGTGGCAATGAGGTCTGCAATTCTGACAATCCAAAAGCCTGTGTTAAGAAGCTTCGGTCAACTTGGTCACTGAGTCAAAGTCTTAGGGTCGGGTCAATGGTCGCTGCCAAAGAGAGAGAGAAAAGAAACACTCAGCGTGCACTCTAACCTAGATCAGAATGGTTACCAATTTATCTAATCTGGAATCCTCCCACTGTACCTCAAATTCTCCTCCAAACCTGAAAGAAGAATTAGTCGGGGTCACCCGAAGAGTAAACTAACTCATCAGTGGGAATCGGGATCCAACTATCATCGCATGATAACGTGACGGAATCCGCTCATATCATCACACTCCAGAAGGTATGCGCATATCTGGCAAGTTTCAGTACTTTTGAAACTCCCGATGTGATTTCTGCCCCATGCTCTTATGACCTTGGCGTGAGGTCAAAATATCATAAGTCACATGTCAAGTTCTGCCCATCATTATCCAGGTTAATTTGAATCCACCCGTACATACCCTTGACGTAGGCCAAAATAGTAGTACGACTGTCCCAAACCAACGCATCTATCTATGCAACAGATAAATACCCGGCAGCTACCAATCACTATGCCTTGGCATGAGGTCAAAATACATAGCTTGAATACTACCGAATATTTAACTGAAATGACGGAGGGCTACGAATGGTTTCTGGCGAAAACCTTTAACGTAATGAACTTGATATCGTCGAAGGAACGGATAGCTTTTAAAAATATAGTGACGAAAACTTCCGCTAAAGAGGTCACTCCCGGTGAAGGGATCTCGGCTCTTTCCCCGTAGAATGGGGTGCAGGATATTCCAACTGAATACCACGGTGCAAAGCAAAAGTAATCGGCTATAGTGAAGTTAATGCCCTGACGCAAAATTTTGTCCAAGGGGTCACTCCCGGTGAAGGGATCTCGGCCCTTGCCTCGTCGACTGAGGAGCAGGATATTCCAATGAATACCACGATGCAAAACAAAAGTAAACGTCCTTGCAATAACAGCTTTTGAAAAGTGTTCCAACAACATCAGATTAGGTTTGTTTTTAACTTTGCATTGATCCGAATCAATGCAGTCCCATCAATTGATCACACCACAAAGAACGAAAATATACTGATGTACGTATATGCCATCCGCATTCGCCACTGGGTCCCGTCATTACCCGTTAGGTTAGCTTACTAACGACAGAGCGGGGACTGGACTAGCGCGGATGCAAAACATATACAACATCTACTAATATATATACCAATATATTATATTTCGCTCAAGGCGTGAATAGAATGCAACATCACAGATACTCATAGCATCACAGAAACAATACAGATATCTGGGATCCCCGGGTTTCACAGAGCCGCTGAAACCCGACGTTCCCCTGGTCGTGTGGATAGCCTGTGCAATGTAATCCTAGACCCCTACGGGCGCGGCAAGTCACCCGCCAAAACCTGAAGCGAGGCAGCCCCCTTCAGCGCCGTGAATGGACCACCCAGCACCTCACGGAATCCGGTAACTTGGGCACCCCTCCTGGGTCAACCCTATACCCCCTACGAGTGCGGCGAATAGCCTGCCAATCCTAGAGTGAAGCCCCCTCCGTCTCAATGCCATGAGATGCGGGCCCGTTGCCCTCTAGAACCCGGCTATCCGTGCACCCCTCCGCGGGGTATCCTAGTACAGAAAGTAAAATATACATACACCGGGTACATCGACCGCAACCAGGTCGTGCCCCAAAATAATAATACAGTCAGGCAGTGACGGCAGTCCACATGTCGGACGCTCGCCCCGCAATATCAAATGTACATAATACAAACAAAACTGTACTAGCATTGCATCCAGGCTATCCCCCACGACCGATCCGCAACATCACAGCAAATACATAGAACATCAACGTGAAAGTCACGTTCGCAAATCCGTCTAACCGGGCTATAGCAGTTAGACCGGATTTACCGATCGAGTGACATTCACGGTCGCAGATATAATGTAAATACTGTGAAAAATGTGTTTAAAATATCCGACCGATCAAATTATATCAAGTGGGCCCCAAGACAATACTGTAGCAGTTACAGAAAATATGGGCCCAATTTAAATGTTCCAAAACCCATAATTTAAGCCCAGAAAGCCTCTGGAAAAAAAATGGTGCAGTGATTGCTACAGGGTGCGGCGGAAGGGCGGCATGAAGTGGGATAATGCGGCGGTTCCGCGCTCCGAATATCGTATCACTTCATCAAATTTTTACAGAGTGCTTACATTTTTGAGTACATCAATATTTTACAACCTGAAAAAAATTTTGACACTAAAAATTTCCAACAGAAAACTGATGCGACAAAATACGGGTTTTGGGACTTTTTGATCGATCGGAAATGCAAACACATTACACAAAGCTAGACTAAGTTAATGGGGAGGCTCTGATACTACTGTAAGTGCACGGCGGCGCCCCGGCCGTCAATCCGACGCCGGAATGCGGAAACGGTGATAAACTTAAATTTTTGCGGACTTTGCAAACCGGCACCACCGCGCACTAAACTCCGGATCGTAACCATTAACAAGTCTACGCTACAAAAAGAAAGGGAAGAGATGTATACCGACGATCCAAGTCCTCCGGTCTTCATCTCCACTCCGATCTCCTCGCGGGATCTCCGTCCGTCTCCTCCTCGTCGGAAAGGGGCACCACATCGCCTGTAGCTTTTACGGGCTCCCACCTCAATACCGAGGCAACTCGAGCATGAAGCCGGCAACTCGACATGCTCAAGATGTGCTGTAGGAAGTGTAGTGCTTTGTCTCTTTGGGGTAGTGTTGCCATGATGGAGGAAACAAGATGATATGAAGAGAGGTGGTGAACTTTGATACAAAAAGAGAAATGAGAATAATTTCCATACAACAAAAGAAACACATCTCTCATTTTTTCCCTCATCTTGAAGTGTGGCCGGCCAATCTTCAAAATGGTGAAGAGAAATAACAATATGTATCATATGAGGGAGGTGAGTGTAGGAGAAGAAGGAGGTGACCACATCCAAGAGACAAGAAAACAAAACACCATGCTTCATATCAAATCCAACCATAACCTTTTCATGTCACAATAAAGCAAAAGCATGGTGGAAAAAAATATGAAAGCTATCATATCAATCTTTTAGAAGAAAACCCCTCCACAAATGTAATTTGCAAAACTGCAAATTACCCCCTCCATCGGAAAAGTCCGGCCGGGAAAGAACAAAGGAAAACCGGCCGGAACGGAATGCAAAATGGCAACTCCAGAAAACTGGTCCCGTAATAAATTACAGGAAAACCCCGATACTGTGCATACACACCCGCATCTGTATTCCGTCCGGATACAAATGCAAAGAGACAAAATCTACACTGTACTAAACTAGGACCGGCTTAAACCAAAGCCGGCTAGTAATATCCGTTCGATCCTGATCCGTGCAATACCGCACGTATCTGATCGAACCCTGCCATAAACCTATACGGCTACTAGTACAAACCGTCCGATCCTGATCCGTGCAATACCGCACGTATCTGATCGGACCCTGCCATATCTCCATACGGCCTCTACAGCGTTTCGCCCGAAAGCTGAGTAACTGAAAGTGTGGGGGACTCTAAAGACTCGTCAATACAATGGCTGTGGATTTAACCACTAGCCCGTCAGAGGTATAAGCCAATACGTAACGGGCCACCAGCTATTGACTAAAACGGACGTCGATGAGCGAACTCATCCTGACACCCTACTGAGCCTGTCAGTGACAATATCCGTGCAGTCCGGTCCGTTCGTCTATGAGTATCGCATGGCGGGCCTAGGGGGTTGGTAAAAGTCAGACCCCCAAAAGCGGTACAAGTCGTGTCGGAGTGTAGCCCAGAACACCCTGAGATACTACTGGAATACCTACCAGTAAATCTCCTTGCCTTGGCCAAGGACTTTGTGTAATGGCTCTCCTAGACACAGCACGACCTCACCCCCAATACCGGGAGAGACGAACCCCTGAAGATACGCTCACTGCCTCCATGTGGCTCGGGACTGTACCCAACTAAAACCTGTTTGCACGACTCCTTTGAGCCGTGGTAGGGTAGTAATCAAAGTACAGTGGGAACTCACACGAGACAAATGACGATCCCCAGGTCGATGAACTAACCTGCACACATGTCACCAGGGAACTGCCATCTGACGTCTGGTATATGACCAACTAGCATGTTCCCGGCGAGTCCTGTCCGGTGTACTCATAACCCAATGAGCACCTGTATACATCTCAGGTGATCCAACTGACACCAGTGGCTTGTGAGATCGGCCACCGCCCCTCGTCGGGGTCTCGACTGTATACACTAGTCTACTAATGGAGTATCGATGCCCGGTCTCGAAACTCCCACGACTAGGGACCTTTTAAGGATATGCTTGTAGACCCCCAGCTCCCACTTATATGATCGCCCTCATACTGCTGGTGGTCAAGCAAGAATCCTAGGGGCTCTATCAACGTGTAATAGCGACGTGTCATGTCACCTAAAGCAGTACACGATGATAAAGGTAAAGCAGATAGCATACTATCATCTCGAGTAAGACTGTCCTACCGGGATAGGTCCTCCCTCAATCATTGCAATCACGTACCTGTGATCCAATAATTGACTCTGAGGGCACTACCTCCAACAGAATGTTGCGGAGTATGTGTATGTGTACATTTGTATACAAATGTATATATATACATATATATGAATAAAGGAGAAAAGGCATCCAAAGGATGCATGGGGGCCAGCGCCTTGAGCGCTGTGCGCTTAGGTGCTGTGCGCTCAGGCGCAAGCGCGCCACGTGTCGGCACGTGGGCGCTTTGCACAATGAGCGCTGCGCTTTGCACAATGAGCGCTGCGCGCAGGTGCGCAAGCGCGCGCGCCACGTGTCGGCACGCGGGCGCTTTGCGCAAGAGCGCTGCGCGCAGGTGCGCAAGCGCGCGCGCCACGTGTCGGCACGCGGGCGCTTTGCGCAATGCGCGCTGCGCGCAGGTGCGCAAGCGCGCGCGCGCCACGTGTCGGCACGCGGGCGCTTTGCGCACTTGCCCAAGCTCGCAGGTGCGCAAGCGCGCGCGCCACGTGTCGGCACACGGGCGCTTTTGCGCAAGCGCGCAGGTGCGCAAGCGCGCAGGTGCGCAAGCGCGCGCGCCACGTGTCGGCACGCGGGCGCTTTGCGCCTTGCGCAAGCGCGCAGGTGCGCAAGCGCGCGCCACGTGTCGGCACGCGGGCGCTTTGCGCACTTGCGCTGTGCGCTGGAGAGGACAAGAGGCTTTTAGCCTAAGAAACAGAAGCTGTGCTTCAGAAATGAAATATTTATTATGTATATATGTATGGAGTTAAACTCCTATGATGTTTTGAAGCTGATAAAGGGGGTTCTTCTTCTTCCTCCTGTTGTTTGGCCGGATCTTGAAGATCAAGAAGTAGGAGATTTTAAAAATCACTCCTTTTTGAGATCTGATGGAAGATCTGAGTTCCCCTTTGTGGGTTTTGTGGTGGAAAACCACTTAGTTTTGGAAAAGAAAGAGTAAAACTCTTGATTTAATTCGAAAGAAATGAGAAGGTTTAGAACCTTGGAGAAGAAGCAGGAGGCACAAAGAACCCTAGGTTTTTTTGGGGGAATGAAAAAGTGTTATTTTATTCATCATCATGTTGCCTTTTATAGGCTTACATATTTACATATAGCCCCTTGGGCTTTGCAAAATGGCATTTTAGCCATCCCATGGCTCATGTGCCATTTCATTTTTGCACATAAGCCATGGGCTTACAAAATATTGGCTTTATACCCATTTTGTTTACATTCATGCATAAACAATTACATAAAAATTATTTATTACATGATTTTGTTGTTGGCATGGGGAGGCTGGCTGCGGGCTCGACTTGGGCATGGGCCCGCTTGACCTGGGCTTGGGCCCACCTGGCTTGGGGTTGACTTTGATTTTGACTTGGTCAACCGGGGTGTAAATTTTTACCCCAACAAATTGCCCCCCATCAATAAATGCACACAGCATATGTGGGTCGTGTGCATGAAATTGATGGATCTTCCTTTGCATGGAAGCGACTTGCTTTGGTTCCCACTTTTTGGGGATGCACTGCCCTTTTTACGACGTGGACGGTCGATGCTTGACGCGTCCCCGAGACAGAGTGTTCATGGTAGACGTTTCCCTTGCCCGGAGCGATCCGGTTCCTTCTTTGTAGGAAGCTTGCACTGCCTTTTTTGCGACATGGACGGTCGACGCTCTGTTACGGAGTGATTTGGGTTCCCAATTTCCGGGAGCCTGCACTGCCCTTTTTGCGACATAGACGGTCGACGCTCTGTTACGGAGCGATTTGGGTTCCCAATTTGCGAGAGCCTGCACTGCCCTTTTTGCGACATAGACGGTCGACGCTCTGTTACGAAGCGATTTGGGTTCCCAATTTGCGGGAGCCTGCACTGCCCTTTTTGCGACATAGACGGTCGACGCTCTGATCCGAAGCGATTTGGTAGACGTGTCCCCGGCACGGAGTGTCGCTGTTGGACGTTTCCCTGATGTGGAGTGTCTGTATTGGACGTTTCCCCGATGCAGAGTGTCGCTGGTTGACGTGTCCCCGTAACGGAGTGTCGCTGATCGACTTTTTCCCGGCGCGGAGTGTCGGGTTGACTTTTCCCCGGCGCAGAGTGTCGGGTTGACTTTTCCCCGGCACGGAGTGTCGCTGATGGACTTTTCCCCGGCGCGGAGTGTCGGGTTGACTTTTTCCCGGCACGGAGTGTCGCTGATGGACTTTTCCCCGGCGCGGAGTGTCGGGTTGACTTTTCCCCGGCACGGAGTGTCGCTGATGGACTTTTCCCCGGCGCGGAGTGTCGGGTTGACTTTTCCCCGGCACGGAGTGTCGCTGATGGACTTTTCCCCGGCGCGGAGTGTCGGTGGTTGACTTTTCCCCGGCACGGAGTGTCGCTGATGGACTTTTCCCCGGCGCGGAGTGTCGGGTTGACTTTTCCCCGGCACGGAGTGTCGCTGATGGACTTTTCCCCGGCGCGGAGTGTCGGGTTGACTTTTCCCCGGCACGGAGTGTCGCTGATGGACTTTTCCCCGGCGCAGAGTGTCGGGTTGACTTTTCCCCGGCACGGAGTGTCGCTGATGGACTTTTCCCCGGCACGGAGTGTCGGTGGTTGACTTTTCCCCGGCACGGAGTGTCGCTGATGGACTTTTCCCCGGCACGGAGTGTCGCTGATGGACTTTTCCCCGGCGCGGAGTGTCGGGTTGACTTTTCCCCGGCACGGAGTGTCGCTGATGGACTTTTCCCCGGCGCGGAGTGTCGGGTTGACTTTTCCCCGGCACGGAGTGTCGCTGATGGACTTTTCCCCGGCGCGGAGTGTCGGGTTGACTTTTCCCCGGCACGGAGTGTCGCTGATGGACTTTTCCCCGGCGCGGAGTGTCGGGTTGACTTTTCCCCGGCACGGAGTGTCGCTGATGGACTTTTCCCCGGCACGGAGTGTCGGTGGTTGACTTTTCCCCGGCACGGAGTGTCGCTGATGGACTTTTCCCCGGCGCGGAGTGTCGGTGGTTGACTTTTCCCCGGCACGAAGTGTCGCTGATGGACTTTTCCCCGGCGCGGAGTGTCGGTGGTTGACTTTTCCCCGGCACGGAGTGTCGCTGATGGTGTCGCTGATGGACTTTTCCCCGGCGCGAAGTGTCGGTGGTTGACTTTTCCCCGGCACGGAGTGTCGCTGATGGGCTTTTCCCTGGCGCGGAGTGTCGGGTTGGCTTTTCCCCGGCACGGAGTGTCGCTGATGGACTTTTCCCCGGCGCGGAGTGTCGGTGGTTGACTTTTCCCCGGCACGGAGTGTCGCTGATGGACTTTTCCCCGGCGCGGAGTGTCGGGTTGACTTTTCCCCGGCACGGAGTGTCGCTGATGGACTTTTCCCCGGCGCGGAGTGTCGGTGGTTGACTTTTCCCCGGCACGGAGTGTCGCTGATGGACTTTTCCCCGGCGCGGAGTGTCGGTGGTTGACTTTTCCCCGGCACGGAGTGTCGCTGATGGTGTCGCTGATAGACTTTTCCCCGGCGCGGAGTGTCGGTGGTTGACTTTTCTCCGGCACGGAGTGTCGCTGATGGGCTTTTCCCCGGCGCGGAGTGTCGGGTTGACTTTTCCCCGGCACGGAGTGTCGCTGATGGACTTTTCCCCGGCGCGGAGTGTCGGTGGTTGACTTTTCCCCGGCACGGAGTGTCGCTGATGGACTTTTCCCCGGCGCGGAGTGTCGGGTTGACTTTATTCCGAGACGAAGCATAATTTCGACAGGGAAGGCAGGTACACCGAGGTGAAGCATCATTTCGATACGGGGTGCATTCTGAGACGAAGCATAATTCCGACGCAGAGGTTGTTGGTTTGATTTGATTTGGGTTGACATCAGCATCGCTATACTAGAATATGGTACCAGGAGCGAATCATCATCTGTCTTGAAAGGATGTGGGAATTGTTTTTTTCTTTGTTTGGCATCTGCATTGCTGCACTGGAATAATGCCAGGAGCAACTCATCATTTGCCCCGAGAGGATTTGGGGATTTTTTTTTGTCGGCATCTGCATTGCTGCACTGGAATGATGCCAGGAGCAACTCATCATTTGCCCCGGGAGGATTTGGATTTGGTTGGTTTGGCATTTGCATTGCTGCACTGGAATAATGCCAGGAGCAACTCATCATTTGCCCCGAGAGGATTTGGGAATTGGTGGCTTACGAGACAGGTTTAGATCCCTGTCACCTAAGGCTTTTCAATTTTATGGGCCGTGAGAGTCCCATAAAAGCATTTTCTCCCTACGAGTCGAAAGGATCTCGTAGGTGTATTTTCTCCTTAGGAGTCGTGGGGACTCCTAAGTGTATTGCTCCTTTGTGAGTCGTAAAGATCTCACGCGGGAATTTTCTCCTCACAAAGTCGAGAGGACTTTGTGGGTGCATTTCATCTCTTCTCTTTTTTTTTTTACGAGTTTGCGCCCTTTCGGGTTTTCACAAACTCGCCGGCAGTCCTGCTATTTTTACTCACGGAGCCCTTTCGGGTTTTCATCCGTGCCCATTTTGCTTGTGGACATACCGTTCTTCTTTTTTTTCCTCTTTTTTTTCTCTTTTTTTTCATTTTTGTTTTTTTCATTTTTCATTTTTTTTTGGAATCTTCCC
Organism: Agapanthus africanus; assembly: GCA_030015575.1. NCBI lineage: Eukaryota > Viridiplantae > Streptophyta > Magnoliopsida > Asparagales > Amaryllidaceae > Agapanthus > Agapanthus africanus. The sequence goes on from JASDDO010000024.1 coordinate 719,244,519, forward strand.
TGCCGGTGGGACTTTGAATGTGGTCTCGCCGGTAGGACTTGGGAGAGATTGGGATCGTTTTACGCCCGTGGATTGTATACGGTTTTGCAGGATGTATGATCCAGACCGTAGGGCCAAAAACATTTCGGGACTTTGTTGGCGTCTGCATCGCTGCACTGGAATATGATACCAGGTGCGACTCATCATTCGCCGTTGAGGTATGGGAGTTGGAATTTGGTTGGCGTCTGCATCGCTGCACTGGAATGTAGTACCAGCAGCGACTCATCATTCGCCGCTTGGGGATTAGGATTTGGAATTTGGTTGGCGTCTGCATCGCTGCACTGGAATATAGTACAAGGAGCGACTCATCATTCGCCACTTGGGGATTGGGATTTGGAATTTGGTTGGCGTCTGCATCGCTGCACTGGAATATAGTACCAGGAGCGACTCATCATTCGCCACTTGGGGATTGGGGAGCGATGGCTTAGGAGACAGGTTTGGATCCCTATCACCTAAGACTTTTCAATTTCATGGGCCGTGAAGGTCCCATAAAAGCATTTTCTCCCTACGAGTCGTAAGGATCCCGCAGGTGTATTTTCTCCTTAAGAGTCGTGAGGACTCCTAAGTGTGTTTTTCCTTGGTGAGTCGTAAGGATCTCACGAAGGTTTGTTCTCCTCATGCATCGTGAGGACACATGAGTGGGTCTTTCCAATGAAACATAATTCCAAAGGCGGAGACCAGCCGCGTAACTGGTGGTTGCGGTGGGGCATGGGTATGCTGAGAATTATTTGAGCCCGTGGATTGTATACGGTAGTCAATTTGGGGACTGGCCGTAGGGCCGGAAGAATTTTGGAAATTTGAATTTTTGTTTGTGTGTTTTTTTTTTGTTTTTATTTTACCGTGATTGCTCTATCCTTTCAGCTTTTTTATCGCGAAGATCGCGATTGCCCTATCGTTTCGGCTTTTATTTGCGGTTGCCCCATCATTTCGGCTTTTCTCTATTTTTCTTTTATTTACACATTTTTTGTTTATTTACATATATATGTATACATATATTTTTACATTCCCAGTTTAACGACTTAGAGGTCGACTGTTCCCAGTTTAATGACGTGGTGGTCGGTTGTTCCCAGTTTAATGACGTGGTGGTCTTCTTTGCTTATCCCAGCTCCTTGAACTTCGATCTTGGCGGGGCTGTGTTGATGACCTAGCTCTGTGGCTTGCCGATACATCCAAGGATTGTGAGGTTTTCCCAAGCTTATATTGGTCCTCTGTCCAATCTTTGAAAATATAGCAGTCTTCGATGGTATGACCCACCACTCTATGATATGGGCAGTATATGGGACTGCCGGTCATATTCATTTCCTGTGGCCTCTTTGGAACAGGCAGTTGCAGACCGCTGTTCAGGGCGTCCATGAATATTTTGCGGACTTCATCCCTCCTGAAGGAGTATACCTTCTTCTTTCCCTCCATTGGAGTAGGTGCCTTTACTGATGCTGGTCCTCGAGGCACATGTCTGGGAGGATTAGGTTCTTGAAAGGTTTCAGTCTCCATTTGCATGAAATCGGCGATCGTAGCTTGACTGTTTGCTAACACGCCTTTAGAAAGTTCTATCTCTCCCATCTTGTATTGCCTTTCGACCCAATCTTTGAAGACGAAGCAGTCCTCAATGGCATGACCTATCACCCTGTGATAGGGGCAATATTTTGGGTCGTCGGTCATATTCTCTTCTTGCGGTCTCTTTGATTATGGCAGTTGTAGACCGTTTCTTAGGGCGTCCCTGAATATCTTGTGGACCTTTTCCCTCTTGAAGGAATAGACCTTTTCCAGCTTCTCTTTCAGAGGCGATTCCCCCCGGCGTATGTATCGTAGGGACTGGAGGCTGATTGCGGCCGTTTTTCGCGAAGGCGCTCCGCTTTTAGCTCGAAATGGATATCAGTTGGCTGCCCCCGGGTATCAATCCCTGGCTCATGAGCCAAAATTTGATTTTGCTGTAATTGCAATCGGGCGACTTGGGTCACGAGATCTGCCACGACGTTTGCCAGCTCGTCGACTTTGGAATAGACCTCGGCCATCTTCTCATCCCAGTCCTGAAATTGCCTTTGAAGCCATTGGAATAATGCTTGTTCCATAGTTCCGGCTATGACAACCGGGTAATCTTTATTGCCTGAGCTCAATTCCGTAGGAACCACGGGCTCCTCTGGCTTATCGGCCTGAGCGGGCTCTTCGTCTTTTAGATCGAGCCGATGCTGGGTAGCGTCAACCATATCATCACCATGGCTGTGAAGAAGAGGAGGGTTCGTTTCTTCATGTCCGGCCATGTAGACAGTGTGGATAACACACTCAGCCATTCTTTCATCACTGGCAGCTGGTTTTGCGGAGCAGTCCGGGCTTTGGAAATTCATAAATTTTAACATGGCCAGAGCCCTAGCCCTTTTGTTGGCTCTATATCTGAGCCGCTTCTGCCTCAGCTTCTCTGCCTTGAGCATCTGGCAAGTTTCTGCTCTTCGGGAAGCCGCCACAGGCCGAGTGATGGGGAGGCTTGAGAAGACACCCAATTGAGCAGTGGTCAAGGGCACCGCTGGAGCTTGCTCGGGATGCCTTGTTACTTTGCTGGTGTTGATGGCCTTGTCCCCAGCTGGGGCCAAGGAAAGTTGTTCAAACACCGACTTGCGTTTGTGTTGGGGCGCCCTCGCGACCACGACATTCGGCCTTTTCCCCTTTGAGACCGGTTTGTCTGTTACCGGAGCTTGAGGAGCTGGGACGGCGTTAGCTGACACGAACATAATAGAGCCAAATGGTAGCGGCTCCTCCTCCCATTGTCGCCCAAGACTGGCCGGAAGGACCGTCCTGGAGTCTATCTTCATTGTGTAGGAGACAGGAGCTGTGCTGAGAGCTGAGTTCATCATCGGAGACATTGTTGGAAAGTGATTGCTTGAAAACCTGCATGAAAAAGCATTATTTTAGTATAAATATAGACATGTATAAAGATTAAGTTCGCACGAACGCTTAACCCGAAATATGGGAGGAGAGATTAGTCCCACCGGGCGTGCCAGAATCTGTAGGGTGTTTTTCGTCACCCCATTGAGATGGGAATACGCGCGCGCTTGTCAGGCATACTACAGATTCTCCCTGCCTAGGGTAGGCGGGGGTTTAATGATTGTGGGGATCCGAATCTTCGGCAGCCGCGGACTAAGCTGCCGTTAATTACCCCTCGCCTTTGGGGCGAGGGAACCTCCGATTAACGGGTTAAACTGGTCATGCGAACTCAATGTGCGGTGTACGTGTGTTTTGTTCTGAAGGGGGGGTTTTGGATATATCGGGAGCCACGCAGAGTTTTTACGGGGGTCCCGCTACCCGGATAGCGGGTTGGGGGTCAAGGGGGCTAGCAGCCCCCTTGCGGGGTTCGGGGCAGCGCCCCGGCCCGAAAATTTTTTTGAGGGGGAGAATGTTGCGGAGTATGTGTATGTGTACATTTGTATACAAATGTATATATATACATATATATGAATAAAGGAGAAAAGGCATCCAAAGGATGCGTGGGGGCCAGCGCCTTGAGCGCTGTGCGCTTAGGTGCTGTGCGCTCAGGCGCAAGCGCGCCACGTATCGGCACGCGGGCGCTTTGCGCAATGAGCGCTGCGCGCAGGTGCGCAAGCGCGCGCGCCACGTGTCGGCACGCGGGCGCTTTGCGCAAGAGCGCTGCGCGCAGGTGCGCAAGCAAGCGCGCGCGCCACGTGTCGGCACGCGGGCGCTTTGCGCAATGCGCGTTGCGCGCAGGTGCGCAAGCGCGCGCGCGCCACGTGTCGGCACGCGGGCGCTTTGCGCACTTGCGCAAGCTCGCAGGTGCGCAAGCGTGCGCGCCACGTGTCGGCACACGGGCGCTTTTGCGCAAGAGCGCAGGTGCGCAAGCGCGCGCGCCACGTGTCGGCACGCGGGCGCTTTGCGCCTTGCGCAAGCGCGCAGGTGCGCAAGCGCGCGCCACGTGTCGGCACGCGGGCGCTTTGCGCACTTGCGCTGTGCGCTGGAGAGGACAAGAGGCTTTTAGCCTAAGAAACAGAAGCTGTGCTTCAGAAATGAAATATTTATTATGTATATATGTATGGAGTTAAACTCCTATGATGTTTTGAAGCTGATAAAGGGGGTTCTTCTTCTTCCTCCTGTTGTTTGGCCGGATCTTGAAGATCAAGAAGTAGGAGATTTTAAAAATCACTCCTTTTTGAGATCTGATGGAAGATCTGAGTTCCCCTTTGTGGGTTTTGTGGTGGAAAACCACTTAGTTTTGGAAAAGAAAGAGTAAAACTCTTGATTTAATTCGAAAGAAATGAGAAGGTTTAGAACCTTGGAGAAGAAGCAGGAGGCACAAAGAACCCTAGGTTTTTTTGGGGGAATGAAAAAGTGTTATTTTATTCATCATCATGTTGCCTTTTATAGGCTTACATATTTACATATAGCCCCTTGGGCTTTGCAAAATGGCATTTTAGCCATCCCATGGCTCATGTGCCATTTCATTTTTGCACATAAGCCATGGGCTTACAAAATATTGGCTTTATACCCATTTTGTTTACATTCATGCATAAACAATTACATAAAAATTATTTATTACATGATTTTGTTGTTGGCATGGGGAGGCTGGCTGCGGGCTCGACTTGGGCATGGGCCCGCTTGACCTGGGCTTGGGCCCACCTGGCTTGGGGTTGACTTTGATTTTGACTTGGTCAACCGGGGTGTAAATTTTTACCCCAACACCAACGACACCACCAAAAACTCATAAAGCTCGTAGCGCGCACAAAAACAGTCTCCAGAATGCCATCACTCCGAACCCGCAACCAATGATGACCCGATCCTAAACAAACATAGAAAAATGTCCCGCACCCTGGTGTTGATCAAACAAATTGTCAATGCGAGGTAAAGGATACCTATCCGCACCATAACTCGGTTCAATTGACGATCAATCAATACACAACCTCAAACTGCCGTCCTTCTCTTGACGAACAGAGTAGGAGTTCCCCAAAGCGAAACACTCGGACGCACAAGTCCCCTATCTAGCAACTATGCAGCTGATCCTTAAGCTCCCTAAGCTCCGCCGGCTCATCTGGAACAACGTCGGAAAATCTCACCCAAAAGAAACCCAGTCCAACGCGCCCACTGTGGATCCGGTATCACGAATGGAAGCCATGAATCCTCGACATCCTCTCCTCAAAAGTCGACTAGCGAAAAGGCCGAAATCATGCTGTGAGGGGCGACACCACTGTCCCTCTACACAACAAGAACTGACTCGCTGAGAAAACAAAACCTGACAGTTTTCTCGCGGCAGTCCACAGATGCATAGCACGTAGCTAACCAGTCCGTTCCCAGGAGAACGTCAAGTCCAACATCTCTAGAAGGACCAAATCGATGGACGAATCTCATCTCCTAACCGATTGGCACACGACCGAAACACTTGTTGCGCAATGATTTGTAAGAGATTTCTGCGTATGCGTTTTGAAAGATAGATTTTGAAATCAAAGAATTAACCGCAATCAAGAACGGTGTCGCGTGGTAGCTAGCCGGTTGAGTACGGGTCGGTCCACAGGGAAAACGTGTATTTTCTAGTTGGTCTAACGAGTCAATTCCTATTTGTGGTAGGTTTTGATTTTCTATAAAAACTGAGATAGAAATTGATTTGGATTAAAACCTTGCTAGGGTTAGGATTAGGTTAGTTTGGAAAGTCAATTATTCTCACCGCTTTCTTTGCCCTAATTAAGAACTTTTAGGTGTTAAGGTAATAGTTAACAAAGGGGATTAGCACGACCAGGAAGAAACTAGGTTTTTTCCCTTTGGTCCTTGTCCGTCCTTTCTTAACTCTTAGCCATAACCTCTATGGAAATCAAACACAACCGGTCTTAACTATGGAATCACCGCTACCTCTTGGGATAGGGTGCCGTAGTGAGCGGTGTGTGTATGGTCTGCATAGAGTGCTTGATTGGTAGAGTTTTTTGCGTGCTTAGTTAATTACTGAAATCAAGACGGTTTCGCTTGTAGCCAGCCGGTTGAGTACGGGTCGTCCGCAGGGAGATGGGAATCTTTTTCTATGTGCTTTAACGAGTTAAGTCCAAATGTCCAGGTTTGTTTTAAGATTAACTATGTGCTAAAATGATATATAAAGAGAGCTTGTTAAGGTTAGGATTAGGTTAGTTTGAGTTAGGAGTCGCTCACTTCTTTCGTTGCCACTCTTAACATTGGTGTTACGGTAATCGGCAACAACGGGGATTAGCACAACTAGGAAGGAACTTGCGAGTATAAGCTAGGCTTTCCAACACTTAAGTTCTTCCTTTTGGTGCTTGTCCGTCCATTCTTGGCTCTTAGCCTTAACCTCCAGTTAATTCAACCATAACCGGTCTCACTAAGGGATCACCGCTATCATGTAGGATAGGGTGCCGTAGGGAGCGGATTGTGGTTCAATTAACGGGAGTCCGAATTAAGATGTCGGGCAAGAAAAGAGTGAGAGAGATTTCCTTCTCTCAAACTTTCCTTATCCTACCCTAACAAGTGAGAAAACTACTCACCCATTACAAGAAAAAGGAAAATAAAACAAAGGAGGAAGATAGAAAGAAAGAGGTTAGAAGATTACAACTAGCTAATTGAGACCTCACTTTGACAAGGATCAAGCTTAAGCATCATTGCTGTTTAAGGATAAAGAAAAAGAGAACAAGAAAGAAACAAACAACAGATAACAACAACTAGATTAGCAAATGAAAAATACAAGCAATTATAATTAACAAAATAACAAGACAATCATGGTAACAAAAAGAACTCATTTATTCATCCTTCACTCACAAAAGCTGACTACAAGTTTTTAATGGAGAAGAGATGAGAAGAGGAAGAACAACAACAATATGTATTTTAAAATCTAAATACAAGAATAAGCACCCTTGGCTTTGGCAAGTTCTGGACTATTTATAGACAGGAAACAGAAACTCTAGGGCAACATTCAGAACAAAAATGAAATGACCAAAACACCCCTAAAACCTCATCCACTGCGGAGCCTATATGGCCATGGTTCCGCGGCCTAAGCGCGCTTATGCCGCGGAACCGCGGCCGTCTAGATGAGTTAGGTCACACGATTTTGTGGCCTTTCCTGGTTTGTAGCCCTCTTCAGTTTGGTATAGTACTTTTCTCAGAAGCTCTTCATATTTCTTCCAGAATTTCAGTAGATCAAAAAGGTGATGTGATGTGGATCTTTTGCCATGATTTTCTTGAGCTCCGCGTAGATATGTTGGATCTTGTTTTGACATTGAGCTTTATGAATGAAAATGACATCGATTTGCCATTTTGTCCCTTAAACTGGTGTGCGGCAACATACGGATAGAGAGAGGAGACCCGTTGTCACGCCCCGCTTCCCAAAATACGGAATACGAAGGGTTGACAAGGCCAGCCATGCTCCTACGGTCAAGGAAATGTCCTGCCGTAGTCACACTTCGGCTTCTAGCTTTACGTGCTAAACAGTAAATAATGCGCAGGTAATGAGAAATGCAGTAACTGAACAAAACAATATAAAGAACTGACCTGATGGGAAACAAAAGGGTATAACCCTGGATAGCTAATCAAGATGTCCGTGATGTACGTCTAGTCCCGGTCCAGGCTAAATCCTCTCCTCACACTGAGCATGCATACTCAGGTCGTCAGAGAAACACAATAGCAATATAATATATAAATCCAAGTGACAACTCTAACAGTGATAATAAATATATATAACAGTAAATCAATGACGGTATAGGTATGAACATGCAGTAATCAATGCAGTGGAACAGTAAAAGCAGTAAAATAATATGCCAAGTATGTCAACACAGTAAGTATGTATCTCAATGCTATCATCCCTATCAGTCTCTAAGTCTCACTGTACAGGTCATTAAGCTTATTGTCAGTCCAAGTGTGAGAGTCAACCACTCGCGAGTGTCCTCCACCCAAGGGTAGGACCCAAGGGTAAGGGACCACGGGCCCAACATGTCACTCACGGTAATAATCATGTACCCTGTAAATCTCCATATATCTCCATATATATAAGCCGGCATGGGACTCCCGATATTCTGTTGAACTCACACTCAAACTACCCCACACCCCGTGGTCTACATCAAACGTTAACCATAACCTCAGATACCAGTCGGTCTGTGGCGAGTCTGCGCGAGAACTGGAGACAGGATCTCCATCAATCACGTCCCGACTAATACCCAAGATAAATGGCAGTGTCTGGTGTCTTATCTGTGACACCCATGCAAGAGCATCCATAAGTGTCCCATACCACTTATAGTCACACGTACACGCGTCCCACAGACGTCGACAATGCAACAGAATAATAAGGTTCACTGATTGTGTACAAGTACGTGTCACTTTCGCTTATTCACTTATACACGAACACCAACGTACTTGCCACAATCATCACTAATACCTAACACTGGGTAATGCACATGATCACTAGGTTATCAATGCAGTGACAAATGTATGATATGATGAGGAAACAGTATGTAAAGCATGATTAAGATGTCATAAAACAGTATTCTATCACTTATACGATTTATCATAAATTGTACGTGTACAGTTTAGCGAAACGATGAACAGGGAATAAGTATTATGTTCAGTTATTTATCTATCAAATTTCGTTTCACGCCAATCGGGTTCCAGGATCACTAATTATGGCCATTTCATTTTAAGCGTTCACGGCTGGAAATCCGGTTTCAGAATCGGAAGTCTGTTTCGCAACGCATTTTAATCCCAGTTGGGATCAGAATTTAGCGACACTACAGTTGAATGAAATCTAGGGTTTCTAATAAGGTTTTCTATGTAATAGACGGATTCTCGATCGCGTATGTACGTCAGGAGTTATACACTGTTTAACACTAATATGTCACCTCAGAATCTGTTCTGGACTGTTATACGTCCCGATATTTTAAATTACAGGTTAAATAGCAATTGATGACGAAACAGGGTGAAACTACTTGTGTAATTTAGCTAACAGATTCACCTTAAATAAACTGTGGAGTTCCGCAGCCTACGAGCTAAGGAAATAGGGTGGTACCCATTACGGGACAGTAAACAACAACTAGAGTCGCTCTGGACTGCAGTCCAGAGTCGCACTCCGATCTAAATATTGTCACCATTTGTGTACCTAAACCATGAGAACGTTGCATAGGGTTGTAGTTCGTCGAGTCGGCTTCGATTTAAGCCCTCGAACTCATCATTCCAGTATGTATATAATTTATGGTGATTTTAGCGGTTTTCAGATACAAGAAATTTCCAGTTTTACGGTTATATTTGCGGGTAGTCGTTTTAGTCGCTAATAGTCGTATTATCCAGTGAAATTTATACACAATATTCAAGATCATGTGGGCTAGCAATTGCCCTCTTGTTCCATCAATTTAAATAAGGATTTCCATTGAGATCAAGTATCGAACAGTTGCGCCATATATTTTATCGAGAGTTGTAAATTTGTAAACTATACGATCTAAGATTGAAATACGAATATATTAGCCTGTAGCAAGTAAAATACTTGCCTGGAGACGTTTTGGGCACACGGTAGCTGCAACGACACACGCGCGGCACGGCAACGACGCACGCGCGGGCAACAACGACAAGATTTGGCCTCGGCTTGAACTTGGTGGCACAGGCTCAGTTTAGGCACTGGTGTTTGTGGTGTTGGCTGGTTGATAGGAGAGTGAGAGAGAAAGAGATGGAGTTGTAGAGAGATAGAGAGATTGAGAGGGGGCAGAGAGAGAGAGAGAGTGATATAGAGAGAGTGAGTGAGAAAGAGAGACAGAGAGGTAGAGTGAGAGTGAGAAAGAACTGGAGAGGGAGAGAAAGAGCGAGGCAGAGAGAGAGAAAGAGAGAGAGAGATTGTAGAGAGAGGGAGAGATAGAGAGAGAGAGAGAGAGAGAAAACACACAGAGAGAGAGAGATAACACAAAGAGAGAGAGAGAGAGATCAAGAGAGAGAGAGAGATTGCAGAGAGAGGGAGAGATAGAGAGAGAGATCAAGAGAGAGAGAGAAAACACACAGAGAGAGAGGGGGGAATTTAGAGAGAGACAGAGAGTGTGAGTGAGATCAGAGAGAGTGAGGGAGAGCAGAGGGAGAGAGAGAGAGAGAAGCGACACCGGCGATGGTGGCGGAGGTGATGGGACGAGTGCGGTCGTGGGCTCGAGGGTGAGGCTTGGTGGCGGAGGCGTGCAGGGGCTCGAGCTTGACTGTGGGTTGGGTATGCAGGCGAGGGGTGGAGTAGAGGAAGGAGGGTGAGAAACAGGTACGTGGAGGCTTAAGTGGTAGTCGTCGGCGGTGATGAAGGGAGGAGATGGTCGGCTGGCGGCAATGGGGACCCGAGAGGGTGCTGTGGGTTGGGTGAGGGAGTAGGAGGAGGGGAGAGGAGATGAGAATGAGATGGGGGAGATGAGGGTGCGTGTTGAGTGGACCATGAGGGGCGCGTCATGGGGGTAACGGCGCGCGAGCGTTGGCGACGGAAGCGGCAGAGATCGCGGATCTCGAGCGGGGGAAGAGGAAGTAGCGTTGGGGAAGATGGGCACTATAGGTGGCGGGTCGGGTAGAAGGCGCGGTGCGGGCTGAAGAGAATGGGCCGGGCCAGCGTTTAAAAAAAATGAATTCCTTTTATTAAAAGTGGCTGAGGAGATGGGCTCGGGTTGGAAAAAGCTGGGGTATGGGCCGGGGCTGCTGGTCTTTATTAATAATAGGAAAAATTAGAGAAATGGGCCGGCTAAGGGATTAAAGAAGTAGGGTTTGGGTTTAGGGCTGATTTTAGAAGGAAAAATATACATATAGAGATTTGTTTTGGGTTGGGTTTTAAAGCGAAAGGATTTGGATAGGGTTTCGGTTAGTCTAGAATTTGTTTTATGGAAAAATGGATTTAAGAAGGGGAATCAGAATAAAAGGGTTAGGATATTTAAATACTTAAAATAATTATAAATAAAAATAGGTAAATTTGTAAGTAACCCCTATTGCATAAAATACGGTTATTGGTGTATATAAAGGAACCGGGTATTACATCATACCACCCTTACAAAAATTTCGTTCTCGAAATTTAAAATAAACGATCAATCATAAAATCATAAGCGAAAACTACTATATCTCAAACTAACACATAATGATTTACTTGAAATAGGCAGATGAAGAAATTTGAAGGTTTATGTATGTAAGAACAACCTACAAAAAGGGTATGTATAACTAAGTATAAGGCATGAACAACTATAAGAGCAAACTACATGTATACAGGAATATAACTAAGAATAACGAACAATAATATACAAGGCGTGCTCGGTTAAATCGAAACCCAAATATGTGCACGTATAAGTATATCGAAGGTAGCACGGCAGAAATAATAAGTATAAGGTACAACCATTTATAATAGTAAACCTAGGCACAATATCCGGAAATAAAGTAACGACAGTAAAGTAGTGAAGGATTTGTCGGTAGATTAAAATATTTTAGGATAATGTATCGATCAAATAGTTTTAAAATAACTTAGAAAATCCACATAATAAAAATAAGAAACATGTAACGAAAATATATGCGATGTAAGGTTGCGCTACTGAAAATAATAGGAAAGCTAGTAGTGGAGTACTTGAAATGCGTAAAACGGGAATAGTCGATAAAACACACTCTTCGATAAATATAAAATAATGAAAACCAAATTTTCGAATAATAATGTCCCTAAATATATTTAGGGTAATAGGAAAAAGCACAAAGAGGTATAGGGCTAGCTAGGGTAATGATTACAAGAAAGTGTAGCTCAACCAAAAGGTCGGGGTGTGACGGCTTTAGACTGAAGATCAAAGAGGTTGGGGTCGGGTCAGCACAGGAAGTAAGGATGAGCAGCAAAGGGCTATAAGAGGAAAGATGTATGGGGAGGATAATGTTCGATACATCATGTGAATCAAAAATTTGAAGGGTTAGCGAACTCGGAAATTTCACTAAAATTTTCTCCTCCCAGAAGGATCTCAAACGAGGTACAGACGGAGGATGAAGGGTGGACCTCTAAAAGATCGGGTGCGGTACTAGTTAATCTCAGTGAGGGTTAAGACAATGTAAGGAGTAGGGGTGGACAGATCTCAGTAGGGAAAATAATTGTATAGAAGAAATAATCAAGCATCAAGTGAACTAAGAAGATCGAAAGATTAGCGAACTCAGCAATTTATTTTATTCCAGAAGATTTTAAACAAAGCATTCTCAAAGACGAAAGGTGGCCCTAAACTATACACAGATTTATTTGGCCAGATAAGACATCTAAAGGAAATCCCGTCAGTCGCGGTTGTGGAGATTCAGCAGGTTGCGGTAGGCTCGCGCGCTCAGGTAGGGGCGTCCATTCCCATATCACCTCGCAGGGATCGCCATTGGGAGTTCTTCCACAGCAGGGTCTTGATCTTCTGGTCCTTCTTCCTCGGCTGGAGCTTCTTCATCGAGGTCTGATTCCATGTGATTCTCTTCTTCTGGATTCTCTTCCATGGGATTTCCCTCCACTAGATTTTCTTGTATCGGGTCTTCCTCGGGATCTTCCTCTATCGGGTTCTCTTCAGGGTCTCCTTCCTCTCCGTCGGAATCGCCTATCATGTCAAACTCTGGGGCGGCTTCTCCTTCGTCCTCTGAATCTCTGTTTCCGAAAATGACCTGGGGACCGTTGATCTCATCGTCAGAACTCATCAGCGTGCGGTCTAAGGAAACGCATGACTGTGCATCCTCATCCAAATGCGGTGCTGCTCCAGGGTGGGCCATGGCCTGAAAAGTAAGAGTCATGATTAGACAATGGAACACATCAAGAAAATAGCTAACGGTACGGAGTATGGGAAAAATATGCGGTGGGCAGAAACTGAAAAATCAGAATTAAAATGCTGTGGTAAAGAATAGTATAAATAAGGGGAAAGCAATAGAATGTTACACATGCTACGATTCAAAGTTTTTATTGCATTCAACTAAAAGTTCGACGGATACAAGATTTCAAACGAAAAGAAATGTTTATAAGAGGATGACAACATTACTATTGAAACTATAAAACATGAAAAAATCTTCCTTGATTACTAGACTGCTGCATTCTCGTCAGGCGAGTTGAATCCTGTGTTGGATCCGCCTTATCCTCGAAGTTCGAACTACGCAATAATCATCACTTGGCAAAAGTGGGGAGTGTGGACGAATCTTCTTCCTGTAGCTCTTTCCTTTTTGGGCAACCGTTGATGAGATGTTCATTGGATCCGCAAATCAGACATTTCCCTTGGGCGCAGCGACAATCCCTCTGAAGATGTCCTGGCCTCTTACAGTACCCACAACATGGGGTCTTCTGCTGCTTCTGTCGCGGGGAAAAAAATTGGCGTTTCATCTTCTTCTCTATTCCACGTCTAACAGGGATCCCTTTACAATTTGAGACTCCCGCTGGTGCCTGATTCACCTGCCTTCTCAGTCCTTCAGCTAACAAGTCGTTCGTTCTCTCCTGGGCTTCCTTCAGACCTTGCAGTACACTCAGAATCTCAATGGTCTGATTCTGGGGAGTGGAGATAGAGGAAGAGTCATTGGAAGACATGATCCTGAAATAATAATTTTGAGGATGATATAAGGCACAAGCTATAAGAATCAAAATATAATATGGACTGGACAAAGATTCAAGAATATCAGACGTGATGAAATTCATTACAAGTGGAAAAAATCAACTTTATGACTCTAAGTCACTTAAACAGAGTATGGTAGTGTAACCGTGATGTAGTTCACAATTACAACCACGAAACTTTGCCAAGTCACCTGAAACCCTAGCGAATGGATAGCAGAATATTCGATGCGAATATGGATCAAGAATGACTAGTTTACAACCTAGACCAAGGAATGTCTTAGATTGCCAAGCGAAACACGGAAAACTGCAATCCCAATCGAAGCAAAACCTGGCTCTGATACCAACTAAACCATGTCACGCCCCGCTTTCCAAAATACGGAATACGAGTGGATGACAAGGCCAGCCATGTTACTACGGTCAAGGAAATGTCCTGCTGTAGTCACACTTCGGCTTCTAGCTTTACGTGGTAAACAGTAAATAATGCGCAGGTAATGAGAAATGCAGTAACTGAACAGAACAATATAAAGAACTGACCTAATGGGAAACAAAAGGGTATAACCCTGGAGAGCTAATCAAGATGTCCGTGATGTACGTCTAGTCCCGGTCCAGGCTAAATCCTCTCCTCACACTGAGCATGCATACTCAGGTCGTCAGAGCGACACAATAGCATTATAATATATAAATCCAAGTGACAACTCTAATAGTGATAATAAATATATATAACAGTAAATCAATGACGGTATAGGTATGAACATGCAGTAATCAATGCAGTGGAACAGTAAAAGCAGTAAAATAATATGCCAAGTATGTCAACACAGTAAGTATGTATCTCGATGCTATCATCGCTATCAGTCTCCAAGTCTCACTGTACAGGTCACTAAGCCTATCGTCAGTCCATGTGTAAGAGTCAACCACTCGCGAGTGTCCTCCACCCAAGGGTAGGACCCAAGGGCAAGGGACCACGGGCCCAATATGTAACTCACGGTAATAATCATGTACCCTGTAAATCTCTATATATCCATATATATAAGCCGGCATGGGACTCCCGAGATTCTGTTGAACTCACACTCAAACTACCCCACACCCCGTAGTCTACATCAAACGCTAACCATAATCTCAGATACCAGTCGGTCTGTGGTGAGTCTGCACGAGAACTGGAGACATGATCTCCATCAAGCACGTCCCGACTAATATCCAAGATAAATGGCAGTGTCTGGTGCCTTATCTGTGACACCCATGAAAGAGCTTCCATAAGTGTCCCATACCACTTATAATCACACGTACACACGTCCCACAGACGTCGACAATGCAATAGAGTAATAAGGTTCACTGATTGTGTACAAGTACGTGTCACTTTCACTTATTCACTTATGCACGAACACCAACGTACTTGCTACAATCATCACTAATACCTAATACTGGGTAATGCAAATGATCACTAGGTTATCAATGCAGTGATAAATGTATGATATGATGAGGAAACAGTATGTAAAGCATGATTAAGATGTCATAAAACAGTATTCTATCACTTGCACGATTTATCATAAATCGTACGTGTACAGTTTAGCGAAACGATGAATGGGGAATAAGTAGTATGTTCAGTTATCTATCCAGCGAATTTAGTTTCATGCCAATCGGGTTCCAGGATCACTAATTATGGCCATTTCATTTTAAGCGTTCACGGATGGAATTCCGGTTTCAGAATCGGAAGTCTGTTTCGCAACGCATTTTAATCCCAGTTGTGATCAGAATTTAGCGATGCTACAGTTGAATGAAATCTAGGTTTTCCAATAATGTTTTCAACACAATAGACGGATTCTCGATCGCCTATGTACATCAGGAGTTACACACTTTTTAACACTAGTATGTCACCTCAGAATCTGTTATGGACTGTTATACGTCCCGATCTTTTAAATTACAGGTTAAATAGCAATTGATGACGAAACAAGGTGAAACGCCGTACGAATACCCTAATCTAATCGCATCATATGCTAGCAGATAAGCACTAGTTAGCTACCGTACACTACACCTTGACGGAGGCCAAACTACCGCAGCACGAATACTAACTAGTACTTATCTGAAATGACAGAGGGCTACGACAGGTTTTTCTGAAAACCTATTGCGTAATGAACTTGATATCGTTGTAGAATCAAATGATTTTAAAATGGAGTGTTTTTGAGGCTTTTGTAGTTTTGCTAAAGGAGTCACTCCCGGTGAAGGGATCGTCGGTCCTTTCCTCGTCGAATGAGGTGCGGGATATGTCATATATATCACTGTGCAAAGCAAAAACTCTTAAAAGCAATCAAAAGACAAACTGAGTGTGTAGCATCTGCCAGTTATTGCTAAAGGAGTCACTCCCTGTGAAGGGATCTCGGTCCTTTCCTCATCGAATAAGGTGCAGGATATATCATATATACCGCTGTGCAAAGCAAGAACTGTAGCTACCTGTTTTATTTTTGAAATTTGATTCTACAACATCTTTAGGTTTCTTTTATTTCATTAATCACATTAATGAAGTCCCATCATTTAAGTACCTAAACATCACAGATAAATACGACGTACACTTATGCCATCCGCATTCGCCTCGATGTCCCCTCATGCACCGTTAGGTTAGGTGACTAACGGCAGAGCGGGGCAGGGCTAGCGCGGGTGTAAAACATAAGTAACGTCTATATAATATATCATATATACTATATACTGTATCCATCACAGAACATCACATGATCACATCACAGATATCGCAGTAGAAGAATCATATGAAATATTGGATATACTAGGACGTCCGTGTTTTCAATACGAGCCAGTATAAAACACGGATTCCACGGTCGCGATGAATAGCCAAACCCACATCCCTAGACCCCTACGAGAGCGGCAAGCAACCCTACCAATTCTAGAGTTAGGATACCCGGACTCGACTCCTCGAGTTGGTCTCCCACTGGACTCCAGAACCCGGTTACTTGTGCTCCCCTCCTTGGGTCTATCCTAGTGCGGAAAAGTAAATAATATACAAAGGGTGACATCTTCCGCAACCTGGAAGTGCCCCATTAAAAAAATATTACATACAAGTTTTTACATGAATGAAAATGAAAAACACTCATCTTACATAAAAACCCCCGGCTATTCAAACACGACGATCCAATATAACATATCCAGCAACACATAACATCTCATGTCATCAACGTAAGTAAATATGCGCATCCCAATTGTCGTTGACATATAGCAACGAAACCGGCGATATCATATATTACACTTACGGTCACAGAAAAGAAAGTGTAAAACTAAAACAGTTGGAATCCGCAACCTACATAGACATCGCATGCCTAATCAAATGAATTCCTTAGACATCACATGCCTAACAATTATAAACCCCGCATTTTAGTCTCAATAATCGAAAACACTTTTCAATATCAAGTCGGGCAATTCAACAAGATTCCCAACATCCTGATCGAATGCTCGTCGCAAACTTCAGTAGGCGGCCGCACCCCCGATACCGTCGACAAAGTGCACCAAGGCGGAACACCGCTACCGCGAGCACCCGAACGGATGCTTTCGGCGACGGGGTTCTCCTACAGTCACTTGGTCGGGGCTATGGAGTGAGGCTGTCTATTAAGTTTACCCGGCGAGTATCCGCGTACACTACGTGATTGCGACGGACTTTTGATCGTATCAAAATTCCGTGGCAACCGATCAAGTGAGACTAAAGTGCTATGTTTATAACATTCATTCAGTTATCTCATAACTTCTTGTGAATTCCAATTATTGTATCAAATTCCGGATAAATAGAAAATGTTAAACTTTCCGATCGAACAATCGAACACCCAAGTTTTCCCGAAACAGCTCAACACATGAAATAAGTTTAAAAACATCCAGTTCATGCCTCAGTACCGATGGTCCAGCCGTAGAAGGGTCAAGCCAACGCCTCACATGTGGCACGCCGTACTGCCCCAAACCCGAAGGTTCAAAGGGAAGTTCAAGACGGTCACATAATCGAGTTAAGGTTTGTTATCTTCTAGAGGGTCCATCGCGTTACTTGTACTACTTAGAACGTCTTTAAACCACGGAAAAATCCAACACTTGGAAATTTCCCGACAGGGGAAAAATTGGGTATTTTTATCCGGTCGAACTTTTTAACATATTCAAAAATTATCCGGAAAGCATATAGACAAAGTCCGATAATCTGATCGAATCTACGAACCCCTTATACAACCCAGAATACTCAACTCTTGAGTATAATTTAAAAATTCCCAGAAAACTCAGCATTAAATACTAGGAATTACGGTGTAAATATAATTGTCTGAAGAGACAAATTGGCCGCGGAACCGCCGCAATAGGCATGTTATTGCCGCGGTTCCGCCGCTCTTTAAGCGATTCATGAGCTCGAACTTCACTGTAATTCTTAGAAATACCTGCTGATTTTTCTGCATATTTTTAATCTGGAAAAAACCCAGTTTTTAAAAAATGTCCAGAGAGCATTTTGGAAATGGGATTTCGGTTCGATCGGACTTCAAACTCCGTCTACGCATCGTCTAAGGCTCTAGCTAGGCTCTGATACCACTGTAGGGTTCCTAGGCACACTAATGAGGTCTCACAAGGCATCAACCATGCCAATTTCAAATTTTACGGGTGCCGAGAAACCCTAATACGGATCGTTAACTAGATGTCTAGGCGAAACAAATGCGAATAGTTAACAACTTAACTACAAGAACGGAAATACAACCTTTGTAGATCCGGTCCTCCACCTCCATAGCTCCAAAATGATGTCCCTTCGCTGTCCAAATCGGATCCCGGACTCTAGCATCGACTTCATCGAAGAAATGGGCGGGCTTGATCGTCGGCTTCGATGCCGAAGATGATCTACGTCGAGGCATCACAAGATCAAACTCCCACTTCACCAAGTCATGAAACTTGTGAAGAAAACACCCTATACTACTTGGCAAGAGGTAGAGGATGAAGAAATAGGAAGTGGGTTCACTTTAGAATTGGATTTCTCACTCTTTTCATCAAATCACCAATGATGGAATCAAGCTTCTTCATCTTGAAGAAGAAGAAGAAGAAGAAGAATATTATGATAAGTTATTTTAAAATACAAAAGAAAATGGATACTTATCATAATATGAACCACGGTTAGGTGTAGAGAATTGACTAAGGTTAGATGAATGGTTAGGGTTAAGCAAGAAGACAAAATGGTCACTTTGGTCAAAGCTTCATGAAGCTTCAACAAGCTTCAAGAATAAAAGCAACCATTTTCTTTTCTTTGGCCATTTCTTTTTAATCCAAATTAAAAAGATAATAGAATGAATAAATAAAAACCCTAACCATTTACTTAACCAAGGTTTAATTCTTTACACAAACCCTAGAAAACATGTATCATCAAACATGATACAAAAGAGTGCACAAAAGTATATCACATATACAACTTGTGAACATCAAGTGAAAAAATCCATTTAAAGTGAACATATACTAGTTAATGTAAAGTAATATATCAAATATATAATTATGCATTAAATCATTAAATCAACACTTGATTCAATGATCCGGTCATGTCGCACACAACCGACTAGTATACAATGTATCGTTTTATCGAATCAATCCTTGATTCGATAACTAGGTTATATCGCATACAACCATTCGACACATTCATCGCGAGAATGAAATACGGTATCACATACACGCATTATTCTCGGTCCCGCACATATCTCATATGCGCTCCTATTTCGTTTCGCTTGAGCCAGAAAACCTCTGTGTAGGACTCTAAAGACTCGTCAATACGCCGGCAGCAGGTGATAATCATATCAAACACCCACAAGCCGCAAGCGGTCTGCTAAACGTAACGGCCACCCGGGTATTGAGCGATCAAAAGATCGACGAGCAAGCCCGCTCACACTCCTGTGGATCCAACCAGTAACACTTACCGTACAGTCCGGTCTGATCGTCTGATATGTCGCATATCTTGCCTAGGGGTGGTAAACGTTAGACCCCAATAGCTCGATAAGTCGTGTCGATATGAGGCCTATAACAGTTCGAGAAACTACAGGTAACACTTACCAGTAAATCTCAGCAACCCTGGCCAGGGATTTCCGATTATAGCCAATCGAACACAGCGCAACATCAACCCCCTATACCGGGAGAGACGAATCCCCTCCTATCGCTCATTACCTCCATGTGACTCGGGACTGTACCCAAAAACAACCGTTTTGCACGCCCTCTTGGACGTGGTAAGATGGAAATCAAAGCACAGTGGGAACCACACAAGACTCTATGACGATCTCGGGTCAACAGACTACTCTGTACCAGTGTCACCAGAGAACTGCCATCTGACGTAAGGTATAATACCATCTGGGAGTTCTCGGCGAGTCCATCCAGTGTACCCAGTCTCCACTGAGCACCCGTATATCATCTCTGATGTCAAACACCAATGGATATGGGATCATCCATTGCCCATCTGTATGGGTCGAGAAGGTATACGCTAGTCTACTCTGGTATATCGATGGCCCGTCTCGATAAACCCACGACTAGGGACTTTGAAGGATGTACTTATGGACTACCATGTCCCCACTAGTATGATCTGCATCATAGTCCAGGTAGTCAAGTACACATCCTAAGGGCTTTACCAACATGTAACAGAGAGACAATCAGTGTACACGTTAAGGTAAAGATCAACCAGATAGCATACTATCATGTCGAGCAAGAAAGTCCTCCCTATATATGTCCCAGCATCCACTACAATATACATCCTATGTATAGCAATGGCCTCTAGGGCATACATATAACTAACAGTATTATCCAGTGAAATTTATACACAATATTCAAGATCATGTGGGCCAGCAATTTCCCTCTTGTTCCGTCAATTTAAATAAGGATTTCTATTGAGATCAAGCATCGAACAGTTGCGCCATATATTTTATCGAGAGTTGTAAATTTGTAAACTATACGATCTAAGATTGAAATACGAATATATTAGCATGTAGCAAGTAAAATACTTGCCTGGAGGCGTTTTGGGCACACGGCAGCTGCAACGACACACGCGCGGCATGACAACGACACACGCGCGGGCGACAACGACAAGATTTGACCTCGGCTTGAACTTGGTGGCACAGGCTCGGTTTAGGCACTGGTGTTTGTGGTGTTGGCCGGTTGATAGGAGAGTGAGAGAGAAAGAGATGGAGTTGTAGAGAGATTGAGAGATTGAGAGGGGGCAGAGAGAGAGAGAGTGATATAGAGAGAGAGAGTGAGAAAGAGAGACAGAGAGAGCTAGAGTGAGAGTGAGAGAGAACTGGAGAGGGAGAGAAAGAGAGAGCCAGAGAGAGAAAGAGAGATCAAGAGAGAGATAGATTGCAGAGAGAGGGAGAGATAGAGAGAGAGATCAAGAGAGAGAGAGGGAGAAAACACAGAGAGAGAGAGAGGGGAATTTAGAGAGAGAGAGAGACAGAGAGTGTGAGTGAGATCAGAGAGAGTGACGGAGAGCAGAGGGGGAGAGAGAGAGAAGTTGCAGAGGCGACACCGGCGATGGTGGCGGAGGTGATGGGACGAGTGCGGTCGTGGGCTCGAAGGTGAGGCTCGGTGACGGAGGCGTGCAGGGGCTCGAGCTCGACTGTGGGTTGGGTATGCAGGCGAGGGGTGGAGTAGAGGAAGGAGGGTGAGAAACAGGTACGTGGAGGCTTAAGTGGTAGTCGTCGGCGGTGATGAAGGGAGGAGATGGTCGGCTGGCGGCAATGGGGACCCGAGGGGGTGCTGTGGGTTGGGTGAGGGAGTAGGAGGAGGGGAGAGGAGATGAGAATGAGATGGGGGAGACGAGGGTGCGCGTTGAGTGGACCGTGAGGGGCGCGTCGTGGGGGTAACGGCGCGCGAGCGTTGGCGACGGAAGCGGCGGAGATCGCGGATCGCGAGCAGGGGAAGAGGAAGTAGCCGTTCGGGAAGATGGGCACTGTAGGTGGCGGGTCGGGTAGGAGGCGCGGTGCGGGCTGAAGAGAATGGGCCAGGCCAATGTTTAAAAAAAATGAATTCCTTTTATTAAAAAGTGGCTGAGGAGATGGGCTCGGGTTGGAAAAGGCTGGGGTATGGGCCGGGGCTGCTGGTCTTTATTAATAATAGGAAAAATTAGAGAAATGGGCCGGCTAAGGGATTAGAGAAGTTGGGTTTGGGTTTAAGGCAGATTTTAGAAGGAAAAATATACATATTGAGATTTGTTTTGGATTAGGTTTTATAGCGAAAGGATTTGGATAGGGTTTCGGTTAGTCTAGAATTTGTTTTATAGAAAAATGGATTTAAGAAGGGGAATCAGAATAAAAAGGTTAGGATGTTTAAATACTTAAAATAATTATAAATACAAATAGGTAAATTTGTAAGTAACCCCTATTGCATAAAATACGGCTATTGGTGTATATAAAGGAACCGGGTATTACACCCGTGTTTTATCTGTGGTTGGTAGTAATCCGGAATTTTTCGTGCTTTTCCATGAATTTCACTGTTTAGAGCTGAGAACCTGTATCCTGCAATTAATTAGCAAACATGGCTCAAGAGTACCTACCGATAAGCAATGTGATAAAAATTGGGCGGTATAAAAATGCAAAATCTGATATGAACAAATACCCCCAAACTTATCATTTGCTCGTCCCGAGCAAAGCCAATTTATTCACAAAAAATTCCTAACCTCTCTTTCGCAGGGAACGCGATTGCATTGAGCATGTGCAACAAGCCGTTAAATCTCTAGGTGTCCCTAGTAGGAGGAGTGTTGTCTCCTGAGAGTTTTCAGAGGATACTACCCACAAAATCCGGTCAAGCTAGTTTTGCAAAATAACTATGATTCAAACCCTTAAAGTTTTGTTTCAGAAAATAACAATTCTATGATCCCAAGTCTATACTATCGAACCCTTATTTTTCACACCTCGCTTCTTATTTAACTAAAGATTTTATATATCTTTACGTGCAGTGCAAATAGTGTCGTTAAGTTTTAGGAGGATCGGTTAAAGTCATCATGTCACACAATACAGCCCAGATAACAATTTTAAAAGGATCACATAAGTTTCATAAAGAGTTAAGTATTTTTCAAGTTTCGTTTTCCAGTAAGATTTCAATTTCAGAATTTCTATCTTCCTTAACAGGATACTAGGTTTTATTTTTCACTCTACTTTTTTCTTGTTTTCATTTCATAAACACCTCTGTGAACGTGAAATAGTCTTTATCATAGAATAAAACCTTCATATCTCCGCTAGAAATATTTTTTTATAAAAACCTGTCTTTTGTCAAGATTATTCTCACATAAAGAACTGTTAGGAATTTTAACTCGGAGAGAACATTTGCTTGACTTTGTTTTAATATGGACTTTCTAGGCTTCTTAACGAGCTTTGAGCCAGTGCACCCAAACCAGTTGGCTTTAGGGCATTAGGTGTAGAGACACCCCAGCGGACTTAATTACTCAAGTTACCTAGGCCCAAAAACAAAAGACAATTTAGCGTGAAAATCATGATGATTAAATGCGAACGGAGATATAACCGGCAGTTTAGTTATTTTTTTTGATAAAAGACGTGTTTAGTGGGTTAGGTGTGCAATCATTCCAATCAGATTTCAGATGGGTTATTTTTTAGAATTAGTTCCAATTAAGGCATTAATAATATCCCTTCGTATTCACTTCACTTCATAAACTATTCTTGATATTACTTATTTCAGAACAAACCTATTTGATCATGAGAAAATCATTTATCCATTTAAAAGTTTTTAGACATAAAAGACTGGTCATCTAATTTCCAAAACTCACGACACGTGTAGTGTGATGTAAAGACGTATATCAGCTATAGTTAACTTCAAAGGAGAGTTATCTTTCAGGTTTTCAAAATCTAAAAATAAGATTTAGTTATTCTTATCTTATCAAACAAAACCGTCGAAATGTTGAATCAGAGTTCTCCCACTAGCTAACTTGACAGAAAAGTTTTTATGTTTTTAGAAAATTTTCTGATTTTTATGGATTTTATGGATTTTAATATGCAGATGCAAAATATACACATGAATACGAAGGTTAGAAATGCGTACCGAGCGTACCCCCAAACTTAAACTGGACAGTGTCCTCACTGTCATTGCATGAAGAGATCATTGAAGGGTCAAAATTGTCGGTTAGATATACACAATTTTTTTTGTTTTAGTGTTTAAAGAAAAGAAGAAAAAAAATAAAAATGGAAAAGAATATTCACAAATATATACAAAAAGGTATATACATACCCCCAAACTTATTTGGAATAGTGTCCACTGTTCTTGGCTGGATAACCAAAGTCTGGTGGTAGGCAGAGGAAGATTATGCAGGGTAAACCGGCTCCTGTAAGACCAGGAGCTCCTCTGTTGGTTCGGCGCTAAAGTACGGTTTAAGTTGGTGTCCGTTTACTATGAAAAATGAACCGTCCTTTGGATTCTCCAAATCCACAGCGCCATGCGGATACACATTCCACACAAAATACGGCCCTTTCCAGCGAGATCTGAGCTTTCCTGGATGGAAGTGTAGCCGGGTGTCGTAAGCAGTACCTGTTGACCAGGTACGAAAGTTTTGCGCAAAAGGTGTTTATCGTGAAACACTTTCGTTCCGTTCTTAACGACAACCGTGTTATCGTAAGCCTCATCTCTAAGCTCGCTCAATTCGTTCAACTGCAGCTTCCGATGGCTGCCCGCATCTTCGAGAGACAGATTCAGCTCCTTTATCGCCCAAAATGCGCGATGCACTATTTCGACACGGAGGTGGCAAGCCTTTCCGTACACAAGCCGATAGGGAGACATGCCAAGATCGGTCTTATAAGCAGTTCGAAATGCCCAAAGGGCATCATTGAGTTTCAACGACCAATCCTTACGGTTCTTGGAAACCGTCTTCTCCAGTATCTGCTTGATTTGCCGATTTGAAACTTCGGCTTGCCCACGAGTTTGTGGGTGGTAGGGCGTAGATAGCTTATGAATAATGGAATATTTCCACATTAAGGCCTCGAAAGTTTTATTGCAGAAATGAGTTCCATTGTCGCTAATGATCGCTCGGGGGTGCCCAAAATGGGAGAAAATGTTTTCTTTAAGAAACCTAACGACAACCTTGTTGTCGTTAGTCTGGCTAGCCACAGCCTCGACCCACTTAGAGACGTAATCAACAGCGAGAAGGATGTACAAGTTCCCAAAAGAGCTGGGAAACGGCCCTATGAAATCTATCCCCAAACGTCTAAAATCTCCACAACCAAGATTGGTTGGAGCGGCATCTCATTCCTCCTGGATATCCGGCCCAAGTGTTGGCACCGGGATCAAGTCTTGCAGTAGTCATGAGCGTCTTCGAAGAGTTGTGGCCAGTAGAAACCACACTGCAAGATCTTCTCAGCTATCTTTCTGGGGCCAAAATGCCCGCCACATGCTTGATCGTGGCAAAATGACAGCACACTCTTGAATTCATCGTCAGGGACACACCGACGAATAATCTGGTCGGGACAGTACTTGAACAGATAGGGTTCGTCCCAGTAAAAGTGTTTTACTTGGGATAAGAATCGAAGTCTGTCCTGACTTGACCATTCAGTCGGTAGTAACCCTGTGGCCAAATAGTTCACAATATCTGCGAACTAGGGTTCGCAAGATACTGTCAAGAGTTGTTCATCCGGAAAAACGTCGTTGATCGGAAGTTGAGGCGACGGCGAAGAAGGAAGTCGTGAGAGATGGTCGGCGACTACGTTTTCACATCCTCTTTTTTCCTTGATGACAAGGTCAAACTCTTGAAGTAAGAGGATCCAACGTATCAGCCAAGATTTTGCATCTTTCTTTGCAAAAAGATGGCGCAGAGCAGAATGGTCTGTGTAGACAATGACTGCAGCGCCGATGAGGTAAGGCCTGAACTTTTCTAAAGCAAATACAACAGCTAAGAATTCCTTCTCAGCTGTTGTATAATTAAGTTGGGCATCGTTCAGGGTTCGGCTAGCATAATAAATTACGTGCGGCATCTTGTTGATGTGTTGTCCAAGGACAGCACCAATGGCAAAGTCGGATGCATCGCACATAATCTCAAATGGGTGCGTCCAGTCAGGTGAAGAAAGAACGGGAGCAGAAGTGAGTGATCTTTTTAATGACTCGAACGCAGTCATACAGCTCGAGTTGAAGTTGAATGGCGTGTCCTTAGCCAGCAAAAGAGTCAAGGGCCTAGCAATCTTACTAAAGTCCTTGATGAACCGTCTGTAGAAACCGGCATGGCCAAGGAAGGCTCGGATGTCTCTGACGCATCTGGGAGGAGGGAGATTGGAAATGACCTCAATCTTCGCTTTGTCAACCTCTATGCCATTTTGCGAAATGATATGTCCTAAGACAATACCTTCGTGCACCATGAAGTGGCACTTCTCCCAATTCAAAGTGAGGTTCTTGTCCTTACATCGGGTAAGGACAGCGTCGAGATGCAGCAAACACTCATTGAAGGAATCGCCGAAGATGGAGAAATCGTTCATGAAAATCTCCAGGAATTTTTCCACCATGTCTGAGAAGATTCCCATCATACACCGCTGGAAGGTAGCGGGCGCATTGCATAACCCAAAGGGCATGCGACGATATGCGAACGTGCCGAAATGAAAAGTGAATGTGGTCTTGTCTTAGTCTTTTTCAGCGATGAGAATCTGATTATAGCCGGAGTAGTCATCAAGAAAGCAGTAGTACTCGTGTCCGGCCAATCGTTCAAGAATTTGGTCAATGAAAGGTAGCGGAAAGTGGTCCTTCCGCGTTGCGGCGTTGAGTTTTCTGTAATCGATGCATACTCGCCACCCAGTTTGGGTGCGAGTAGGGATTAACTCATTCGCCTCGTTAGTGATGACCGTTATGCCTGATTTCTTGGGGACAACGTTAATAGGGCTAACCCACTGGCTATCAGAGATAGGGTAAATGATACCACTATCCAGACACTTTACGATTTCCTTTTTCACAGCCTCCTTCATGGCTGGATTGAGTCGCCTTTGTGGATCCCTGGCTGGTTTGGCATCATCCATCAGATGAATATGATGTTCAACGATCAGGGGACTAATCCCCTTAATGTCCGCCATAGACCAGCCCGCAAGAAGGGCTTTCTCTTGCTCTGGAGGTAGAGAAGCCGAGATGATAACAGGGAGGGTCTCGTTCTCATCCAAGTAAGCGTACTTAAGGTGAGACGGCAAAGGCTTGAGTTTAAGCGTTGGAGGTGAAACGATTGAAGGCAAGATTGGTGAAAAGGTCTCGAACTCAAAGGATTCCAGCAATGGTTCAAAACGAGTGTAAGCGACCGAGTTGGATGGTTTAGGTAACTCATCCGGAAATTCAAAGGATTCAAACTCGGGTGGTGAGTGGCTATGATCGTTCGAGAAAGTGAAACACTCGTAGTCATTGTCGGGCGCAGAAACAGCAGCAGGTTCGAAGAGGAACGCACTAGTGGCGTTAAGGTTATCGTGATCGAACAAAAACTCCTCGAATTCACACTCTTCTGGGGTGATCTCCTGAATTGAGCAAACGTTTAGTATATGAGCATTAGGTTCGGTGGGATGATTCCCCAACCTAAAAATGTTGAGTTCAATTGTCATGTTTCCAAAAGATAGGTTCATCGAACCATTGCGACAATTGATCACAGCATTTGAGGTTGCAAGGAATGGGCGACCGAGTATCACCGGAATTTGATTCTGGAGGTTAGCTACAGGCTGTGTGTCTAATACAATAAAGTCAACGGGGAATATGAAGTCCCCAACCTTGATTAACACATCCTCTAGCTCACCCCTAGGATGGGTGATTGATCCGTTGGCCATTTGGAGAGTACAGTGTATGGGTTTCAGCTCTCCTACACCTAATGGCTTATATACTGAGTACAGAAGCAGGTTAACACTGGCACCAAGATCTAATAGTGCGCGGTTGATGTTCTTATCCCCAATGGTAATAGAAATCGTAGGACAGCCAGGGTCTTTCCGTTTTTGCGGTAAAGATTGGGTAAGAGCATCACTCACGGCACTAGCCAAGAAAACGTTCTTGGATACCTGAGACTTCCTCTTTTTCGTGCACAAGTCCTTTAATATTTTCGCGTAGGATGGGATTTGTTGGACAGCATCTAAAAGGGGAATGTTGATGTTAACCTGCTTAAACAACTCCAGAATCTTCTCCATTTGTGGATTTTGTTTATTGGACCTCAACCGGTTTGGAAATGGAACGTTTTTAAAATTGGTTGAGTCCAATGCTTGTGGAGGAGATTGTGGAGTTGGAACGGATCCCAGAGCTGGTGTTTTCGTGGAGTGAGAAGTGGGTCCGTTCAGAGAAGAAGAAGAAGAAGAAGAGCCTATTGACGAATGGAGAATAGGCTCAGAAGACGAAGAAGAAGAAGAAGAAGAAGCGGCCGGGGTGTCATTATCCTTAATTGTTGTGCCGATGTTGTTGTGCAGCATCCTTCCCGATCTCAATGTAGTCACGGCACTCACATTATGGTTTTGTTGTTCAAGAGCAACATGTACATTATGTGGGTGACCGAGTTTTGGGAGTGGTTGACATGGAAGCTTCCCCTTTTCTCGCTCGCTTAACGCCACATTCAGCTGTGCAATCTGGGCTTCGATGGTCTTGATGCTTTGCCTGTGTGCAGTAGTGTGTTGCACCAAAGACTGAATAGACGACTGGATGTTTGTGGTGGATTGTGTAGATTGTTTAACGAACGCCTCCAGACTTCGTTCGAGCGAGGAAACCTTATCGTTGTTTGACGGAACAAAATTGTTTTGGGGATAAGAATTGTTGGGTGCAAAGTTGTTCGTCTGATTTTGAAAAGGTTAGGGTTGGAAGGGCTGCTGAAACTGATGTTGAGTTTGTTGTTGCGCTTGTTGTTACGGAGGAAGGGGCCTCTGGAAATTGTTTCCTTGGAATTGATGATGATTCTGATTCCAGGAGAAATTGGGGTGGTTCCTCCAACCGGGATTGTAGGTGGAAGAGTATGAATCATTTCTCGGTTTTGGCTGAAATGCAGCATTAACCTGATCCTGTCCTTGAGATGGTGGATTGTAAGGACACTCTTCGGTTAAGTGAGAAGGATCGGAACAACAAGCACAAATGGTACGAAGGGGAAGAATAGGGGTAGGAGCAGGAGATGAAAATTTGCTCTCTATCACTTCAAGTTTTCTCGTTATTGCAGCCATTTCAGCTTTCATCGCAATAGAGACATCAAGTTGGTGAATTCCTACCCTAGACTGACCAGTAGAAGTGGAGGAAGAAGAAGAAATTGGACTGGTTCTCTCCTATTGAAGCGTTTGTTCCGCAAGGTCGTCGAAGAATTGCCATGCTTCCTCGTCAGATTTCGATAGGAAGTGGCCCTGACAAATGGTTTCCGACAACTGCTTGGTTGCTGGGTTCAGGCCCTCGTATAAGGTTTGGCAAAGTTGTCGTTTCTCGATACCATGGTGAGGGCACTAAAAAAGAAGGTCTTTATACCGGTCAAAGCACTTCCAGAAGGGTTCAGTAGGAAGCTGGGAGAATTGGTTGATTTCGTTACGGATCCTTGCGGTTTTATGATTCTGATAGAATTTCTTGAGAAACGCTTTCACAAACTCGTCCGAACTGGTTATGGAGTGGGAAGCAGTGCTATACAGCCACTTTTCAGCAAGATCACACAAAGTGAACGGAATAACCCGTAGCCGTATAGCATCGTCCGACAGCTGGGTAGTTTTCATCATGGCACAAACATTTTGGAACTTGTTGATGAAGATATAGGCATCTTCAGATTCAAGCCCATGAAATTTCGTTAGCATGTGAATGAAGTGGGGCTTAATTTCAAAATTATCCCCATTGGCCGGTGGAAGGGAAAGACAGGTGGGAAGTGCAGAGAGGGTGGGATAGAAACGATCCTGGAGCGCGATTCGCTGTGGCGCTACGACAGGCGGTGGTGGTGGGTTATTCGCATCCATAGGAGGTCGAATCAATCCTGAGGGAGTTGTAGGGATGTTGGATTAAATCCTGACATCGCGGAAGAAGAGGTTGGTGATGGTGAAGGTGAGGATGTATGAATAGAATTCCAGTCAACGTCGGAGTTGGCCGGCAAAGGTAAGGGTGAAAGAGGCGTGGACGGAGTTTCGACGTCTAAGTCGATCGCGTAGTCGGTAGCGACTAACGTAACGCGGACTAGGCGGGCGCTAGTGTCCTGAGTCCAAGCGGACATACACTAAACGAGTTTAGTATAGTCAAAGCGGAGAAGGTGAGGGTAAGAAAACGTCAATGGAGAAATACGATGGGTGGTGGGTGAAAAAAATGGGATTTTGGCGACAAAGGGCAAGTTTTTATAAATTTTTTTTTGGTTTTTGTGTGTTTTTTTTTAGAAAGAGCTTTACAGAAATATGTACGGACTTACAGCTTCAAACAATCACAAACAAGATATGCACAATCACACCTAGATATAGGGTCACCTAGGTCAGCTAGACAGCTCCTAACTGTTCCAAGGGGCTAGAAATAGGACCTCAAACCGCCTCTTCTCCGCCAATTGCGGCCAGGTAAGTGCCAGGTAAGTGGGAGGCTCCCCACTACGTAAGTAGTGGTCCTAATTAAGTAACCACATACCTTGGACACCCTTGCCTAGACACCGCAAAGTCAGGATAGGATAAACGGCCGATGCCTGTAACTAGTCCTCTGTCCTATTGAGCGTGAAGTCCTTAGGGCTGAATCTAGTATTTTTTAATTAAACAATGGTCAATGCATATGCTTTTTGTGATTTCTGGGGTCCTGGGAAGGGTGATGAAATCCCCACCCAATCTGGATTGGTTTCAAGCCCCTTAAAGTCCATATTAATATATGCAAAGCGGTAATAATCAACTGCAATCAATTTTTTTATTTTTTAGCGCGGCGCAAAGAATCCTGCACAAAAACAATTTATTGGAAGAGGGAAGAGAGTTTGCGCAAAGAATGCTGCAGAAAACACAGTTCAGTGGAGTTCAGAGGAGTGGGGAAGGAGAAAGAGACTCACCAAAAAAAACTGAAACCGTGAAGCCAACAAATGGCCGCTGTTCCGCGGCCAAACACATGCTCAGGCCGCGGTTCCGCGGCTATGTTGAGGGGTTGGAGCTTCCAATTTCTGGTCTGTGCTGTTTTGGGTGTTCTCTGCTTGTCTGGATTTCCTGAATCTTGATTTGCTCACTGTATCTGCTCCAGATTTTTACAGTAGACCGTTGGCTCCGTCTTGATCCGTCGCGGTGTAGCCGCAAGATATGGGTCTAACTTCCCACGTCTTTGGCACTGAACTCGACCGTCTTTTTATCCTGCACACTTGCACAAAAACTAATCAAAAATAACAAGATGGTTTTTTACAATGTATTTTTTTTGTTTTGTTTTTCGGTTAGATTTATATTCACAAATTAACCCGAAATTACATAAAGAAATAAACTATCGTCTCCCCGGCAACGGCGCCATTTGATTGGTAGAGGTTTTGCGTGCTTAGTTAATTACCACAATCAAGACGGTTTCGCTTGAAGCGAGCCGGTTGAGTACGGGTCGTCCGCAGGGAGATGGAAATATTTTTCTATGTGCTTTAACGAGTTAAGTCCAAATGTCCAGGTTTGTTTTAAGATTAACTATGTGCTAAAATGATATATAAAGAGAGCTTGTTAAGGTTAGGATTAGGTTAGTTTGAGTTAGGAGTCGCTCACTTCTTTCGTTGACACTCTTAACATCGGTGTTACGGTAATCGGCAACAACGGGGATTAGCACGACTAGGAAGGGACTTGCGAGTATAAGCTAGGCTTTCCAACGCTTAAGTTCTTCCTTTTGGTGCTTGTCCGTCCGTTCTTGGCTCTTAGCCTTAACCTCCGGTTAATTCAACCACAACCGGTCTCACTAAGGGATCACCGCTATCATATACGATAGGGTGCCGTAGGGAGCGGATTGTGGTTCAATTAACGGGAGTCCGAATTAAGATGTTCGGCAAGGAAAGAGTGAGAGAGATTTCCTTCTCTCGAACTTTCCTTATCCTAGCCTAACAAGTGAGAAAACTACTCACCCATTATAAGAAAAAGGAAAATAACACAAAGGAGGAAGATAGAAAGAAAGAGGTTAGAAGATTACAACTAGCTAATTGAGACCTCACTTTGGCAAGGATCAAGCTTAAGCATCATTGTTGTTTAAGGATAAAGAAAAAGAGAACAAGAAAGAAACAAACAACAAATAACAACAACTAGATTAGCAAATGAAAAATACAAGTAATTATAATTAACAAAATAACATGACAAGCATGGTAACAAAAAGAACTCCTTTATTCATCCTTCACTCATAAAAGCTCACTACAAGTTTTTAATGGAGAAGAGATGAGAAAAGGCAGAAGAACAACAACATGTATTCTAAAATCTAAATACAAGAATAAGCATCCTTGGTTTTGGAAAGTTCTGGACTATTTATAGTCAGGCAACAGAAACTTTAGGGCAACATTCAGAACAAAAATGAAATGACCAAAACACCCCTAAAACCTCATCCACTGCGGAGCCTATATGGCCGCGGTTCAGCGGCCTAAGCGCACTTATGCCGCGGAACCGCGGCCGTCTAGATGAGTTAGGTCACACGATTTTGTGGCCTTCCCTGGTTTGTAGTCCTCTTCAGTGTGGCATAGTACTTTTCTCTGAAGCTCTTCATATTTCTTCCAGAATTTCAGTAGATCAAAAAGGTGATGTGATGTGGATCTTTTGCCATGATTTCCTTGAGCTCCGGTAGATATGTTGGATCTTGTGTTGACATTGAGCTTTGTGCATGAAAATGACATCGATTTGCCATTTTGTCCCTTAAACTGGTGTGCGGCAACATACGGATAGAGAGCGGAGACCAGTGTTTTTTCTGTGGTTGGTAGTAATCCGGAATTTGTTGTGTTTTTCCATGAATTTCACTGTTTAGAGCTGAGAACCTGTATCCTGCAATTAACTAGCAAACACGGCTCAAGAGTATCTACCGATAAGCAATGTGATAAAAATTGGGCGGTATAAAAATGCAAAAATCCGATATGAACAGTGCTACTTTAAAATATTGAACGGGCAAGAAAGGGGTGAGAGATTTTCATCTCTCAAACATTTTCCAAACCTAACCCTAACAAGTGAGGAAATACTCGCTCATTAGGGAATTAACAAATGAATTCTTTTTTTTTTCTTTTAATAATCTAATTAACTTGCAGAAAATAACTACGGCAGATAATTAATTGCAGAGAAATAAAATTGCAAATAAGAAATTCAAAATAAAAAAACTTACTTTTTATTGATTCACTCTTCGACAATTACAAGAAATGAAAATTTTAAACTTGAGAAATAAAAAGTGGCATGCTCCAAAAAGAGATGTAGGCTTCCTATTTATAGATAATAGAAACCCTAGGGTTTACATCTGATCCACATCTAAAATTACAAAACTACCCTGAGAAGCCAGGTCAATGCACCGACTCCACCGACACGCACCGACACACGCACAGCATGGCCGCGGATCCGCGGCCATAAGCCTGGTTTGGCCGCAGTTCCGCGGCCGTTTGATGGGGTATCTGTCTCAAATCTTCAGGGCTGCTTCATGCTGCATTTTACTTCTGGTTTCTTCACTTGGTTTCTCAGAATATCTTCTATTTTCTTTATGATTTCCACAGTGCAGAATATTGTGGACTTTTACCGTTCGCTTCGTTTTGAAGTCTTAAATTTTGTTCTGTCGTCGTACGTTGTGCAACCAAACTGTTCATTGATCTTCATTTGTTCCTTAACCTGTGGGCGGCATCATAAAGATTGTTCTATTTGTTGGTCGTCGTCTCACTTTTGTAGCGTTTTTTCATCATTTTCACTGTATTGTTTCGAGAACCTGTAACCTGCAACTATTTAACAGACATGGATCAAAAGCACCTATTTATTTGAAATATGATTAAGAATGGGGAATATAATAATGCAAAATTCTGATATGAACAAATACCCCAAACTTATCTTTTGCTCGTCCCAAGCAAAACTAGTTTATTCTCGAAAAAAAATCTAACCTCACTTTCGCAGGAAAACGCGATTGCACTGAGCTCGTGCAACAAGCCGTTAAACCCCTAGGTGTGCTTAGTAGGAGGATTGTTGTCTCCTGAGAGTTTTCAGCAGATACTACCCACAAAATCCGATCAGTTTGGCCTATTGACTTTCATTCTTCAATTCGGTGTTCTAGCAAGAAATTCTATTATCTTTACTTGGAAATTATCAACCCGTATTTTTCATGCTTCCTTATCATTTAACTTAAGATTGTATATGTTCTGTAAATTTACTTAGCTTTTAGCATCTTTTGAATTTTCCTTCTAAGGTTCCATCTCAACTTAGGAATTTTTATCATTTCTACTAAAGATATAAGTCCTATTTTTCATTCCTATCTCTCATCCAAACTCCAATCATATACCCCTACGTGTGTGTATGTATCACCCCCACACTTGGAAATTCAATTCAAGCTATCATACTCTTGTCCATTGTCCACAGTACTTTTAGTTGGTGAATTTAGATGAAACTGCTCACACATCCTTCATGCGACCGTTAATACTTCCTGATGTACTAACAACCGATTACAAAATATGTTTGCGCATTAAGGCGTAATTCCTCGTCTTGTAATACCTAAGGCTTTAGCAGTGACTCCCAAACTAGTTGGTCTAAGGCACTAGGTGATAAAGCACCCTTGCTATATATTTTTATTTTTACGCAGCCTTAATTAATTACAAAACCAGTGTTCATTTTTTTATATCTCTTTATTCACACTTATACTTTTATTCAATTTATTCTCATACTAAGGATTTTAGACAAGAGCACTTCAAGGTATCCTCTACCATCCCAAGTTTCAAGGTGCGTGTATGTGCGCGTTGTAGGGTATATATTTTCAGAATTTAGACTTATGTTTCGGAATTATTTTTCAAACTTACACTTCACATAAAAATTCAATACTCTTCCCTTATTTTGATTTAGCCCAAGAACTGAACTCAAAATTTGCCTATTTCTAAGTAAACTACAAGGATATGTATTATCTACCGTTAAATTTTAAGAAAGGTTATTTTTAGAGTTTTTAATTTACTAAGTTTTGGGATCTAGTTTTTCCTAACTTGTTAACCGTCTTGTCAAACTTAAGTCAATTATAGCCAAAATTGAATTTTTCAATTTTTATAATTTTTAAAAATTTTCAATTTTTATGGTTTTTCTTTTATATTATATTTTTTATTTTCATTTTTTTTTAATTTTTATAATTTTACATAAAGATGCAATGCAGAATTAAACATGCAAAAGAAAAAGAAAAAAATATATGCAAAAACTAAAAAAAAAATATGCAATGCAATGATAACTATTTACAACCACCTCCTCCCCCAAACTTATTAAAAGCAGTGCCCTCACTGCTCGGCCCCGCGTCGTCCCCCTGAGTGTGAATGGGAACGCTCCTCCCTAGCTAGCAGGGTTATGACCCCCTGCTCTACCTCTATCAGACGCCGATCATGCTTCCTCATTATACCCCTCAACTCGTCAATCCCCCTAATGGATCTTCTCATTAAACGTGCATGTTCTAGGGGGTGAGCTCTTCCTCGCTCGCGGTCGAGCTGGAGCTAGGTGTTCTGGCGGGCACGTGTTCCGCCGGTTCTGTTCGTGATCAAACATCAGTCAAGTGTGTATAGGACGTAGATACGCCCTCAATGAGAGGCCTGATAGGTATACCTCCATGCATGTAGAATTCAAATTACACCACAGGAAGGAAATAGCGACACAGTTGTGTCACTAACATGGGGCACGGGTAGTTCGCGGCCCTTTTTCCCGCACCAATTGAGTTAAGCAGAACCGTGCACATGTCGAATCTAGGGTTCCTAGTCATTAGTGTGTGCATGATATGAAGCGACGGGGTGAAAATGTGGTATTATGGGAACTCCCAAAAATATTGTTTTATGCCCACCGGCACAAAGTTAAAACATTAGTGAAAAGGGTTCTCGCTTGTATTCCTTTCCTTGGTTCCCTCGAGCAATCATTACCAATTAAGGGCATGTAATCTTTAAACTGAAGGGGTTGATCGTGAACAGGTAACCTAGGGATTAAAGTGACTTCATGAATGAAGTCTCTATCAATAATTATCTCCCTATCACCCCACAGTAACTTGATAAAACCTTATTGTGGAAGGCAGCCTTCTTCCATGCACTCGTAAATACGAGTGACTAGATCTTGAAGGGCGTAAGCATTTGTGTGATTATAGATTAAAAAATTCTTTCCCCTCCGTATGATTTCATCACTAAAATAACTTCCATATATCGTGTGTGAAAAAATTTGTGAGAAATCACGCTCTAACTGCATATTTGGTGCCATCACAGAAAGTTTATAGATATAAAAAAATTTAACAGAGAGGAGTTTTAAGATCGAACCGCCTCTGAGAATTTCAAAAGGTGACGCGGCAGACAAGCGGCGGAAGCGCGGCACAATGCAGGTTCAAGCGGCGGATCAGCAGCAGCGCAGCGAGATCGTTCTGGAAAAATTTGAGCGGCGGCTAGGGTTTTGCAGAGAGGTGAGAAATTAGGGTTTAAGAAAACAGAGATGGGTCGGGGTTTATTTATAGTGGAGGAATGTGTTGGTTATTTGTAAAAAGCCCCTCTTAAAAAGAGGAAAATTTTTGCAAATAAAATTTTCATTTTTATTTTATTAAATCTAGAAATTTACAAAAATACCAAAAAAGATATTATTTTCAAAATTTTTTTATGTTATTTTGTTTTTATATAATTACAATTGACACATACCCCCAAATTTGTTTGAAATAGTGTTTTGGCTAGATAATCGAAAATTTATGGGTAGATAGAGGAAGATCAGTCAATATAAATCGGCTCCTATAAAAAACAGAAGCTCCTCTAAAGGGTCTGCAGTGAGGAACGGTTGAAGTCGATGTCCGTTTACTTTAAACAGTGTACCGTCCTCCGGGTTTTCTAGATCTACCGCACCGTGCAGATATACAGTGCGTACAAAAAATGGCCTTTTCCATCGAGATTTGAGCTTGCTGGGATGGAAATGTAACCGAGTATCGTAAAGCAAAACCTGTTGACCAGGTTTAAAAGTCTTGCGCATAAGGTGTTTGTCGTGGAACACCTTCGTTCAGTTTTTAAGAATTACTGCGTTCTCATAGGCTTCATCCCGCAGCTCGTCTAATTCATTCAACTGCAGCTTTCTATTGCTGCCTGCATCTCCTAAATATAAGCTCAACTATTTAATTGCCCAAAATGCCTTGTGCTCTATTTCAACAGGAAGGTGGCAAGCCTATCCATAAACAAGCCTGTATAGAGACATGCCAAGATCGGTCTTATAGGCAGTACGGAATGCCCAAAGGGCATCAATCAGTTTTGATGACCAATCTTTACGGTTTTTGGAAACCGTTTTCTCCAATATCTGTTTAATCTGCCGATTCGAAATCTCGGCTTGCCTACAAGTTTGGGGGTGATATGGCGTTGACAGCTTGTGAGTACTGGAGTATTTGCACATTAAGGACTCGAAAGTCCTATTATAAAAGTGAGATCCATTATCACTGATAATCGCGCGAGGATGCCCAAACCGAGAAAAAAAAATTTCTTTAAGAAATCTAACGACAACCTTGTTGTCATTAGTTCGGCTAGGCACAGCCTCGACCCATTTGGAAACATAATCAACAGCAAGTAGAATGTACATGTTCCCAAAAGAGTTGGGAAATGGTCCCATAAAGTCTATTCCCCAAACATCAAAAATTTCAACAACCAAAATTGGTTGGAGCGGCATTTCATTTCTCCGAGATATCCGGCCCAAGTGTTGGCACCGGGAGCATGTCTTGCAGTATTTGTATGCGTCTTTAAAAAGTCGTGGCCAGTAAAAGCCACACTGCAAGATTTTTTCTGTTGTCTTTTTGGGGCCAAAATGCCCGCCACACGCTTGATTGTGGCAGAATGACAGCACGCTCTTAAACTCGTTGTTGGGGACACACCGACGAATGATTTGGTCGGTACAGTATTTGAAGAGATACGGTTCATCCCAGTAAAAATGTTTTACTTGGGACAGGAATCGGAGTCTGTCCTAATTCGACCAATCGTTTGGTATCAGTCCGGTGGCCAAATAATTTACGATATCAGCGAACCAAGGTTCGCATGACACGGTTAAGAGCTGCTCATCGGGAAAAACGTCTTTAATAGGAATTTGAAGTGTAGGCGAAGAAGGGAGTCGTGAAAGGTGGTCGGCGACTACGTTTTCACATCCTCTCTTGTCTCTTATGACAAGGTCAAACTCTTGTAGCAAGAGGATCCAACGTATCAGCCGAGATTTAGCATCCTTCTTCATGAAAAGATGGCGAAGAGCTGAGTGGTCCGTGTAAACTATGACTGGAGAGCCGATTAAATAGGGCTTGAATTTTTCTAGTGCAAATAAAACGGCTAAGAATTCTTTTTCAGTTGTTGTGTAATTCAATTGAGCCTCGTTTAATGTTCGGCTAGCATAATAAATTACATGCGGAATCTTATTTATGTACTGTCCAAGGACAACACCAATGGTGAAATCAGATGCATCGTATATAATTTCAAATGGATGCGTCCAGTCGGGAGATGAAAGAATGGGCACAGAAATAAGTGAGTGTTTCAATGACTCGAATGCCTTAATGCAGCTTGAGTCAAAATCAAAAGTGGTGTCCTTTTCCAACAAAAGAGTCAAGGGTCTAGCAATCTTGCTAAAATCCTTGATGAACCGTCTATAAAAACCGGCATGGCCAAAGATGGCTCGGATGTCTTTGACGCACTTAGGAGGAGGAAGATTAGAAATGACTTCAATCTTAGCTTTATCAACCTCAATGCCATTTTGTGAGATGATATGTCCTAAGACAATACCCTCTCGTACCATAAAGTGACACTTCTCCCAATTTAAAGTGAGGTTCTTGTCCCTACAACGGGTAAGAACTGGGTCTAAATGTAGTAAACACTCATCAAAGGAGTCACCGAAAATGGAGAAATCATCCATAAAAATATCCAAGAATTTTTCCACCATGTCTAAAAAGATACCCATCATACACCGCTGGAAAGTAGCGGGCGCATTGCATAACCCAAAGGGCATGTGACGGTAAGCGAATGTACCGAAGGGACAAGTAAAGGTGGTCTTATCTTGGTCCTTTTCGGCGATGGGAACTTGATTATAGCCGGAGTAGCCATCCAAAAAGCAATAAAATTCATGCCCAGCTAATCGTTCTAGCATTTGGTCAATAAAAGGTAACGGAAAGTGGTCTTTCCGTGTCGCGGCGTTGAGTTTTCTATAATCAATGCAAACTCGCCACCCAGTTTGGGTGCGAGTAGGTATTAACTCATTCGCCTCATTAGTTATGACCGTTATGCCCGATTTCTTTGGGACAACGTGAATGGGGCTAACCCACTGGATATCAAAGATAGGGTTAATAATACCATTATCAAGACATTTTACAATCTCCTTTTTAACAGCCTCCTTCATTATGGGGTTGAGGAGTCTCTGTGGATCCTTTACTGGCTTGGCATCATCCATCATATGTATATGATGTTCAACTATGATGGGACTAATCCTCTTGATGCCCACCATAGTCCAGCCAAAAGCTTGCCGATTATTTTGTAAGATCATTAAAAGGGATTTCTCTTGCTCGAGGGGTAGAGATGCCGATATGATAACAGGAAGGGTCTCATTCTCACCTAAGTAAGCGTATTTAAGGTGAGATGGCAACAGCATGAGTTCGAGTTTTGGAGGTGAAACAATTGAAGGTAAAATTGGTGAAACTGTCTCGAACTCGAAGGATTCCAACAATGGTTCGAAGCGAGTGTAAGCAACCGAGTCGGATGGTTCAGTTAACTCATCCGAAAATTCAAAGGACTCAAACTCGGGTGGAGATTCTTCAAAATCGTCCGAAAAAGTGAAACACTCATAATCGTTATCGGGTGTGAAAGCTGTGTCAGAATCAAGGAGGAACGCACTATTGGCGTCAAAATTGTTGTGATCGAACAGAAATTTTTCGAGCTCACAGTCGTCCTGAGTGATCTCTTGGATCGAGCAAACATCAAGTATATTAGCATTAGGCTCGGAGAGTTGATTCCCCAACTTAAAAATGTTGAGCTCAACTGTCATATTTCCAAAGATAGGTTCATCGAACTATTTCGACAATTGATCACAGCATTAGAAGTTGCAAGGAATGGTCGACCAAGTATCACCGGAATTTGATTCCGGGGGTTAGCTACAGGCTGTGTGTCCATAACGATGAAATCAACGGGGAATATGAAGTCCCCTACCTTGATCAACACATCCTCTAACTCACCCCTAGGATGGGTGATGGATCGGTCGGCCATTTGGAGAGTACAATATGTGGGTTTCAACTCACCA
Organism: Agapanthus africanus; assembly: GCA_030015575.1. Classification (NCBI taxonomy): domain Eukaryota; kingdom Viridiplantae; phylum Streptophyta; class Magnoliopsida; order Asparagales; family Amaryllidaceae; genus Agapanthus; species Agapanthus africanus. Next base: position 719,284,350 of record JASDDO010000024.1, read on the forward strand.
ATGCCCAATTGCTCATATACAGAATAGGGCAGCAGGTTTACATTGGCACCAAGATCTAATAGTGCGTGATTGATGTTCTTATCCTAATAGTTATTGAAATTGTAGGACAGCCAGGGTCCTTTTTCTTTTGAGGTAAAGATTGGGTAAGAGCATCACTAACTTCATTAGCCAAGAAAACTTTCTTGGGTACCTGTGATTTCCTCTTCTTGGTGCATAAGTCTTTTAAGATTTTAGCGTAAGAAGGGACTTGTTGGATTGCATCCAAGAGAGGTATGTTTATGCTAATCTGTTTAAATAACTCCACAATCTTCTCCATTTGTGGAGTTGGTTTATTGGATCTCAACCTGTTTGGAAATGGAACATTTTGAAAATTTGTGGAGTAGATTGCGGAGTTGGAACGTTTCCCAGTGTTGGTATTTTCATGAAGTGAGATGTGGGTCCGTTCGAATTAGAAGAAGTAGAGCCTTGCGAAGAATGAAGAATAGGCTCTGAAGAAGACGAAGAAGATGAAGAAGAAGAAGAAGAAGAAGCGGCGGCCGGGGTGTCATCGTTATTACCAACGTTGTTATGCAATACCTTTCCAGATCTCAATGTAGTCATGGCACTCACATTATGATTTTGTTGTTCATGAGCAACATAAGTATTTTGTGTGTGACCGGGATTTGGCAATGGTTGAGATGGAAGTTTCCCCTTCTCTCGCTCGCAATTTGGGCTTCAATTGCTTTGATGCTCTAATCATGTGAAGAACTGTGTTGCACCAAAGACTGAATGGATGATTGGATGCTGGCTGAAGATTGCGTAGATTGTTTTAAAAACGCATCCAGACTTCGTTCTAGCGAGGAAACCTCATCGTTATTTGGCTGAACAAAATTGTTTTGAGGATAAGAGTTGTTTGGTACAAAATTGTTCATTTGGTTTTGGTAAGGTTGGGGTTTGAAGGGTTGCTGATATTGAGTTTGTTGAGGGGCTTGTTGTTGTGGAGGAGGCCTTTGAAAATTGCTATTGCCTTGGAATTGTTGTTGATTTTGGTTCCAAGCAAAATTTGGGTGGCTCCTCCAACCAGGATTATAAGTTGAAGAGTATAGATCATTTCTTTGTCTTTGCTGAAAGGCGGCATTGACTTGATCTTGTCCTTGAACAGGTGGATTGTAAGGACACTCTTCTGTTAGATGTGATGGATCCGAACAACAAGTGCAAATAGTGCGAGTGGGTAAAGCTGGGGCAGGAGAAGGCGATGAGAATTTGCTCTCAATTGCTTCTAGCTTTTGCGTGAGTACAGCTATTTCGGCCTTCATTGCAATCGACATATCAAGTTGATGTATACCTGCCCTAGACTGACCTGATGAAGTAGATGAAGTGGTCTTAGTGCTTTCCTACGGAAGTGTTTGTTCAGCAAGATCATCGAGAAATTGCCAAGCTTCCTCGCTCGATTTTGTAAGAAAGTGACCTTGACAAATGGTTTCCAACAACTGCTTAGTTGCTGGGTTCAGTCCTTCGTATAAAGCTTGGCAAAGTTACCAATTCTCGATACCGTGGTGAGGGCACTGAACATGAAGGTCCTTAAATCATTCGAGGCACTTTCAAAAAGGTTTGGAAGGAAGCTGGGAAAATTGAATAATTTCATTTCGAATTCTCGCGGTCTTGTGGTGTGGGTAAAACTTTTTTAGAAAAGCCTTAACAAACTCTTCCCAATTTTTTTATGGAGTGTGATGCTGTGCTATATAACCATTTTTCAGCTAGGTCACATAAAGTGAATGGAATGACACGTATCCTTATAGCATCATCAGAAAGTTGTGTGGTCTTCATCATTGCGAAAACATTCTGGAATTTGTTAATGAAGATGTAGGCATCTTTGGATTCCAGCCCGTGAAATTTGGGCAACATATTGATGAACTGGGGTTTAATTTCAAAGTTATCCGCATTAGCCGGTGGAAGTGAAAGACAAGTGGGATGTGCGGTGCGGATGGGATAGAAAAGATCCCAGAGCGTGATTCGTTGGGGCGCTTCAACAGGCGGTAAAGGGTTGTTAGGATCGAATCCTGACATCTCTTTAGGTGAATGTGAAGATGAAGGTAAAGAAGTGGAGGGAATTTCGACTTCGGAGTCGAAAGCGTTGTCAGTAGGCACTAACGAGGCACGGATTAAACGGGCGCTAGTGTCCCTAGTCCAACCGTACATACACTAACGAGGTGAGGTGTAGTCAAAAAGTAAAAATAGAAAGTGGGGGTAAGAAAACGTCAATGAGAGAATGTGGGGTTCAATGGATTTCTAGCGACAAAAGGGCAAGTTTTTGTAAAAATTTTGTTTTGTGGTTTTTTTTATAAGGGGTTTTTGCAAACGATTTTTAATAAGGAGCTTAGACACACTTTCAAGCAATCACAATATGCACAATCAAGGCTAGAGCTAGGGTCTCCTAAGTCAACTAGACTGCTCCTAACTGTTCCAAAGGGCAAGTTGTGAGATCCTCAAATCGCCTCTTCATAGCCAATTGTAGCCAGGTAAGCACAAGTAAAGAAAGGAGGGATCCGCTCACGAATCACCGTGAGAAGGGCCTTTTAAAATTACCTTTCCCACTTGTCTAGCCTAGGCTCCAAAAAGTCTGGTTTAGATAAACGACCGATGCCTACAACGTTTCCTTTGTCTTAATGAGCACGACAGTCCTTTTTGGCTGAGTCTAATACTTTTTAATTAACACGAAGGTTGATGCAAAATGTTTTTTGTGATTTTTGGGGTCCTAAGAAGGGTAATGAAATCCCCATCTAATCTGGATTGGTGTTATAGCCCCTTAAAAGTCCGTTTTAAAAATGCAAAGCAGTAAACACACAAAAATCCAAAACACTTGCCAAATTATTTTTTATTTTTCCGGCGCAAAGAATCCTGCACAAGATCAAGTTATTGGAGAAGGGGAGATGTTTTGCGCAAAGAACCCTGCAGGAAATTTTTTCAGAAAACTACAGATGGTTGCAGAAGAAGTAAGGAATACTTACAGAGCCCCTTTTTTTAAATGCTGATGTCACCAAACCGCGGCGGTTGAGCGGCAGAAAGCTTACTTGGCGGCGGTTCCGCGGTCAAAAAATCTGTTCAAGCCTCCAAAAATTTTTTGTGCGCTTCTGTGGTTCTCCTCTGTTTGTTCAGATCTGCTGTTTGCTGTTTTGTGCACTGGATTTTTCCAGATCTGAATCCATTTGTATTTCCGATCCTGCACAATTCGCATGAAAACCCTTAAAAAAATAACAAGACGATAATTTTTTTTTTGTTTTTATATTTTTCAGTTTTTATGATTTTTTTTAATGTTTTAACTAACCCGAAATTACAAAAAGAAAATAACTATCGTTTCCCCGGCAACGGCTCCATTTGATTTGTAAGAGATTTCTGCGTATGCGTTTTGAAAGATAGAGTTTGAAACCAAAGAATTAACCACAATCAAGAACGGTGTCGCTTGGTTGCCAGTCGGTTGAGTACGGGTCGGTCCATAGGAAAAACGTGTATTTTCTAGTTGTTCTAACGAGTCAATTCCTATTTGTGGTAGGTTTTGATTTTCTATAAAAACTGAGGTTGAAATTGATTTGGATTAAAACCTTGCTAGGGTTAGGATTATGTTAGTTTGGAAAGTCAATTATTCCCACCGCTTTCTTTGCCCTAATTAAGAACTTTTAGGTGTTAAGGTAATAGTTAACAAAAGAGATTAGCACGACTGGGAAGAAACTAGGTTTCTTCCCATTGGTCCTTGTCCGTCCTTTCTTAACTCTTAGCCCTAACCTCTATGGAAATCAAACACAACCGGTCTTAACTATGGAATCACCGCTACCTCGTGGGATAGGGTGCCGTAGTGAGCGGTGTGTGTATGGTTTGCATAGAATCCTACTTTAAAATATTGAACGGGCAAGAAAGGGGTGAGAGATTTTCATCTCTCAAACCTTCCCCAACCTAACCCTAACAAGTGAGGAACTACTCACTGATTATGGAATTAACAAATGAATTCATTTTTTTTCTTTTAATAATCTAATTAACTAGCGGAAAATAACTACGGCAGATAATTAATTGCAGAGAAATAAAATTGCAAATAAGAAATTCAAAATAAAAAAAACTTACTTTTTATTGATGCACTCTTCGACAATTACAAGGAATGAAAATTTTAAACTAGAGAAATAAAAAGAGGCATGTTCCAAAAAGAGCTGTAGGCTTCCTATTTATAGTTAATAGAAACCCTAGGGTTTACACCTGATCCACATCTAGAATTACAAAACTACCCTGAGAAGCCAGGTCAATGCATCGACTCCACCGACACGCGCCGACACGCGCCGACACGCGCACAGCACGGCCGCGGATCCGCGGCCATAAGCCTGGTTTGGCCGCGGTTCCGCGGCCGTTTGATGGGGTCTCTGTCTCAAATCTTCAAGGCTGCTTCATGTTGCATTTTACTTCTGGTTTCTTCACTTGGTTTCTCAGAATATCTTCTATTTTCTTCCAGATTTCCACAGTGCAAAATATTGTGGACTTTTACCATTCGCTTCGTGTTGAAGTCTTGAATCTTGTGCTGTCGTCGTACTTTGTGCAATCGATTTGTTCTTTGATCTTCATTTGTTCCTTAAACTGTGGGCGGCATCATAAAGATTCTTCTATTTGTTGATCGTCGTCTCACTTTTGTAGCGTTTTTTCATCATTTTCATTGTATTATTCCGAGAACCTGTAACATGCAAATATTTAACAGACATGGATCAAAAGCACCTGTTTATTTGCAATATGATTAAAAATGGGGAATATAATAATGCAAAATTCTGATATGAACACGCAACAAAAGAATCGCTGACAGAAATTAACACAACAAACGGCTGATCTAGCATACACGACTCTCGGCCCAACCACGACACTATGTGTATAGAACAAACGAGTGCATAGATCCCGAAATAACCAAACAAGGGCAATAAGGAAACATACGAATAAGATTACCTGAAAGCTCTGCACTGGAAGCTCGCACGTCTCGATGAGTAGAAGCAAACGCTCGTGCCTGCCCTCTACCCGCAACTGGCTGAACTCCTCCTCTGCCGTCCTGTACACTCGGAACGAATCCTCCGTGACCACGACCTCTCTGCGGTACGGCTGCCTCGCGCTCACGTGACTCTGTACAATCTCGAACCTGATGACCATAACTCCCGCACCGGTAACATCCAGATAAAAACTGCTGACCCTCCTGGCGATGAGAGCTAAACCACTGTCCTCGTCCCACGCCTCTGCTACTCCCGCGACATGCACGAAACCTGTCACGGCAACTGAACCTCTATATCTGGGTTGGTACACCTGCATGAGCCCTCCTCTGTCCTCGGACTCCCAAAGTCTCGGAAAGACGCTCCTTATCGAATAGGGCTGTGTCCACTAGTGCGGTGTAAGTAACACAATGTTGTGTGCTAATCGCAAGGAATAACTGGCTAACAGAGGTGACAATCTCCTGTCGCTGCGCTCGACTGGCCTCAACCAACGACCTCATCGTCTGGCACAAGTCCTGCATATCTGCCGCAAGCCTAGCGATACGATCTATCAAAGGCGGATCAATCTGCTCCTGTGCAACGAGCATACCATCCTGGTTAATCCTCACCCCAAACGAGTCAACTCTGACCTCGGCTCTCGCTGCATCACTCTGAGCTCTCATAGTCATCGGCGACATAAGGCTATAAATGGAAAAAGGATTCGATAAGAACACGGAAATCGAATCACAAGGATATGTATCATTAAAGAAGGAATTTCAAGCAATTAGTACTTAGGTCACTTAGGCGGAGTACCGTGTCGTAAGTATGCAGCGGACATACACACACTACGTTAGTCTGCTTAAGCTACCAACTCAATCATACCAAGGTCATCTTACACTCCGATAGGTAATACCTAGCACTCCGATACCAACTTTGTCACGACCCGAAATTGGCACGTAACTACCCTTAAACTACGTAACGTCTCCAGGCGTAACGCAATTCAAGTAAGCCAAAACCCAGCATTCTAAACCATCAAAAGTATTAAGTGATAAGAACATTGTTAAAACTTTTTAAACCTCAAATACAAATTCTTTAAAGTCCAACTTTATTTCCTTTAAAATTTTGGCAGCACCTCCTTTGTAAAACAAGCCCCCAAAAAGGATACGACAAAAGATATAAGTAAAGAATCCCCAAACGGGAGCAAATCCACGCCCAAAGGCGGAAAACAACCACCACAATAGATATACGACGCCGTAGCGTAGAAAAAGATGATATAAATAAAAACTGCATAAAAGACCCCCAAGTCACCAAATAATATACAATATCGTCCTCACAACCCGTCTCTAAGTCAATACATGAAATAGTAGATGGAGAGTACTGGATACAACGAATATACAATGAGCAATATCGGATAACAACAAAACCTACCTATAGAAAAACTGCACCCGGTCAGCCGTAGAGGTATCCGCTGCAAAAGATGATACGATAGATGAAAGCCCTGCCTCGACTGCCCTGAGGGACTACCTGCAAAACACTGTGGCACAACGGGGCTAAGTTGCCAACTCATGAATAGTAGATAACATATACAGGTAATCGCAAGTATGCACGTACTGCGCGAATCTATCACATGCAAGCTAAAAGCAATAAATGGCCATATGTATGCAACAGTCATGAAAGGTATTCTATCAGGTACAACTAATACATGAAGCAATAATATGGAAGTATGTATATGGAACAGTCATGAAAAGTACACTATCAGGTACTACTAATACATGAAGCAATGCATATAAATAAATGCGGAATATGGGATAAAACATGTCATCCTTACAGAATCCTATTCGTGGAAGGACCAGTGTCCATCAAAACAATCCAAATCCCAAATATCCTCAAATCGGCCCTCAGGTCGGCCCTCATATCGGCCTTCAGATCGGCCCTCATATCTAATGAATAAGAATACTTGCACAGATCATTATGATGATATATATTATAAATATATATATATATATAACAACGTCCCATACCACTGATATATACATATACCCGCATATATAACAGCGTCCCATACCACTGATATATACATATACCTGCATATATAAGAGCGTCCCATACCACTGATATATATACTTAGAGGTAAAATATCATGAAAACTAGTGTCAAGCATCGACACATAAATACTCATCTATCAAGCTTCGTCACCATGACTGGCCCTGATATATACGTATCATACGTTCATCGGAAAACCGAGTACCCATCTTCGATACCCGAATTCCCCGTATCCATACGTACATGACTCCGGTCGATATCTCCGCGATCACCGACGAGTCTAATACTGTCACCGGTAGGTATGATTCCCCCACAAACTCATCGCTATCATCTGCGATCTTCTTGCCCCGGGGTACCTCCGGGCCCTACCATGTACCCATACACGGCCCACTCCACTCCTCGCATGGGGTATATATCAGAAATCTCATGGTGGATGTTGAAATATCATATCAAGAGAAACCAGGTTTTTCAAATAATGCATAATTTCATGAACTAGCACGGTTCTCAAATCCAGAAAACATCAAAGGAAATCCATATCTCAATGCGAAAATCCATGAATATGATATATGCAACATAAAACAGTAATATGAGCATACAAAAGAAAAACCGCTATTTAACTGCAATAAATTATTAAATATATCATGCGGTTCCTAATTTCTTCGAAACCAAATGCAACATCATAAAAAGGTGAACCTGTAGCTATAGCCAGGTATGCGTAACCATGTCGGTATAGCAAGATATGTGTATCTACTTATCAATAATGATGTAATACCCTCCAGGTATATGTATAGATATAACAAAGTACACGGGTGTACATGTAAGTATGTATGCAAGATGTACATGTAGCTATGTCTCATATGTGTTTATACCTATCATTAATGGTATAATACCATATAGGTATATGGGTAGCTAACATGTAGGCATGTCAAGGCATATGTGTAAGCATGTAGGTATACAGGTATGCTATAAGTCATATGCACAATAAAAATAAGGATCATGTCTCAAGTTCTTAGCTAATACAGTATCACGTATGTATAGGTGTTGTGCGTATCATGGCAATTATTGACGGTGTGTGTTGCATACAATCAGTGCTCGTGCAACAAGAGCCGTCAATAATAGTGCAGTGTCCAATGGGTACAAATCCAAGCACAACAAGTAATAATATGCAATGAAGTTTATGCGCAAACTCTATATATGCAATATAAACATACAACTAATATCATATCATATCTAGCCCAGACGCATAATGCCATGCGGACGATTCCCCTATAGATGTTAAATCTACTCACTGATGATCCTGGCTAAGTAAAGCCAACCACTTGCTTTCCCCTCTTCGCAGCGTCCGAAGTCCCTGCCTGCGATCCTAAAATCACAAAACAACAAGGCAAGTGTATATTAGCAATCGACAAATAATACGTACAAACTATGTTTTACCGACGCACCAACTCCAAACATACTCTCAAGTGTTCGTCTAGTGGCTAACCCATTTAGCGACACTACAAAACTAACCCAAGAGCAACAGATACACCAAGACACGAACCGTATCGGATAACGTAACGCGCGTAATCGAAACACTAAAAACAAGCAAAGTGATCCCAGTTTTTGCTACCCAAACAATTTGTAAAAGTTGCACGTACTACAAGACGACACACAACCCCAGAGACCCCTAGACAAAAACCCAAATCCAAACACCCCAGTCTGGCCGCAACTTGCGGCCAGAAGCAATATATTTGTGGCCGACTTACCATGGAATTGTCTCAGGTTTTTAATGGTGGGTCCTAGGTCACTACACAAGGTCACTGTGATGGGAACTTTTCCAACAAATACCTGGTTTGATAGCAGATCATCCGAGACACCAATCTACACTAAAAATACGATATTTACCCGAAACTAAACTTTACGTGTTCTAAACTGAAACTTACAAGCTACATAACAATAAAAGGACCTACTTAACAGATAGAGATCATTACCTATCCACAAAAACACAAAGATCCTAGCTTTCCAAGCTCCAAGGCATCCAAGAGGCAAAACTGTTAGTTATATGTATGCCCTAGAGGCCATTACTATACATAGGATGTATATTGTAGTGGATGCTTGGACATATATAGGGAGGACTTTCTTGCTCGACATGATAGTATGCTATCTGGTTACTCTTTACCTTAACGTGTACACTGATTGTCTCTCTGTTACATGTTGGTAAAGCCCTTACGATGTGTACTTGACTACCTGGACTATGATGTGGATCATACTAGTGGGGACATGGTAGTCCATAAGTACATCCTTCAAGGTCCCTAGTCGTGGGTGTATCGAGATGGGGCATCGATATACCAGTGTAGACTAGCGTATACCTTCTCGACCCATACAGATGGGCGATGGATGATCCCATATCCAATGGTGTTTGACATCGGAGATGATATACGGGTGCTCAGTATAGACTGGGTACACTTGACGGACTCGCCGAGAACTCCCAGATGGTATTATACCTTACGTCAGATGGCAGTTCTCTGGTGACACTGGTACAGGTTAGTCTGTAGACCCGAGATCGTCATAGAGTCTTGTGTGATTCCCACTGTGCTTTGATTTCCACCTTACCACGTCCAAGAGGGCGTGCAAAACGGTGGTTTTTGGGTACAGTCCAGAGTCACATGGAGGCAATGAGCGATAGGAGGGGATTCGTCTCTCCCGGTATAGGGAGTTGATGTTGCGCTGTGTTCGATTGGCTATAACCAGAAATCCCTGGCCAGGGTTGCTGAGATTTACTGGTAAGTGTTACCTGTAGTTTCTCGAACTGTTATAGACCTCATATTGACACGACTTATCGAGCTATTGGGGTCTGACGTTTACCACCCCTAGGCGAGATATGCGACATATCAGACGACGAGACCGGACTGTACGGTAAGTGTTACTGGTTGGATTCACAGGAGTGTGAGCGGGCTTGCTCGTCGATCTTCTGATCGCTCAATACCCGGGTGGCCGTTACGTTTAGCTGACCACTTGCGGCTTGTGGGTGTTTGATATGATCATCACCTGCTGCCGGCATATTGACGAGTCTTTAGAGTCCTACACAGAGGTTTTCTGGCTCAAGCGAAACGATATAGGAGCGCATATGAGATATGTGCGGGACCGAGAATAATGCGTGTATGTGATACCGTAATCCATTCTCGCGATGAATGTATCGATTGGTTGTATGCGATATAACCTTGTTATCGATTCAAGGATTGATTCGATAAGCCGATACATTGGATATTAGTCGGTTATATGAGATATGACCGGATCGTTAAATCAAGTGTTGATTTAATGATTTAATGCATAATTATATATTTGATATATTACTTTGCATTAACTAGTATTGGTTCATTTTAAATGGATTTTCTCACTTGATGTGCACATTGTATATGTGATATACTTTTGTACATTTGATTGTATCATGTTTGATGATACATGATAGTTTGGGTGTATGTTAAGATTAAACCATGGTTATGTAATGCTTAGGGTTTTGATTTTATTTACTTTTTTATTTATTCATTTATTTATTCTTTTTGAGAAATAAATAAAATGGTGGCTAATTTTGGATTATGTTGAAGTTTCATGAAGTTTTGAAAGTTTGACCATTTTGTTTCTTTCCTTAACCCTAACCATTCACTTGAACCATAGTTTATTCTCTACACTTATTTACTTAACCATGGTTGCTAATATGATAAGTATTATTTTCTTTTCAATTATCCAATAATTCTTATCATATTATCTTCTTCTTCTTCTTCAAGAAGAAAAAGCTTGATAGCTTCAATGGTGATTTAAGAAAAAGAGTGAGAAATCCAATTCTAAAGTGAACCCACTTCCTATTTCTTCATCCTCTACCACTTGCCAAGTAGTATAGGGTGTTTTCTTCACAAGTTTCATGACTTGGTGAAGTGGGAGCTTGATCTTGTGATGCCTCGACGTAGATCATCTTCGGCATCATAGTCGATGACCTAGCCCGCCCATTTCTCCGATGGAGCCGACACTAGAGTCCAAGATCCGATTTGTACAGTGGAGGGACGTCTACGTGGAGCTAAGGAAGTGGAGAGCCGGATCTACAAAGATTGTATTTCCGTTCATATAGTTAAGTTGTTAACTAGTTGCATGTTTCGCCTAAACTCTAGTCAACGAATCCGTATTAGGGTTTCTCGGCACTTGTAAAATTTGAAATTGGCATGATTGATACCTTGTGAGACCTCTTGTGCATGCCAAGGATCCCTACAGTGGTATCAGAGCCTAGCTAGAGCCTTAGGCGATGCGTAGACGGAGTTAGAAGTCCGATCGAACCGAAACCCTAACTCTAAAATTGCTCTCTGTACATTTTTGAAATTCGTGGAATTTTGTAAATTAAAAATGCTTAAAAAATTCAGCAGGAAATTCTAAGAATTACGGTGCAAAAATTACCTAATGATGTGTCTAAAGTGCGGCGGAACCGCGGCAGAAGCATGGCTTCTCCAAATAATAAGTTTAGTCAACCATTTTTGCACAATAACCCATTTCTATTAGTGCTGAATTTTCTGGGAATTTTTAATATTTACTCCAGAGTTGAGTTTTCTGGGTTGTATTGGGGACTCGGTGTTTCGATCGGATCGTCTAATTTTGTCTGTGTGCCTTTCCGGATAATTTTAGAATATGTTAAAAAGTTCGACCGGATATAAATACCCACTTTTTCCCCTGCCGGGAAATTTCCAATTGTTGGACTTTTCCATAGTTTAATGGCGTTCTAAGTAGTGCAAGTAATGCGATGGTCCCTCTAGAAGACAACAAACCTTAACTCGATTATGTGACCGTCTTGAACTGCCCTTTGAACCTTAGGGTTTGGGGCAGTACGGCGTGCCACATGTGAGGCGTTGGCTTGACCCTTCTACGGCTGGACCGTTGGTACTGAGGCACGAACTGAATGTTTTTAGAATTATTTCATGTGTTGAGCTGTATCGGGAAAACTTGGGTGTTCGATTGTTCGATTGGAAAGTTTAACATTTTCTATTTATTCGGAATATGATACAATATTTGGAATTCACAAGTAGTTATGAAATAACTGAATGAATGTTATAAACATAGCAGTTTAGTCTCACTTGATCGGTTGCCACGGAATTTTGATGTGATCAAAAGTCCGTCGCAATCACGTAGCGTACGCGGATACTCGCCGAATAAACTTAATAGACAGCTGCTCCCCTTAGCCCCGACCAAGTGACTATAGGAGAACCCCGTCACCAAAAGCATCCGTCCGGGTGCTCGCGGTAGCGGTGTTCCGCCTTGGTGCACTTCGTCGACGGTATCGGGGGTGCGGCCGTCTACTGAAGTTTGCGACGAGCATTCAATCAGGATGTCGGGAATCTTGTTGAATTGCCCGACTTGATATTGAAAAGAGTTTTCGATAATGAGACTAAAATGCGGGGTTTATAATTGTTAGGCATGCGATGTCTAAGGAATTCATTTGATTAGACATGCGATGTCTATGAAGGTTGCGGATTCCAACTATTGTAGTTTTACACTTTCTTTTCTGTGACCGTAAGTGCAATATGTGATATCGCCGGTTTCGTTGCTATAGGTCAACGACAATTGGGATGCGCATATTTACTTACGTTAATGACATGTGATGTTATGTGTTGCTGGATATGTTATATTGGATCGTCGTGTTTGAATAGCCGGGGGTTTTTTTATGTGAGATGAGTGTTTTTTTTATTTTCATTCATGTAAAAACTTGGATGTAATATTCTTTTATTGGGGCACTTCCAGGTTGTGGAAGTTGTCACCTTTTGTATATTACTTACTTTTCCGCACTAGGATAGACCCAAGGAGGGGAGCACAAGTAACCGGGTTCTGGGGTCCAGTGGGAGACCATCTCGAGAAGTCGAGTCCAGGTCTCCTAACTCTAGAATTGGTAGGGTTGCTTGCCGCTCTTGTAGGGGTCTAGGGGTGTGGGTTTGGCTATTCATCGCGACCGTGGAATCCGTGTTTTATACTGGCTCGTATTGAAAACACGGACGTCCTAGTATATCCAATGTTTCATATGTTTTTTCTGCTGCGATATCTGTGATGTGATCATGTGATATGTTCTGTGATGGATACTTTATATAGTATATATGATATATTATATAGGCATTACTTATGTTTTACACCCGCGCTAGCCCTGCCCCGCTCTGTCGTTAGTTACCTAACCTAACTGTGCACGAGGGGACATCGAGGCGAATGCGGATGGCATAAGTGTACGTCGTATTTATCTGTGATGTTTAGGTACTTAAATGATGGGACTTCATTAATATGATTAATGAAAGTAAAAGAAACCTAAAGATGTTGTAGAATCGAATTTCAAAAATAAAACAGGTAGCTACAGTTCTTGCTTTGCACAGTGATGTATATGATATATCCCGCACCTCATTCGACGAGTAAAGGACCGAGATCCCTTCACCGGGAGTGACTCCTTTAGCAATAACTGGCAGATGCTACACACTCGGTTTGTCTTTTGATAGCTTCTATAGTTTCTGCTTTGCACAGTGATATATATGATATATCCCGCACCTCATTTGACGAGGAAAGGACCGACGATCCCTTCACCAGGAGTGACTCCTTTAGCAAAACTAGAAAAGCCTAAAAAACACTCCATTTTAAACTCATTTGATTCTACAACGATATCAAGTTCATTACGCAATAGGTTTTCAGAAAAACCTGTCGTAGCCCTCCGTCATTTCAGATAAGTTGTATATAGTATTCGTGCTACATTTGTTGGCTTTCGTCAAGGTGTAGTGTGCGGTAGCTATATGCTGCTTATCTGCTGCATACGATGCGATTGGATTAGGGTAGTCGTGCGGCTTTGTTGGCTTTCGTCAAGGGTCGTGCGGGTGGGTTTAATTCAATCAAGAAATGTACAGGTTGAACTTGACTAGCGAGCTATGGTTTGTTGGCTTTCGTCAAGGTCATAGCACGTTAGGGGCAAAATATTATCGGGAATTTCAAGTGTTGAAATTTGCAATGAGATTGCATACCTTCTATGAGATAGTTGGATCCCGATACCCGCTGCGAGTAAGAGTTACTCCTGGGAGAGTTTTATACATTACAATTAGCCGATCAAGTAGGTGTCTAGAAAGGTGTCAACGGGGTTACGCCTCTGGAAAAACGAGGTTTACATTAATTAGGTCCGTGCGAAAGCACGGGGAACCTCCCTCAAAGTACCGACACTGGCCTGGCTGAAAGATTGGCGAACTTGTAGTGTGTAATTAATCCCGGCTAGTCTTTCCTTTTAGGGTTTGAAAGAAGATTTGATAAAAAACAGTGGGAGCCATCCTGATTAGATAAAATAATAACCAATCTATTCTTGCAAGAGCGCACGCTGAGTGTTTTCTTCTCTCTCTCTCCAGGTAGCGACCATATCACGTCTTAATCAAGATAATAATACGGATGTATTGACCGAACCCGCTTGTTATACTGAGCTGGGGAACGTTGGTCCCGCTCCAACTTATAATTGTTATAAGACAGAGCAGGAATTAGGGGAATACCAGAATTCCTATGCCGCCCAAACGAAGAAAGTGCATATGATGCATCTCCTTCGGGTGTGTTCATTACAAAGAACTGTTTCTCAGTATCCTCTGCATCCTGGGTATTTGATACCGGATCAGGATCCCAGATATGTAATCTGTTACATAGGGCTACAAAAAGGTAGAAAAACTGAGAACGGGTGATAAGTTTCATGAGACAGAAAACGGGGCAAGTGTTGCAGCCAAGTCTGTTGGTCACTGTCACCCTGTATTACCAATGCATTGATTCTGAACAAATGCTATTAGATACCGAACCTGATATACAAAATCATATCAGTCTCTTTATTAGTAAAGAAATGATAAAATTTTGTATTGTTGGATAATGTTTTGAACATTTCCTATATCAAAAGTTGATCGGTTCAGGCATGTTATCTAAAAGCATTGATGTTCTAATCAAACTACAGTTCTTAGTATACAGAACACACACAAGAGGAAGAGTTCAGAAATGAACGAATCATTCTTGAGACATTGTAGACTAGGTCATATCAATGCGACCCGACTGGCTGAAGTTACATTTTAGATGCATATTTAAATCAGTTTGAATTTACATCTTGTGAAACTTGCCAGTTATGTCACAGAGATTAGATGACCATAGCCCTGTTTGTTGGAAACAGAGAAAGAGTTAATGAACTCTTGGGACTGATACATGATGATGTATGTAAGGTCTCCTGTCTATAAATGCCAAGACCGGTTCTTTTTACTTCATTACATTCTCTGATCATCTCTCAAGATTCAGACATATGTTCCTGTTGAAACATAAGTCCGAACCTTTTGAAATATTCACAGAATATGATTTAGAAGTAGAGAACCAATACGGGTATAAGTATTATGTCCTTTGATGAGATCGAGGAGGAGAATACTTGTGCACGGAAATCCTGGACTATTCTAAAAGGAGAATGAGATTCTCTCTCAGCATTACTCCTCCGTATACACCATAGCACGATGGTATATCGGGGCGGAGCAATAGCACCCTGTGTGATATGGTGTGCTCTATGATGAGTAACACTGAGTTTCCTATTTCCTTTTGGGAGTTATGCGCTTGAGAAGCTGCATACCTATTGAATAGGGTTCCAATCAAATCAATTGCCTATCGCTTCATATGTGATATGGAAAGGGAAGAGCCCATATCTTAAGTTGGTTAAGATTTGGGGTTTTCCGGGCTATGTCTAAAAGCATAATCCGGACAAGCTCGAGACCAGGTCTGTTATGTACAACCGGAAAGGTTCCAGCTATACAAACAACAGCAGATGATTTGAAAGAACCAAACGATTCAATAGTTACCAACGAACCTCAGCTTCTCCGCCGATCTAGTAGGGTTCCTCACCTACCTGAGAGATACTACTGTTTCTCTATGACAGTGGGAGCGAGGATTGCATCATGAGATGATGACCCAACTAGTTTCGAGCTGGCCATCAGGAGTGGGATTCTGTAAGAATAGCTGGATGCTTAGTGATCTGAGATGGAATCCTTATACACCAACAAAGTATGGACTTTGGTTGCAATATCTGAAGGGTTAAATCCCCATCAGGAGCAAGTATATCTTGAGAAGATTACTTGGTGTAGATGGAAAAGTTGAGACTTTCAAAGCTAGACTTGTTAAAGGTTTTCGTCATTGACCAGGCGTGGATAATGATGAAACCTTTTTTCCAGTGGCTATGCTTAAGTCCATCCGGATCCTACTTGCCACGGCTACATACCATGACTACGATATCTGGTGGTTGGGTGTCATGACTGCTTTTCTAAATGATGTTTTAGAAGAGAACGTCTGTAAGTACACAGCCAGAGGGCTTCGTAGACAGTGGGAGCAGTGGAAACGTGTGCAAGTTGCTTTATAGGATAAAGCAGACATCGCGGAGTTGGAACGTCTGTTTTGATGTAGTTGTCAAAAAGTTTGACTTCATCAAAATGGTAGATGAACCTTGTATATACAAAAGGGTAGTAGGGAGTATGGTGGTGATTCTCATAGAGTACGTGGATGACATACTCTTGATAGGGAAGGAGTTTCCTATGCTACGCTCGATCAATCTCCGCTTATCACAATGATTATCCATATAGGATCAAAGTGATACCTTCTAAATCCTGGGTTTTGGATCTATGAGATAGATCTAAATGGATGTTAGGATTCTCACTAGCTGAAGTGAGATGGTATCAATTGATCCTGGGGAGAATCACTGGAAGTGTTCCAGGGTGATAAGGACGACTGAATGTCAGTCACAGGCATTGTCTTTACCCTCAGTGGAGGGATGGTATGTTGGAAGACTTCCAAGCAAGATACCGTGGCATACTAGACGATTAAAGGCTGAATATATCGCTACTTAAGATGCTACCAAAGAGGCTGTCTGGGTGTATATTAGTTCATGAGATGAACTTAGTTCCTCCCATTGTGTGACAATGGAGTTGTGGCTTATGCCAAGGAACGTCTGTCCCATCAGTGATCCAGACATATTCTAAGGCAGTACCACCTGATCATGGAGATAGTTGATCTCTAGGGTGATCGAGGTTAGGAGAGAAGACTCAGAGGATAACACGGCAGATCCACTCACGAAGGCCTATTCCCAGAGAGAGACTTTTATGGGATGGTTGAGTATGAGATACTACAACTACTGCTATCAGATGGCCCTAGTGCAAGTGGGAGATTGTTCGTTATATGTATGCCCTAGAGGCCATTACTATACATAGGATGTATATTGTAGTGGATACTTGGACATATATAGGGAGGACTTTCTTGCTCGACATGATAGTATGCTATCTGGTTACTCTTTACCTTAACGTGTACACTGATTGTCTCTCTGTTACATGTTGGTAAAGCCCTTACGATGTGTACTTGACTACCTGGACTATGATGTGGATCATACTAGTGGGGACATGGTAGTCCATAAGTACATCCTTCAAGGTCCCTAGTCGTGGGTGTATCGAGATGGGGCATCGATATACCAGTGTAGACTAGCGTATACCTTCTCGACCCATACAGATGGGCGATGGATGATCCCATATCCAATGGTGTTTGACATCGGAGATGATATACGGGTGCTCAGTAAAGACTGGGTACACTGGACAGACTCGCCGAGAACTCCCAGATGGTATTATACTTTACGTCAGATGGCAGTTCTCTGGTGACACTGGTACAGGTTAGTCTGTACACCCGAGATCATCATAGAGTCTTGTGTGATTCCTACTGTGCTTTGATTTCCACCTTACCGCGTCCAAGAGGGCGTGCAAAATGGTGGTTTTTGGGTACAGTCCTGATCAGTCGAAAATAATGTATATTTTAGCCGCCAATTTCCCTAACATTTGCATACATTTAGAAGTGTTCGGCATTCATATTCTACATATTAGCAAATCTGTCACAAAATATGAGATTGCATGTATTAGACTTTTAAACCGACACTTTAAAGGAAATTAACCGCATTTCATGGCATCGCATCATTTCTGTATTTGCGCAACACTTGTCTTGAGTCTGTGCAGGAAATACGGAAGAAAAGCAAAAGAGCTGATCAAAAATACGCCAACTAAATCACTTCAGATCTGGTAGCAATTCAGATGGAGAAATACAAATCAATATATATGATAAAGGCCCACAACTCAGGCCCAAGAGGCAACAGAAAGCACAAGCTCCAAAGCCCACAAGCAGCCGCGGATCCGCGCCTAGTTTGCCACATCAGCATGGAAGTTTCAGTGCAGAATCTCTTTCTCTAGGCCCACATTGTTTTATGATATGTAAAGTTCCAGAATACCCTCGAAGCTACTGCCAGATCAGCAAAGAAAATTAAAGAAGGCTAATCCTAATTAAGCTCCTAATTAATCCTCTTCTAGAAGCTCCTCCTAACTAATCACATCTAGAAGCTTCTCCCCTAACTAACTTTTGGAGGGAAATTTGAATTTCTTCAACAAACTTTAGGAGGGAAACTTAGAATTTGAAATCCTAGATCTAGGGTTTAGTTATCTATAAATAGGAGCCTAGATCTAAGGGTTGAGGTTAATCTTCATTAGTTAAATAATCACTCTTTCATCATCCTCTTCCACAAGTCTCGTGACAAGGCTTGTGCGAAACCCTAACCCTAATTCCACTCCAAATCCAAGATCTTGAGTACCAAATCAAGCAAGAAGCCTTCAACCTTTTAGGAGCCGAGCCGATCTTCAATCGGGCAAGTGATCCAAGCCGATCCGCGATCCACGGAGACGAGCGAAGCCAAGTCGACGATCGAATTCTTCCTCTTGTAGTTCTTGAGCGAATGTAATGAAATTGTTGATATAAATAAAAGGTGAAATTCTTTAATCTTGGTTTCTTTTAATTCTTGCATCATGATTAGATCTCAATTTGTAATTGTTGTTCTTGTTGTGATGTATGAGTAAAACTCCGCTCGTGAAGGAGTCGAGACGATTGTAGAATGATGATGTAACAAATCTTAATACGATTTTTAAGTCCTATGAGTTTTGTAAACCCTAGCAAGT
This sequence comes from Agapanthus africanus, assembly GCA_030015575.1. Lineage (NCBI taxonomy): Eukaryota > Viridiplantae > Streptophyta > Magnoliopsida > Asparagales > Amaryllidaceae > Agapanthus > Agapanthus africanus. The sequence continues at coordinate 719,303,362 of JASDDO010000024.1, forward strand.
TCAAGAATCGATGACCTAGTTTCGTAGCGATGCTTTCTTGATTGTGATCGCTCGAAATTAGGGATCTACGATCGTTTCTTGAATTTACTAGAGGCGAGAATATGAATGATATCGATGAATGAACAAGGGATAAGATGAAACCCTAGTTTCACAAGAAATCCCTAATTCTCGTCGATCATCATCGATCTAGTATCAATTCATCGAAGGATAAGAATACGTAATTGTAAGATTACATCACATCTATAGATCCGATCAATTCCTACGAGCCTCATTTCGATTCTTGATATTTGGTTTGAAAAAAATCATCAAACGATCAATTCTTGATTCTATCTTTTAATGCTTTCTTAGATCTAGATTTTTCTCATTCTTGAACTTCAACTTTAAATCTTGAATTGTTTGTTTTCTTTTCCTTAAAGTTTCGACTCACCTAAATCAAAAGACGAACGATTACACTTTCCCTGTGGACGATCCGCACTCACATACAATCTACAATCCGACACCGTAGTTGATTGCGGTCAAATAATTTTTGGTTGTGATTTCTTTACTACACAAATCAAGAATTCGTTTCAATCAAATGGCGCCGTTGCCGGGGATAGTGCGCTAATAGTTCGTATTTTGAAATTTGAGTTGAAAATTTTATTCCATCTAAATTTTGTGATCAAAATTCGTGCAAACACTAATACGTGTGCTGTGATTTGTTGCGAGAAAATCTGGAATCATTGGAGATGGAGAAAAAATTTTCTCAAAATTCCAGAGAGCTGTAGAACTCAATAGAAAGCTACTGTTGAAATTTGGTAGAGTGAACAGTACATACAGGCGCGTTTCCGCGGCAATAACCCCTCATCCGCGACGGTTCCGCGCTCCCCTTGTTGATTCGCTGTACCAATTTTCCTCTGTAAGTCCCTCACTTTCTTATCTCTTACCTCATCTGCTCCAATAACAATTTTGCTGCAGGTTTCTTTGCAAATAAATCGCTGCGCCGCAAAAGCAAAATAAAATTTGTGCGTGTTTTTGATTTTTGGTTGTTTGCATATTAATACGGAAATTAAGGGGCACGGCCAAATCCAAATTAGGTGGGGATTTCATTACCCTTCCTAGGCCCCGAAAATCACAAACTTGCATCCGCATTTACCCTCATTAATTAAAAGAAATCTAGAGATGACTCTAAGGACCGTCGCGCTCAATTAGGACAAGAGAAGGCCGTGGGTAATTCATTGCTTATCCGCATTTTCTTGTGGTGTCTAAGGCGAGTGTGTCTAAGGCTAGTGGTTTTTAATTAGGCCCACTACTTACGTAGTGGAGTACCTTCCCACTTACCTGGCACTTATCCGGCCACAGGGGGACAAAGAGGCAGTGGAGGATTTTATCCCGCGACTTGTCTTTTGGCAGTTAGGAGCGGTCTAGAGCTTTGACCTAGGTGACCCCTAGATTTTAGGGTTTTGTGTGTTGCATTTGTTGTGTTGCATCATTTTTTTCAAAAATCCGTATCAATTTTCAAAACAAACACCGCATTCATATCTTTCCCCTAATTATAAATTCACGCTGCCACTTGTACTAACCCTTTTTAGTGCAAGATAGGCTGGATACGGGTTTCTAGTGCCCGTTAGTCCGCGTTTCCCTCATCGACCCAAAGTCGGTATTTCTCCATTTAACTTTCTTTTACCCACCACCACACCCACATCGATGGATCCACCTCCATCGAACTTCTTTTCCACTACTCTGCCGCCGTCCGTTGGTGCGCAGAATCCACCTCGCATCTCTCTCCAAGAGAGATGTTATCCTACACGAGGCCCACTTTCCACCTGTCTTTCCATACCACCAGCCAACGGGGAAAATTTTCAAATAAAACCCCAATACATCAACCTTCTACCAAAATTTCACGGTCTCAAGTCTGAAGACGCATACGTGTTTATCACGAAATTTGAAAATGTATGTGCAATGATGGGTACTTCACAGCTTTCTGTGGATGCTTTCCGTCTTCGTCTTCTCCCATTCACTTTATGCGATTTAGCCGAGAAGTGGCTTTATAACACTACCGCACATTCCATTTCAAATTGGGACGAATTCGTCAAAGCATTCCTTAAGAAATTTTACCCACATCATAAGACAGCTCGAGTCCGCAGCGAAATCTATCAATTCACCCAGCTTCCAAATGAAACATTTTCAAAATGTCTTGACCGCTTCAAGGATCTGTTAGTCCAATGTCCACATCACGGCATCCCGAGATGGGAATTGTGCCGAATCATTTATGAGGGCATTACTCCTTACACAAGACAGTCCCTTGAATCCATGTGTCAAGGCAACTTTATGACCAAAGATGATGGGGAAGCCTGGAAATTTCTAGAAGATTTCGCTGAAAAATCTTTACAGTGGGAGGGTGTGAGTCAATCATCTAAGGATGGCAATGATATTTCCATAGGAGTTAGAGCTGACATTTCAACTATGCAAAAGAAACTCGAGACTATGGAAAACAAATTTTTAGCCGCCCTAAGTCAAATATCACTCTCCAAAACTGTATGTGGATGCTGTTCTGATCCGTCTCACTTGACGGAAGAATGTCCATTTCAAGGTCCTGAGCATACAAATGCCGCATTTCAAAGACCTAGAAACAATCCATCTTCCTCCACATATGATCAGGGGTGGAGGAATCACCCTAACTTTGATTGGAACCAATCCCAATTTCAAAACACGGTTCCAAACACGAATCAATTCCAAAGGGTTTCTTCACCACAACAGCAGCCACCACTTCAATTGAGTCAGCACCCCTTCCAATCACAAAATTTCCAAAATCCGGCCAACACGTTTGCACCGTCTAGTCCTTTGCAATTGACCGGTACAGATAATACCTCTGCACTAGCACAAACCTTGGATACTTTCATGAAACAATCCATCCAAGGGACGGCAAGTTTGCAATCTTCCGTTGAGAATGTAATGAAGATCATTATCTCTCAAAATGAGAACATCAAATCGATGGAAGAACAAATTGCACAACTAAAAGCCGAAATGAGTGCAAGAGAGAAAGGGAAACTTCCAGCTCAACCTTTACCTAATCCTAGCTATTCACATCATGTGGATGAGATCACGTTGAGATCTGGAAGAGTGCTTGACCATCACCTTGGGGAAGAGTTTGATGATACTGATAAATCAATCAATAGAACCCCGGCTGAGACCTTTCCTCACACACACACTTCTGACCCCAGTTCTTCTACCCTACCATCTTCTTCCGAGCCTATTCTTCGTTTCCCAAAAGGCTCTCCACTACAGCCCACCACTTTTACCCCTCCACGGACGATCCCCACTTCTATTACGGGATCGGTTCCACAACCACTTCCTTCTCCTATGATGGACCCAGCGCTTACTGCTAAAGCACCTTATCCTAATCAGTTAAGGGCTAACACACCGAGTCCACATATGGAGAAGATTATGAACATTTTTAAGCAAGTAAACACCAACATCCCTCTCCTAGATGCCATCCAACAAGTTCCTTCCTATGCGAAAACTCTTAAGAACTTGTGCACTAGGAAGAGGAAGACTCAAGCGCCCAAGAAGATATTCATGGAAAAGACAATAGACACGGCTTTCCCCCAACAATTACCGAGGAAACGTAAGGATCCAGGATATCCTACTATTTCCGTTTCTATTGGGGAAAAACACATCAACCGTGCTCTATTAGACCTTGGCGCTAGTGTTAACTTGCTTCCATATTCTGTTTATGAGCAACTAGGAATCGGAGAGTTGAAGCCAACCAATTGCACTCTCCAGATGGCTGACCGATCAATCACTAAACCTAGGGGTGAACTGGAGGATGTGTTAATAAAAATCGGAGAATTTATATTCCCGGTAGATTTTATTGTAATTTATACACAACCTGTAGCGAACCCACGGAATCAAATTCCGGTGATTTTAGGTCGCCCCTTTTTGGCCACTTCCAATGCTATTATCAACTGTCGTAACGGTTCTATGACCCTATCTTTCGGGAATAGGTCAATAGAACTAAACATTTACAAGTTGGGAAGTGTACCCTCCGAACCTACTGCTCAGGTATGTTCTGTCGACTTAATGGATGTCGACAGCAGCGAATTTGATGATCCTCCTAATACCGATCTTGACTCTTTTCATACGTTATTGTTTGACCCAACTATGTATCATACACGTACGGACTCTTCCACCGAGATGTCCGGGTCAACAATTGACACTGATTATGAACTGTTTCTAGAGTCTGAAGATCACCCCGCACTTTGTGATGACATTATTCACCAGGGTATTGATGGAACTTTTGAGGAAATTTTCGCTGAAGAATTCGCATTTTTGAATGACACGGGTGTTGAGATGAATCATGTCCAAATCACTGAAATTGAACGTCCACCCCTTCTTCTGAATTGTAAAAAGAATGCGAGTAATCCATCACATTCACTGCATCGTCTCTCCAAAATGAGTCGCACACACATTCTATTCCACCACTTAATCTTTCCCCACTTCTTCTTCCACCAACCAGAGCACTGCATTGACAAAATTTTTGAATGGTTGGTGTTAACCTTCGGTCTTTGCAAAGCTTGGCATCGACCAATGATTTTTGACCCCCACTTGTGATTTTCAAAGCTTAACATTGCATAACTCAAGTTTGGGAGGGGTATGTTTTTCTGGCTCCTAAAAAGAAATTTTTACAAAATAATGAGCCAAAAATAAGTTTGGGGGAGGTTCTTCACTTAAATATTTTGCCCCCACTAATAAATTCCTCCCAAGCTTAAAGTTTTTTCGAGATTTAGCGGAAGGCAACAGTGAGGACACTGTTGAAAACAAGTTTGGGGGAGGTTTGTGCTTATTTTCGCATCATTTGCATCATACATTGCATAAGCACAAAACATTTTTTTGAAAAAACCTATAAAAATTTAAAAATTTTCAAAAAGATAAAAATATTTTTTGTACATAAATAAGATAATGAAAGTTTAGATAGTGAAAAATTACATCCATGAGATTAGAAAAATTTAAGAAAACTAAGAAAATTAGAAGTTTTCTTATACGAACTAGTAATAAGTAGTTATGAGCCGTTGTCCCAAGGGTTAGTAAGATGAAAGACGTCACTAATCTGAGGATAAAAATAAGTCTGAAAAATAGTTTCTATTCTGGAAGCCAAACATTTTGAACGTTGATACCCTGCTATTCGCACTTACACACGTCTTGAAGCCTGGGATAGTAGAGGATACCTTGAAATGCTCTTGTCTTAAAGCCAAAAGTATGAAGGAAATAAAAAGAAAAAAATGAATAAAGAAAATATAAAGTGGTGAGAAAAATGAACACTGGTTTTGTTATCACCGAGGGAAATAAAAAAAAAATATAGCGAGGGTGCTTCTTCACCTAGTGCCCTAAGGCCAACTGGTCTGGGAGTCACTGCTATGCCTGAGGTGGTGCAAGACGAGGAGAATACACCAAGTAAGCAAGCACATGAGTAATCGGTCGGTTAGTACCTCAAGAAGTATTAACGGTCGCATGAAAGTGTGTGAGCAATCGCATCTAAATATTCATTAATTAAAAAGTACTGAGGCTAATGGGCAAGAGTATGATAGCTTGAATTGAATTCTCCGGGTGTAGGGATGTCTTTACACACACGCAGGGTGATATGATCGATGTTTGGAAGAAAGATAGGAATGAAGAATAAGACGATGTTTTATTGAGGGAGGACGTGATTTCTAACATCTTTTCATGACCATTAAGATAGGGCTCATGACAACCGAAAAGCTAGCTTAGTTGGAAACCCTAATTTTCAAAGTCTTTCTTTTACAATTCTTTTCTTTAAATGTAATATTCATGATCTTCCTTTTATTATTGGATTTTGTGGGTGCAATCCGCTGAAAACCCTCAGGAGACAACACTCCTCCTACTAGGGACACCTAGAGGTTTAAAGGCTTGTTGCACGTGCTCAGTGCAATTGTGTTGCCTACGAAAGTGTGCTAGTTAGTTTTTCTCTTTCTTTATTTTCTCCTTCTCTTTTTAATAAAACATTCGCTCGAGACGATCGAAATTAAGTTTGGGGGTATTTGATCAGTCGAAAATAATGTATATTTTAGCCGGCAATTTCCCTAACATTTGCATACATTTAGAAGTGTTCGGCATTCATATTCTACATATTAGCAAATCTGTCACAAAATATGAGATTGCATGTATTAGACTTTTAAACCGACACTTTAAAGGAAATTAACCGCATTTCATGGCATCGCATCATTTCTGTATTTGCGCAACACTTGTCTTGAGTCTGTGCAGGAAATACGGAAGAAAAGCAAAAGAGCTGATCAAAAATACGCCAACTAAATCACTTCAGATCTGGTAGCAATTCAGATGGAGAAATACAAATCAATATATATGATAAAGGCCCACAACTCAGGCCCAAGAAGCAACAGAAAGCACAAGCTCCAAAGCCCACAAGCAGCCGCGGATCCGCGGCAGGAACCTGCATGCGCCGCGGATCCGCGCCTAGTTTGCCACATCAGCATGGAAGTTTCAGTGCAGAATCTCTTTCTCTAGGCCCACATTGTTTTATGATATGTAAAGTTCCAGAATACCCTCGAAGCTACTGCCAGATCAGCAAAGAAAATTAAAGAAGGCTAATCCTAATTAAGCTCCTAATTAATCCTCTTCTAGAAGCTCCTCCTAACTAATCACATCTAGAAGCTTCTCCCCTAACTAACTTTTGGAGGGAAATTTGAATTTCTTCAACAAACTTTAGGAGGGAAACTTAGAATCTGAAATCCTAGATCTAGGGTTTAGTTATCTATAAATAGGAGCCTAGATCTAAGGGTTGAGGTTAATCTTCATTAGTTAAATAATCCCTCTTTCATCATCTTCTTCCACAAGTCTCGTGACAAGGCTTGTGCGAAACCCTAACCCTAATTCCACTCCAAATCCAAGATCTTGAGTACCAAAACAAGCAAGAAGCCTTCAACCTTTTAGGAGCCGAGCCGATCTTCAATCGGGTAAGTGATCCAAGCCGATCCGCGATCCACGGAGACGAGCGAAGCCAAGTCGACGATCGAATTCTTCCTCTTGTAGTTCTTGAGCGAATGTAATGAAATTGTTGATATAAATAAAAGGTGAAATTCTTTAATCTTGGTTTCTTTTAATTCTTGCATCATGATTAGATCTCAATTTGTAATTGTTGTTCTTGTTGTGATGTATGAGTAAAACTCCGCTCGTGAAGGAGTCGAGACGATTGTAGAATGATGATGTAACAAATCTTAATACGATTTTTAAGTCCTACGAGTTTTGTAAACCCTAGCAAGTTCAAGAATCGATGACCTAGTTTCGTAGCGATGCTTTCTTGATTGTGATCGCTCGAAATTAGGGATCTACGATCGTTTCTTGAATTTACTAGAGGCTAGAATATGAATGATATCGATGAATGAACAAGGGATAAGATGAAACCCTAGTTTCACAAGAAATCCCTAATTCTCGTCGATCATCATCGATCTAGTATCAATTCATCGAAGGATAAGAATACGTAATTGTAAGATTAAATCACATCTATAGATCCGATCAATTCCTACGAGCCTTATTTCGATTCTTGATATTTGGTTTGAAAAAAATCATCAAACGATCAATTCTTGATTCTATCTTTTAATGCTTTCTTAGATCTAGATTTTTCTCATTCTTGAACTTCAACTTTAAATCTTGAATTGTTTGTTTTCTTTTCCTTAAAGTTTCGACTCACCTAAATCAAAAGACGAACGATTACACTTTCCCTGTGGACGATCCGCACTCACATACAATCTACAATCCGACACCGTAGTTGATTGCGGTCAAATAATTTTTGGTTGTGATTTCTTTACTACACAAATCAAGAATTCGTTTCAATCAAGTCCCGAGTCACATGGAGGCAATGAGCGATAGGAGGGGATTCGTCTCTCCCGGTATAGGGAGTTGATGTTGCGCTGTGTTCGATTGGCTATAACCAGAAATCCCTGGCCAGGGTTGCTGAGATTTACTGGTAAGTGTTACCTGTAGTTTCTCGAACTGTTATAGACCTCATATCGACACGACTTATCGAGCTATTGGGGTCTGACGTTTACCACCCCTAGGCGAGATATGCGACATATCAGACGACGAGACCGAACTGTACGGTAAGTGTTACTGGTTGGATTCACAGGAGTGTGAGCGGGCTTGCTCGTCGATCTTCTGATCGCTCAATACCCGGGTGGCCGTTACGTTTAGCTGACCGCTTGCGGCTTGTGGGTGTTTGATATGATCATCACCTGCTGCCGGCGTACTGACGAGTCTTTAGAGTCCTACACAGAGGTTTCCGGGCTCAAGCGAAACGAAATAGGAGCGCATATGAGATATGTGCGGGACCGAGAATAATGCGTGTATGTGATACCGTATTCCATTCTCGCGATGAATGTATCGATTGGTTGTATGCGATATAACCTAGTTATCGATTCAAGGATTGATTCGATAAGCCGATACATTGGATATTAGTCGGTTATATGAGATATGACCGGATCGTTAAATCAAGTGTTGATTTAATGATTTAATGCATAATTATATATTTGATATATTACTTTGCATTAACTAGTATTGGTTCATTTTAAATGGATTTTCTCACTTGATGTGCATATTGTATATGTGATATACTTTTGTACATTTGATTGTATCATGTTTGATGATACATGATAGTTTGGGTATATGTTAAGATTAAACCATGTTTATGTAATGGTTAGGGTTTTGATTTTATTTACTTTTTTTATTTATTCATTTATTTATTCTTTTTGAGAAATAAATAAAATGGTGGCTAATTTTGGATTATGTTGAAGCTTCATGAAATTTTGAAAGCTTGACCATTTTGTTTCTTTCCTTAACCCTAACCATTCACTTGAACCATAGTTTATTCTCTACACTTGTTTACTTAACCATGGTTGCTAATATGATAAGTATTATTTTCTTTTCAATTATCCAATAATTCTTATCATATTATCTTCTTCTTCTTCTTCTTCTTCAAGAAGAAAAAGCTTGATAGCTTCAATGGTGATTTGAGAAAAAGAGTGAGAAATCCAATTCTAAAGTGAACCCACTTCCTATTTCTTCATCCTCTACCACTTGCCAAGTAGTATAGGGTGTTTTCTTCATAAGTTTCATGACTTGGTGAAGTGAGAGCTTGATCTTGTGATGCCTCGACGTAGATCATCTTCGGCATCGTAGTCGATGACCTAGCCCGCCCATTTCTCTGATGGAGCCGACACTAGAGTCCAAGATCCGATTTGTACAGCGGAGGGACGTCTATGTGGAGCTAAGGAAGTGGAGAGCCGGATCTACAAAGGTTGTATTTCCGTTCATATAGTTAAGTTGTTAACTAGTTGCATGTTTCGCCTAAACTCTAGTCAACGAATCCGTATTAGGGTTTCTCGGCACTTGTAAAATTTGAAATTGGCATGGTTGATACCTTGTGAGACCGCTTGTGCATGCCTAGGATCCCTACAAAAACAAGGCTTAAGATGTGATTTGGTGATGATTTTGTGATGGATTTGTGAAGATTAGTGAAGGAAATGATAAGTATTCAGTTTGAGGCTATGAGGAATGAGCAAATAATGATAAAGAGATAAAGTGAGGGAGAAAGAGAGAATGAATGATAAAGAGAGAGAGAGAGAGGTGAGCATAAGGTGAGTGCACCATTGCATTAACTCACCATCAATGCAAGCCATCAAGTCTCCATGACTCACCTTGCCACCTCCTCTTAAATCCAAAACAATAAGAAATATATCTCACAAATATCTGGGGTTTTAGGGTTAAGGTTAAACAAAGGATTAGGATTTGGGTTAAGTGTCATGGTTGCTAAACTAGATTAACAAAAACAAACCCTTACATTAACGTGCACACGTGTGTGCAAGCCCAAAAAAATTAATAATAAAATATTAATTAATTGTTATAAAATGTGAGAAACCCGAATTGGTAAAATTTTTACAGAAAACCCGCGCTATCGCTTAATTAATACTAATCGAATTCTAAGGCGTTACAAAAACTTAAGTACACATACCTTCAAAGAGATGCGGGAATTTCTTCCGTATGTCATCCTCAGCCTCCCAAGTGACCTCTTCGCTAGTTGGTCCTCGCCAAAGAACCTTTATAGATGGAAATACCCTTGGTCTTAGCTACTTTACCTGCCGGTCTAGAATAGCTACCAGCTGCTCAGTATAGGATAAATCCCGTTCAATCTATAAAGACTGATGCTGGACAGCATGAGAAGGATCGTGAAGATACTTGTGAAGTATAGATACATAAAACACTGGATGTACATCGGGAAAACTTGGTGTAAGTGCTAAACGATAAACTACAACACCCACTCTCTCCATAATCTCATATGGTCCGACATATCTGGAACTGAGCTTCCCCTTTTTCCCGAAACGCATCACACCCTTCATCGGAGAGACACGGAGGAACACATGGTCTCCCACATCAAACTCAAGTCCGTGACGACGTCGATCAGCATACGATGTCTGTCTGCACTGGGCCGCACTCATCCTGTCCCGTATCAACTGGATCTTTTCTGTAGTCTCCTACAAAAAAAGCCTCACACAATATCTAATTTCCACAATTAATTAAACTTTCTATAAAACCCTTCACACTATATCATACTACATAATGAAGCTAAAAATTTCACTAAAACCCTTCATGACACTTAATATTATCTAAACCACTACTTTCTTTACTAAATTACTTTACCTCTTATAAAATGGTCATTTATTACAATAAAATTAAAACAACATTTTCTATTTAACTAAATAAATTAATTAATTATCTAAAATATTTCAAAATGTTATAATAGCCTCACCAAAGAAAGACTCGCTTCAAAGAACCCTTGAAGAGGATTGAAAATAGGATTTTTGTGATGATTATTGAAGGATTTAGTGTTGATTTGGGTAGGGTTTACGGGATTAAAGAGAGGTCTTAGCAAGGGAGAAGGAGAAGAAGAAGAAGAAAAAAAAATTGGAGGATGAAGGGAAGAATTCTCTAGAGAATGAGAAAGAGTTCAAGCATGGCATCCCCTCTCTCTCCCCCCCACTATAAATGCACCATGCTAGCTATTTTCCTTTTTTTTCATTTTTTTCATTTTTCTTTCTTTTCTCTTCTAAATAATTCTTGAACCCTCTTTAAAAATAGAAAGGAATATGTTAACAAAATGTGCTTAGGTTGTCATGGTTGCACTAACTTGAATTAACCAATACTACTTTATGATTAATACTAGATTAGTGTATAAGAGCAAGATTAAAAATAATTTAGTAATTAATAAATAAGGAAAATATATGCAGATTAGCAATTAAATAAATATCTAAATAAATACCAAATAAAATAAATAATTACATAGTAGATAAGAATATATTTGTCGAAATGGAAACAAATTATTACCTAGGTTTTATAGAAAAAAACACATATTATACCATTAATTATCATATAATTAGCCTAAACGATTTTAAAACGTTACAATTTTCGCCCTTAAGAATATTATGTCCCTGAATTTAAAATCTAACTATGCGTACCTTCGAAGAGAAGGGGAAATTTCTTCCGCATCTCATCCTCGGCTTCCCAGGTGACCTCTTCGCTGTTCGGGCTACGCCAAAGAACCTTTATGGACGTTAAGACCTTTGACCTCAGTTTCTTAAGTTGCTGATCCAGAATGACAACCGGCTGCTTGGTTAAAGAAAGGTCGCGCTCCAGCTGGATTGTCTGGTGCTGAATCGCATGAGAAGGGTCATGAAGGTACTTACAAAGTATCGATATATGTAATACGGGGTGAACATCCGAAAAATTGGACGGAAGAGCCAAACGATAAGCAACTGCACCGGCTCGCTCGAGAATTTCGAAGGGACCCACATATCTGGGACTGAGCTTCCCTTTCTTCCCGAACCTCGACACGCCCTTCATCGGCGAAACCCGCAAGAAAACATGATCATCAATGGCAAGCTCAAGTCTGCGACGAAGCCTATCCGCATAAGATTTCTGCCTGTTCTGGACCGCTCTCATCCTGTCCTGAATCAACTCGATCTTCTTTGTTGTCTCCCGCACTATCTGTGGTCCCAAAATAATGCTCTCACTGAGCTCTGTCTAACAAACGGGCGATCGACACTTTCTCCCATACAAGACCTCGAAAGGTGCCACCTGAATCGTCACCTGGAAGCTGTTATTGTAGGAGAACTCTATTAAGGGCAAGTGATGATCCCAACTGCCACCGAAATCTAGTACGCAAGCTCGGAACATATCCTCAAGAGTCTGTATAATCCGCTCTGACTGACCATCGGTCTGTGGATGGAAAGCTGTACTCAAACTCAATCGGGTGCCCAAAGCCTCCTGAAGTTTCTGCCATAGACGGCTGGTGAACTCGGTTCCTCTGTTGGACACAATGCAAGTTGAAACGCCGTGTAGTCGCACAATCTCACCAACATATATCTGAGCATACTGAGCAAATCCGAAAGTAGTCTTCATTGGCAGAAAGTGAGCCGCTTTCATCAGCCAGTCTATGATCACCCTGATAGAGTCATACCATCGACCAGTCAAAGATAGACCCACGATAAAATCCATAGAGATTTGCTCCAATTTCCACTCCAGAATAGGCAAAGACTGTAACTCTCCTGCCGGCCTCTGATGCTCGGCCTTGACTTGTTGGAAAGTCAGGCATCTCGAAACGAAATCTGTGACATCTTTCTTCATCCCTTCCCACCAGTAGACATCTCTCAGGTCATGATACATCTTGGCGGAAGCCGGATGAACACTGTATGCTGATTGATGCGCCTCCTCTAAGATCTCGCTTCTCATCCCTTCGGAATTCGGCACACATAGTCGAGTCCTAAATCGTAGTACTCCCTGGTCATCGATCACGAACTCCGAATTTCTACTCTATCGAACCTTCTCCATAATCTCTGGCAAACGAGTATCGTCGGACTGTGCTTCCTGAATTTGATCAAGTAACTGTGGATGTGCACGGACATGGGCAAGCTTTCCTCCGGTCGAAGTAAACTCAAACTGTACTCGGCGGTCGCATAAGATCTCCAATCTACGGAAGATTGTCTCTGAACTACGCTCAAATAGGACAAGCTACCTCCGGGCCTCCGAATCAAAGCGTCAACTACAACATTCGCCTTGCCCGGATGATAAAAAATCTCGCAGTCATAGTCGTTCACAAGCTCCATCCAACGGCGCTGTCTCAAATTCAGATCCCGCTGTTGAAAGATATACTTTAAGCTCTTGTGGTCCATGAATATTTGGTACGACTCGCCGTATATGTAATGCCTCCAAATCTTGAACGCAAAGACCACCGCTGGCATCTCTAAGTCATGAGTGGGATAGTTCTGCTCGTGCTTCTTCAACAGCCGAGAAGCATAACCGATGACCCTGCCGTGCTGCATCAACACACAGCCTAAACGCACTCGAGAAGCATCACAATAGACAACAAAGCCGCCTAACCCAGAAGGCAAGGATAATACTGGTGTAGTCGTCAAATGAGTCTTCAACTGATGAAAGCTCTGCTTACAAGCCTCGATCCAAAGTAAAGGAACTCCCTTCTGGGTCAACCCGGTCAATGGTGCATCGATACGAGAAAAATCTTGTACAAAGCGTCGGTAGTAGCCGGCCAAACCCAAGAAGCTGCAAATCTCCGTAACTGATACAGGTCTGGGCCAATGCTGTACGGCCTCGATCTTCTTCGGGTCCACACGTGTTCATCACAAAAAACTGCATTTCAATACTTTGTATTATATAGATACTATCAACCCGTGTCTGCACAATAAATACAGATTACAGGTATTCATGACAAAACACTGGAAACACACCCAAATACACGGATATGACATTTGTGAGCCGACACTGCAACCGGAACTGCAAACCGATCTATATTTAAATAGTTCCTTTTTGCAACATGCAAGTGTACACACTTTTTATAAAAAATGGTCCAACACATTATAAGTGTGAACACCTTTTGTGTTGCAAGAACCTTGGGGGCTACCTTATACAAGTCGGCACAACACTACTCATGACTTGTGCAAGTGGTGTGGCAAGTGGGTGTAGGTAACGAGTGATATAAAAAGTTATGAAGTGATTTAAAGGTTTGCTTTCCCTCTAAAAACTACTGAGTACAACCCAGGCTTCTACAAAGAGATCAAACAACACCAGTGGGATTATGGAGAGCACACAACATTACAAAACCAACATGAGCCCCAAAATCACAGATCTGACTGGCGACATTCCCAAATGAGTCGGCACCGCTGGTCCCATCATGCCCAATGCGCCCCATTTTTCTTCTGGATGTCCCTTGTTATCACATCATACTTCTTATATTGTTTGTTTAATCTTATTTTTAGCCTATAAGTACTAGATCAATGAGCAAGAAAAAGGGACACATGGAGCTATAAGTTTACTCTTTGTTTCATTTTTCATTTTGAAGCTTTGTACATAGTAGCTAGTTCACCTTGAGTTCTTTGCCTTCTCTCGATCTTGCAACCTCTTTATTGAGCTTGCAAGTTTAATTTTTGGTTATTGAACTCATGGTTTGTATCATCACTTGGAATTAATAAAGCTTTCGTTTTACACTTGGATTCTTAGTATTCATTTTCTATCTCTTTTACATACTTGAAATTTAATTTCTTGCAATTTACTTACTTGCAATGTTGTGTTTGTTAGTTATATGTATGCCCTAGAGGCCATTACTGTACATACGATGTATATTGTAGTGGATGCTTGGACATATATAGGGATGACTTTCTTTCTCGACATGATAGTATGTTATCTGGTTGCTCTTTATCTTAACATGTGCACTTATTGTCTCTCTATTACATGTTGATAAAGCCCATAAGATAAGCACTTGACTACCAGGATTATGATGCAGATCATACTGGTGTGAACAGAGTAGTCGGTAAGTACATCCTTCAAATGTTCCTAGTTGTGGGTGTATCGAGACAGGGTATCGATATACCAGAGTAGACTTGCGTATAACTTCTCGACCCATGTAGATGGGTGATGGATGATCCCATATCCATTGGTGTTTAGCATCAGAGATAGTATACAGGTGCTCAGTGGAGACTGGGTATACTGGACGGACATGCCGAGAACTCCCAGATGGAATTATACCTCACGTCAGATGGCAGTTCTCTGGTGACACTGATACATGTTAGTCTGTAGACCCAAGATCATCATAGAGTCTTGTGTGATTCCCACTGTGCTTTTAATTCCACCTTACCACATTCAAGAGAACGTGCAAAACGGTGGCTTTTAGGTACAGTCCCGAATCATATTGAGGCAATGAGCGATAGGAGGGGTTTCGTCTCTCCCGGTATTGGGGGTTGATGTTGCGTTGTGCTCGATTGGCTATAACAGGAAGTCCTTGGCCAAGGCTGCTTCAGAGATATACTGGTAAGTGTTATCAGTAGTTTCTCGACCTGTTATGAGCCTCAAATCGGCACGACTTATCGAGTTACTGGGGTCTGTCGTTTACCATCTCTAGACGAGATATGCGACATATCAGACGAAGAGACCGGACTTTACGGTAGTGTTACTAATTAGATTCGTAGGAGTGTGAGCAGGCTTGCTTGTTGATCTTCTGATCGCTCAATACCATGGTGGCCGTTACGTTTAACAGACCGCTTGCGTCTTGTGAGTGTTTGATAAGATCATCACCTACTGCCGGCGTATTGACGAGTCTTTAGAGTCCTACAGAGAGCTTTCCTGGCTCAAGCGAAATGGAGTAGGAGCACATATGCGATATGTGCGGGGCCGAGATTAATACGATATGTGATGCCGTATTATATTCTCGCGATTTATGACATCGGTCGGTTATATGTGATATAGCCAGGTTATCGGATCAAGTGTTGATTCGATAAGTTGTTGCATTTGATATTTGTCGGTTATATGTGATTTAGCCGGATAATTAAGTCAAGTGTTGATTTAATAATCTAATGTATAATTATATATTTGATATATTAATTTACATAACTAGTATTGGCTCACATAAGATTTCTTTTCTCAATTGATATTGTGCATTAAGTATATATGTGATATATATATTTGTGTACATGTTTTGTGTCATGTTTGATGATACATGCTTCATGGGTGTGTAAGACTTACACCATGCTTGGTTTAATCCTAGGGTTTTAATTTCTTAAGTAAATCAAAATAGGTGGCATTTAGTCATGGGTAGAAGCTTGGAGAAGCTTCCATGGTTCATTGACTAAGTCCACTTATTTTGTTTTCCATAAGATATTTATTAACCCAACCATTATCCTAGCCATGGTTAACTCTCTACAAGGGTTAATATTTGATTTTAACTCACCCATGGTTATCTTTCTCTACTTGATATTATTCATGGGAGATATTTCTTCTTCTTCTTCTTCTTCCAAAAGCTTTTTAGCTTCAATGAAGATGAGAGAAAAAGAGTGAGAAAATTATTTCTAAAATGAGTAAAATTCCTACTTCATCATCCGCTACTACTTTCTATTTAGTATAGGGTGTTTGCTTCACTAATTCCACAATTAGTGAAGAGATAGCTTGGGTTAGTGTCTCCTCGACGTAGATCATCTTCGTCCTCGAAGACTTCAATGCAAGCTTGTTCATTTCTTCATGGGAGCCTCTCTAGAGTATGGGAGTTCATGATCGCAACGAAGGGACTACTACACGGAGCTATTGAAGCGAAGGACCGGTCTACAAAGATTGTATTCCTTGTTCACTTTAGTTGCAAAGTTGTTTGCATACTTTTTGTCGGATTTTCTAGTAACGATTCTAGGGTTAGGGTTAGCTAGAACGTCAAATTTTTGAAATTGGCATTGATGATGCCTCCCGAAATCTTGTTGCCGTGCTAGACAACCCTGCAGTGGTATCAGACCCATGCTAGAAAATTAGATGGATTTTGTTAAGATTACGAAACCGAAAATACTCCGAAACTTGTAACACGAAACTCTAGTTTCTGTTGATTTTAAAAAGTCTTCAAATTTTTTTTAAAATAATTGCAGAATGCTGTATGGGATGCATCATGAAAATGCTGAAAAATTTAGCCCCTATCCTCGGAAAATGGCCGGCTGCATGCCTTGATTTTCCGGCGAGCTCGGCCTTGTTGTGCAGGAATGGGTTAAATTTTTTGGTGTCTTCCAGTCACTGGGTTTTGGTGTTTCAGGTGTTGTTTGTTTTTTCTAAGTTTGCATATGATGTGATCTTACACTATAAGCAATTCGGATTGTTTCGTATTCGTAGTTTTAACATTGTTTCGGGTATTTGCATGATGTCTAGGCGAAGTCAAAAAGTTCGACTGATTATCAAAAACCCATTTTTCCAAGTTTTATATATTCGTAAAATCATGCAAGTAATTCTGTGAACCCTCTAGAAGAATGAAACCCTAACTTGACATAATGACCATGGAACCGCTAACGAATCTTAGGGTTTGCAGCAGTTCCGCGGTGCCATTAATGAGGCTTGGGTCTGCCCTTTTACGGCTGGTTCATAGGTACTGTGGCATGTTCTGGGTATTAATAACCTGTGCTTAAGTGTTGAGCTCTCGGGAAATTGTGGGACTTTGATGAATTGATCGAAAATTTTAACGTCGTCCGGATATCATGTGATGGGATACAATACTTGGAATCCACAAATGTAGTTATGAGATAACTAGTTTGAATTTTATAAATCTAGCAGTTTAGTCTCATTTGATCGGTTGTCATAAGATTTTGATGTGATCAAAAATCCGTCGCAATCGCGTAGCGTACGTAGATACTCTCTAGGTAACCTTACTAGATAGCCACTCCCCATATCCCCGACAAAGTGACTGTAGGAGAACCCCATCGCCAAAAGCATCCGTTCGGGTGCTCGCGGCCGCGGTGTTCCACCTTAGTGCACTTCGTCGACGGCATCTGGGGGTGAGGCCGTCTGCTAAAGTTTCCGACAAGCATTCGATCAGGTTATCGGGAATCTTGTTGAATTACCCGATAGGTTATTGGAAAGTGTTTTCAATATCGAGACTAAAATGCGGGTTTATAATTGTTAGGCATGTGATTTCTAAGGAATTCATTTGGTTAGGCATGAAATCCAAAGTATGTGATACATTGGGTTTTTGATGTCTAAGGTGGTTGCAGATTCCAACTGTTGTAGTTCTTCACTTTCTTTTCTGCGACCGTAAGTGTAATATGTGGTGTAACCCCGGTTTCGGTGCTATATGTCAACGACAACTGGGATACGCATATTTACTTACGTTGATGGCATGTGATGTTATGTGTTGCTGGGATATGTTATATTGGATCGTCATGTTTAAATAGCCGGGTTTTTTTTTATGTTAGATGAGAGTTTTTCATTTTCATTCATGTAAAAGCTTGTATGTAATATTCTTTTATTTGGGCACTTCCGGGTTGAGGAAGATGTCACCGTTGATGTATATTATTTACTTTTCCGCATTAGGATAGACCCAAGGCGGGGAGCACAAGTAACCGGGTTCTAGGGTCTAGTAGGAGACCATCTCGAGGAGTCGAGACCGGGTCTCCTAACTCTAGAAATTGTAGGGTTACTTGCCGCTCTCGTAGGGGTCTAGGGATGTGGGTTTGGCTATTCATCACGACCGTGGAATCTGTGTTTTATACAGGCTTAATTTAAAACATGGAAATCCTAGTATATCCAATATTTCATATGTTATCTTATGCTGCTCTGTGATGTGATCACTGTGATATGTTCAGACGAATGCCTATATTATATATATATGATATATATTATATATTGTTGCTTTCGTTTCATATGTGATGCTTAGGAAGCATAATTTGATGGGACTTCATTAATGAGATTAATGAAATAAAAGAAACCTAAAAGATATTGTAGAAACTTGTTTTAAAAACTGGTAGCTCTAGTTCTTCCTTTGCATAGCAGTATTCCTTGTAGAATATCCAGCACCTTATTCGATAAGGAAAGAGCCGATATCCCTTCACTGGGAGTGGCCTCTTTAGCGAAACTAGCAGATGCTACAACCCACTCGGTTTGTCTTTTAATTGCTTCTTTAGTTTTTGCTTTGGATAGTGGTATTTGTGAAATATCCTACACCTTATTCAATAAGGAAAGAACCGAGATCCCTTCACCGGGAGTGACCTCTTTAGCCAAACTAGTAAAAGCCTAAAAAACACTCCTTTACAAAATCACTCGATTCTACGACAATATCAAGTTCATTACGCAAAAGGTTTTCTTAAAAACCTGTCGTAGACCTCCGTCATTTCAGATAAGTACTACTTAGTATTCGTGCTACGTTTGTTGACCATGTTAAGGCATAGTGTGCGGTAGCTGATTAGTGCTTGTCTGCTAAAGCATGAGATATAATTGGATTAGGGTAGTCGTACAACTTTGTTGACCATGTTAAGGGTCGTGCGGGTGGGTTTAATTCAATCAGGAAATGACGGGTTGAACTTGGGTAGCGTTTATGATTTGTTGACCATGTTAAGGTCATAAGTTTCTAGGGGAAAAATATTATCGGGAATTTCAAGTGTTAAAATTTGCAATGAGATTGCATACCTTCTATGAGATAGTTGGATCCCGATACCTACTGCGAGTAAGAGTTACTCCAGAGAGAGTTTTACACATAACAATTAGCCAATCAAGTAGGTGTCTAGAAAGGTGTCAACGGGGTGATACCTATGGAAAAACGAGATTTATTTTAGTTAGGTCGATGCGAAAGCACGGGGAACCTCCCTCAAAGTACCGACACTGGCCTGGCCGAAAGATTGGCGAACTTGTAGGGTGTAATTAATCCCGGCTAGTCTTACCTTTTAGGGTTTGAAGGAAGATTTGACTAAAACAGTGGGAGCCATCCTGATTAGATAAAATAATAACCAATCTAATCTTGCAAGAGCATACACAGAGTGTTTTCTTCTCTCTCTCTCTAGGTAGCGACCATGTCACGGCTCAATCAAGATAATAATATGGATGTATTGACCGAACCAGCTTGTTATACTGAGCTGGAGAACATTGGTCCCGCTCCATTTTATAATTGTTATAAGACCGAGCAGGAAATAGGGGATTACCAGGATTCCCGTGCCGCCCAAACGAAGAAAGTGCATACTGATGCATATTCTTCGGGTATGTTCATTACGGAGAACTGTTTCTCAGTATCCTCTACGTCCTCGGTATGAGATACCGAATGAGGATCCCGCATATGTAATATGTTACATGGGCTACAGATAGGTAGTGAACTGGGAATGGGTGATATGTTTCAAGAGTTGGAAACAGTGCAAGTGTTGCAGCCAAGTTTGTTGGCAGTTGTCACCCAGTATTACCAAATACATTAATTCTGAATGAATGTTATTAGATACCGAACCTGTTATACAACATCATATTAGTCTGTTTATTTAGTAAATAAGGATTTAATTTTGTATTGTTGGATAATGTTCTGAACATTTCCTGTATCAAGAGTTGATCGGATCAGACATGTTATCTAATGGCATATATGTTCTTAATCAAACCGCAGTTCTTAACGTGCAGAACACACACAAGAGGAAGAGTTCAGAGATGAACGAATCCTTCTTAAGGAATTGTAGACTAGGTCATTTCAATGCAACACAACTAGCTAAGTTACATTAAGATGCATATTTAAATCAGTTTGAATTTACATCTTGTGAAACTTGCCAGTCATGTCACAAAGATAAGATGACCATAGCTCCGTTTATTGGAAACAGAGAAAGAGTTAGTGAACTCTTGGAATTGATACATGATGATATATGTAAGTCCCCTGTCTATACATGCCAGGACCGGTTCATTGTACTTCATTATATTCACTGATAATCTCTCAAGATCTGGACATATATTCCTGTTGAAACACATGTCTGAAGTTCTTGAGAAATTCAAAGAATATAAGTTAGAAGTAGAGAACCAAAACGGGTATAAGTATTATGTCCTTGATGTGATCAGGGAGGAGAATACTTGAGCATGCAATTCTTGGACTATTCTAAAGGAGAATGAGATTCTCTCTCAGCATTACTCCTCCGTATACACCACAGCACGTCGGTGTATCAGGGAGGAGCAATCGCACCCTATTAGATACGGTGCGCTCTATGATGAGTACTACTGAGTTGCCTATTTCCTTTTAGGGAGTTATGCACTTGAGAAGCTGCATATCTATTGAATAGGGTTCCAACCAAATCAATTGTCTACCACTCTATATGAGATATGGAATGGGAAGAGCCCATGTCTTAAGAAAGTTAAGATTTGGGGTTGTCCGGCCTATGTCTAAAAGAAAAATCCGGACAAGCTCGAGGTAAGGTCAGTTCTATGGAAGTTTGTTGGGTATCCCAAGCATTCGTGAGGGAATATATTCTACCACACTAAGGAGCAAAAGGTGTTTTGTTTCTCAGCATGCCACCTTTTTAGAAAAGGAATTTCTTGTAAAGAAATTAGTGATCATGAGGTAGAATTGGAAGGAGTTCCAGCTATACAAACTACAGCTGACAATTTGGTAGAACCGGAGGATTCAATAGTTCCCGAGAAACCTCAGCCTCTCCGCCGATCTGGTAGGGTTCCTCATCCACCTGAGAGATACTTCGGTTTTCTCTTGACGGTAGGAGCGAGAATTGCATCATGAGATGATGACCCAACTAGTTTCGAGCAGGCCATAAAAAGTGGGGACTCTGTAAGAATGGCTGGATGCAAAGCGATCTGAGATGGAATCCATATACACTAACAAAGTATGGACTTTGGTTGCTTTATCTGAAGGGTTAAATCCCCATCAGGAGCAAGTATATCTTGAGAAGATTACTTGGTGTAGATGGAAAATTTGAGACTTTCAAAGCTAGACTTGTTGTAAAAGGTTCACGTCATCAATCAGGTGTGCTTTATGATGAAACATTTTCTCCAGTAGCTATGCTTAAGTCCATCCGGATCCTGCTTGCCATTGCTACATACCATGACTATGATATCTGGCAGTTGGGTGTCATGACTGCTTTTCTAGATAGTGATTTAGAAGAGAACGCCTATAAGTACACGGCCAGAGGGCTTCGTAGACAATGGGAGCAGCGGAAACGTGTGCAAGTTGCTTTATGGGTTAAAGCAGGCATCGTGGAGTTGGAACATCTATTTTGATGTGGTAGTCAAAGAATTTGACTTCATCAAAAGGGTAGATGAACCTTGTATATACAAAAAGGTAGTAGAGAGTATTGTGGTCTTCCTCGTATTATACGTGGATGACATACTCTTGATAGGAAAGGTGTTTCCTATGCTAGACTCGGTCAATCTCCTCTTATCACAAAGATTCTCCATATAGGATCAAGGTGATACCTCCTAAATCCTGGGTTATGGATCTATGAGATAGATCTAAGTGGATGTTAGGATTCTCACTAAGTGTAGTGAGATAGTATCAATCGATCCTGGGGAGAATCACTGGAAAGCTTCCAGGGTGATAAGGTCGACTGAATATCAGTCACGGGCATTGTCTTTACCCTCAGTAGAGGGACGGTATGTTGGAAGAGTTCCAAGCTAGATACCGTGACATACTAGATGATAAAGGTTGGATACATCTCTACCAATGATACTACCAAAGAAGGAGTCTGGGTATATAAAAGTTCATGAGATGAACTTCGTTCCTACCATTATGTGACAATGGAGTTATGGCTTTGGCCTAGGAACCTTCGTCCCATCAATGATCCAAACATATTCTAAGGCGGTATCACCTGATCATGGAGATGGTTGATCTCCAAGGAGATCGAGGTTAGGAGAGTAGACACAGAGGACAACACGGCGGATCCACTCACAAAGGCCTTTTCCCAAAAGAGACTTTTATGGGATGGTTGTGTATGAGATACTACAACCACTGCTGATTGTTGGGTATTGGATATTATGACAGATGGCTCTAGTGCAAGTGGGAGATTGTTAGTTATATGTATGCCGTAGAGGCCATTACTGTACATACGATATATATTATAGTGGATGCTTAAACATATATAGGGATGACTTTCTTGCTCGATATGATAGTATGCTACTGGTTGCTCTTTATTTTAACATGTACACTTATTGTCTCTCTATTACATGTTGATAAAGCCCTTAGGATGAGTACTTGACTACTAGGATTATGATGCAGATCATACTAGTGGGAACGGAGTAGTCGGTAAGTACATCCTTCAAATGTTCCTAGTCGTGGGTGTATCGAGACAGGGTATCGATATACCAGAGTAGACTAGCGTATAGCTTCTCGACCCATGTAGATAGGCGATGGATGATCCCATATCCATTGGTGTTTGACATCAGAGATAGTATACGGGTGCTCAGTAGAGACTGGGTACACTAGACAGACTCACCGAGAACTCCCAGATGGTATTATACCTTACGTCAGTTGGCAGTTCTCTGGTGACACGGGTACAGGTTAGTCTGTAAACCCGAGATCGTCATAGAGTCTTGTGTGATTCTGTTCATAACATAATATTGCATTTTGTATTCCCCATTCTTATGCATTTTACAATAAAAACAGGTGCTTTTGACCCATGTCTGCTACATGTTACAGGTTACAGGTTCTTGGCGCGAAAACAGTGAAAAACACAAAAGACGACACAAAAGAAGGAATTTTGACCAACAATTAGAAGGATCTTAGTAAAGCCCAGAAGAAGAACAGTTCACCATCAACAAGGCGACGCAAGATCCAAATTTGCGAGAAAAACGGTTAAAAGATCCATCGCAAAGTGTTCACTGAAGATCTGGAATCACTGTAGAAGCCCAAATGGAAAAAGAACTAAAGAAATGAAAACCCCAGAAGAACTTGAAGAATACCAGAAAAGCCCATCAGTTGACCTCATCATTGGGCCGAAACCCCAGAAGAACTTGAAGAATACCAGAAAAGCCCATCAGTTGACCTCATCATTAGGCCGCGGATCCGCGGCCCAAGCGCACCCATGCCGCGGATCCGCGGCCGTCTTGTGCCCTAGTGCGCAGGAAATTTTGCCAAAATTCTGTGGCGGCTATGGAAAGATTTTCTGGGGGTATATTTGTAATTGTAGACATGCGGTGCAATTGCAAACCTAGGGTTTCTATGTCCTATAAATAGAACCCAAGACCTTGTATTTTCTTATGCCTCTATTCATGAATAAAATTCTGTTTTCTTGAAGTTAGAGCGCATCAATCGTAAGTAGGTTATTTTCCTTGCCCTAGTTATAGTTTTTATATCTGACCTAGGTAATTTATTTTTCTCGCCTTAGTTTAATTTATTTTAGCTTTTATTAATTTGCAATGATGTTTTCTCTCTTTAATAAACTCATGTCTTCTTTCATCCCCTCAATGAGCGAGTAGTTTCCTCGCTTGTTAGGGTTAGGAATAGGGAAGGATTTGAGAGACGAAGATCTCTCATCTCTTTTCGTTGCTAAACTTTTATGAACATTAGAACTCCATGCATACCTTTTTATTCCGCTCCCTACGGCACTTTTACCCTCAAGGTAACGGTGATTCCGTAGTCTAAAGGACCGGATTTTAAGGTTTTCCATGGAGGTTAGGGTAAAGATTAAGAAAGGAAGGACAAGGATCTAGAGGAAGAATCAATCTTCCCAATCATCCTAATCCCCTTTGTTAAGATTTACCATAACACTAATATGATATCTTTAATTAATAGCAATGGAAAGAGATGTAGATCTTTGTTTACCAAATTTTTCCTAGACCTAATCCTAGCAAGTTTCTAATCCTAGTCTCATACAACTTCAATTTTTAGGTATAATTATAAATCCAAACACCATTTAGAATTAACTCGTAAGAACTTGAAGGAGATTTACATATCCCTGTGGACCGACCCGTATTCACCGGCTAGCTTCATGCGACGCCGTTCTTGACTGCGGTAAATATTTTTGATCGACAAAACCTCTCTTAATCAAATGGCGCCGTTGCCGGGGGTGGCGTAAAATTTTCTTTTTGTAATTTCGGATTAATATAAAATCTAAAAAATCATAAAAATTTGAAAAACCAAAAAAAATCTGAAAAATTCCAGAAATAAAAAATTTTATCATCTTTTATTGTTTGAAGGGTTTCTTTGTGGATCTTTGCAGGATTGACGGATCTGAAACAATACAGAAGGAGAATCAGGAAAGGGTACATCAGAACAGAGGTAGATTGCTACAGAGGAGCCGTACAAATTTTTTAAGAGCACGATCCCTCCTGTTCACCGCGGAACCGCGGCCTAGGGGTGTCATCTGCGGCGGAAACACGGTCTTGTGGAGCCTTCTCTGCACGAAAATTGCTTGGTTTGTTTCCTCATTCTCCCCTCTACAAATCCCCATATATCTTCTGTCAAATCTTCTGCAGGATTCTTTGCGCTAAAAATCTTCTTCCCCTTCCAATAATTGATTTTCTGCAGGATTCTTTGCGCCGCGCTAAAAAGCAAATTGATTGCAAGTGATTTACTGCTTTGCATACTTTAATCTGACTTTAAGGGTCTATTGACCAATTCAGATTGGGTGGGGATTTCATCACCCTTCCCAGGACCCCAGAAATCACTTAAAGCATTTGCACTGACCACTTTTAATTTAAAAAATATTAGACTCAGCCCTAAGGACCTCGAGCTCAATAGGACAGAGGACTAGTATAGGCATCGGCCGTTTATCCTAACCGACATTGCGGTGTCTAGGCTAGTGGTTTTTAATTAGGCCCACTGTAGTGGTGGTTCCTTCCCACTTACCTGGCCGTACTTGTCCGTTAAGAGGCGGTTTGAGGTCCTATCTCAAGCCCTTTGGAACAGTTAGGAGCTGTCTAGCTGACCTAGGTGACCCTAGACTTAGGCCTGATTGTGCATGTGTGGTTAATTGCATTTGTGTCACTAGTCTCTTTTCGAAAAAATCTTTTTGCACAAAGCTCACTTAAAAAAAAAAAAAGAAGAGGAAAATCGTTTCAAAACTTGCAACTTGTCGCTAAAGAATCTTTGCACTCACTTACACCACTTCTTCTCATTGACGTTTTCTTACCTTCACATTCTGTCTTTCATCTTTCGACTACACTAACCCTTTTAGTGTATGTCCGGTTGGACTAGGGACCCTAGCGCCCGATTAGTCCGTGTTTCGTTGGTACCGACCGACGAACCTTTCGACTCCGAAGTCGAAATCTTGTCCACTTCTTCACTTTCACCATCACATTCTTCCGAAGGTATGTCGGGATACGATCCTAACAATACCTTACCGACGGGAAGGATTCCACCTCCGTTAGGTGCGAATAACCCGAATCTTCCGCCTGTCGAAGCGCCCGCACAAGTCGTGCTCCAGGATCTTTTCTACCCCGTCCGCACCGCCCTTCCTACTTGTCTTTCCCTCCCACCGGCTAATAGGGACAATTTTGAGATCAAACCCCACTTCATCAACATGCTGCCTAAGTTTCATGGTTTGGAATCCGAAGATGCATATATCTTTATCAACAAATTCCAAAACGTTTGCGCCATGATGAAAACTACCCAATTAAGTGATGACGCTATAAGGCTAAGGGTCATTCCTTTCACCTTATGTGACCTAGCCGAGAAGTGGCTATACAGCACCGCATCATACTCAATTAGAAATTGGGACGAGTTTGTGAAAGCTTTTCTTAAAAAGTTCTATCCTCATCACAAAACTGCAAAAATCCGTAATGAAATTATACAATTTTCACAGCTTCCTGCCGAACCATTTTGGAAATGTTTTGAAAGATTCAAAGACCTTCTCGTTTAATGCCCTTACCATGGAATCGAAAGATGGCAACTTTGCCAAACATTATACGAGGGATTGAACCCGGCAACGAATCAGTTGCTAGAAACCATTAGTCAAGGTCACTTTCTGTCCAAATCTAGTGAGGAAGCGTGGCAGTTTCTTGAGGATCTTAGTGAGCAAACAATTCAATGGGAGAGCACCAAGACCACATCATCTTCTTCTATTGGTCAACCTAGGGCAGGCATACATCAAGTAGAGATGTCAATTGCTATGCAGGCCGAGATGGCCGCTCTTACGAAAAAGCTAGAAGCGCTTGAGACCAAAATCTCAGCACCTTCTCCTGCCCCTGTTGTGCCCCCACGAACTGTTTGTGCTTGTTGTTCGGATCCATCACATCTCACCGAAGAGTGTCCTTATACTGCTTCTACTCAAGGACAAGATCAAGTCAATGCTGCCTTTCAGCAACGACAAAGAAATGATCCATACACTTCGACATACAATCCAGGTTGGAAGAGCCACCCTAATTTCGCTTGGAACCACAATCAACAATCCCAAGGAAACAACAATTTTCAAAGGGCTCCTCCTCCACAACAACAAGCACCTCCACAAACTCAATTTCAGCAGCCTCTCCAACAGCAACCTTACCCTAATCAGATGAACAATTTTGTGCCCAACAATTTTGTTCCCCCTCAAAATGCTGTTAGCTCGCTCGAAAGAAGTCTAGAAGCATTCCTAAAGCAATCTGCACAGTCCACAGCTAGGATAGAGACTTCTGTTCAATCTTTGGTGCAAAACAGTGCCTCACACGATCAAAGCATCAAAGCTATTGAGGCACAAATTGCACAACTCAACGCAGCATTGAAAGAGCGAGAGAAAGGAAAGCTTCCGTCTCAACCACTCCCAAATCCCGGTCACACACATGTTGCACATGAACAGCAGAATCATAACGTGAATGCTGTGACTACGTTGAGATCCGGAAGAGTGCTGCAAAACAATGTGGGTATTCACCATGACACCTCTGCCGGTGGTTCTTCATCTTCCTCTTCGTTAGAGCCTATTCTCCATCCTTCACATGGCTCTACTTCTTCTAGCTCGAACGGACCCTCTTCTCACAACACGAACACATCTACACGGGGTTCCGTTCCAACTCAACAATCTGATCCGCAAAAATTGGACTCAACAACTTTTCAAAATGTTCCTTTTCCAAATCGGTTGAGATCCAATAAACCGGCTCCACAGATGGAGAAGATTGTAGAGTTGTTCAAGCAGGTTAGCATAAATATCCCTCTTTTGGATGCAATCCAACAAGTTCCTTCATATGCAAAAATCCTAAAGGACTTATGCACCAAAAAGAGGAAGTCACAAGTACCAAAGAAAGTTTTCGTGGCTAGTGCTGTTAGTGATGCTCTTGTCAATTCTTTACCCCCAAAGCACAAGGACCCCGGTTGTCCTACTATTTTGATCACAATTGGGAACAAGACCATCAATAGAGCACTATTAGATCTTGGTGCTAGTGTCAATTTGCTACCCTACTCTGTGTACGAACAATTAGGCGTTGGAGAGCTTAAGCCCACTCATTGTACTCTCCAAATGGCCGACCGATCAATCACCCACCCTAGGGGAGAGTTGGAGGATGTGTTAATTAGAGTAGGGGATTTCATTTTCCCCGTGGACTTTATTGTTATGGATACACAGCCTGTCGCTAACCCCCGTAATCAAATTCCGGTGATACTTGGTCGACCATTCCTCGCGACTTCTAACGCGGTAATCAACTGTCGTAACGGTTCAATGAATTTATCTTTTGGCAAGATGACAGTTGAACTCAACATTTTCAAGTTAGGAAGTCAGCCTTGCGAGCCTAATTATAGCGTACTTGATGTGTGCTCGATCGATGAGATCGCGGAGGAGGACTGTGAGTTCGAGAATTTCATGTTTGATCACAGTAATATTGACGCCACTAGTGCGTTCCTCCTAGAATCCGACACAGCTTTCACGTCGGACAAAGATTATGAGTGTTTCACCTTTGTTGATGATCTTGAAGACTCTCCACCCGAGTTTGAGTCTTTTGCTTTTGCGGATGAGTTAGTTGAACCATCTGACTCGGTAGCGTACACTCAATTTGAACCTTTGATGGAATCCTTCGAGTTTGAAACTGTTACTCCATTGTTACCATCTATTGTTTCACCACCTAAACTCGAACTAAAGCTTTTGCCGTCGCA
Source organism: Agapanthus africanus (assembly GCA_030015575.1). Lineage (NCBI taxonomy): Eukaryota > Viridiplantae > Streptophyta > Magnoliopsida > Asparagales > Amaryllidaceae > Agapanthus > Agapanthus africanus. The sequence continues at coordinate 719,332,190 of JASDDO010000024.1, forward strand.
CCTAAAATATGCTTATCTAGGTGAAAATGAGACCTTACCCGTTATCATCTCGGCCTCTCTAGCTCTTGAGCAAGAGAAGGCTCTTTTAACGGTCTTATACAATAATCGGCAAGCTTTCGGCTGGTCTATGGAGGACATCAAGGGGATTAGTCCCCTCATTGTCGAACATCATATACACTTGATGGATGATGCCAAGCCGGCACGGGATCCACAAAGACGCCTCAACCCCATCATGAAAGAGGCGGTCAAGAAGGAGATTGTTAATTGTCTTGATAGCGGTATCATTTACCCTATCTCGGATAGCCAATGGGTTAGCCCCATTCATGTCGTGCCAAAGAAATCGGGCATCACGGTCATTACCAATGAGGCAAATGAGTTAATTCCCACTCGCACCCAAACTGGGTGGCGAGTTTGCATCGACTACCGGAAACTCAATGCCGCGACAAGGAAAGACCACTTTCCTTTACCATTCATTGACCAAATGCTAGAACGATTGGCGGGGCACGAATTCTACTGCTTTTTAGATGGCTATTCCGGTTATAATCAAGTCCCCATAGCCAAAGAGGATCAAGACAAGACTACATTTACTTGTCCCTTTGGCACTTTTGCTTATCGTCGCATGCCCTTTGGGTTATGCAATGCACCCGCTACATTTCAGCGGTGTATGATGGGGATCCTTTCGGACATGGTGGAGAAATTTTTGGAAATCTTTATGGATGATTTCTCCATTTTTGGTGACTCCTTCGATGAGTGTTTACGACATCTGGACGCATTTCTCACCCGCTGTAGGGAAAAGAACTTGACTTTGAATTGGGAAAAGTGCCACTTCATGGTACGAGAAGGCATTGTCTTAGGACATGTCATCTCGCAAAACGGCATAGAGGTTGATAGAGCTAAAATCGAAGTCATTTCTAATCTTCCTCCTCCTAAATGCGTCAAAGATATCCGAGCTTTCCTTGGCCATGCCGGTTTTTATAGACGGTTCATCAAGGACTTTAGCAAGATTGCTAGACCCTTGACTCTCTTGTTGGCCAAGGACACTACTTTTGTTTTTGACTCAACTTGCATGAAAGCGTTCGAGTCTTTGAAACACTCACTCATTTCTGTGCCCATCCTTTCATCTCCAGACTGGACGCATCCCTTCGAAATTATGTGCGACGCATCAGATTTTGCAATTGGTGCTGTTCTTGGACAACACATTAACAAGATGCCGCATGTAATTTACTACGCTAGCCGAACATTAAATGAGGCCCAATTAAACTACACAACAACAGAAAAAGAGTTTTTAGCGGTTGTGTTTGCACTTGAGAAATTTCGTCCTTATTTAATCGGCTCTCCAGTTATAGTGTACACGGATCACTCAGCTCTTCGCCACCTTTTTGCGAAGAAGGATGCTAAGTCTAGGCTCATACGTTGGATCCTCTTGCTACAAGAATTTGACCTTATCATACGGGACAAAAAGGGATGTGAAAACTTAGTGGCCGATCACCTTTCACGACTTCTTTCGTCGCCTACACTTGAACTGCCTATCACTGATGCTTTCCCTGATGAGCAACTCTTGACTGTTTCTTGCGAACCATGGTTCGCCGATATTGTAAACTACTTAGCCACCGGCTTGATACCTAAAGATTGGTCGAAACAAGATAAACTTCGATTTTTGTCCCAAGTAAAGCATTTTTACTGGGATGAACCTTATCTTTTTAAATATTGTCCCGACCAAATCATTCGTCGGTGTGTGCCAGAAAATGAGGTCAAGAGTGTGCTATCTTTTTGCCACGATCAAGCATGTGGCGGGCACTTTGGCCCAAAGAAGACAGCCGAGAAAGTTTTGCAGTGTGGTTTCTATTGGCCACGACTTTTCAAAGATGCTTTCGAATACTGCAAAACTTGCTCCCGGTGCCAACACTTGGGCCGGATATCGCGGAGAAACGAAATGCCGCTCCAACCAATTTTGGTTGTGGACATTTTTGATGTTTGGGGTATAGACTTCATGTGACCATTTCCCAACTCTTTTGGAAATGTGTATATTCTTTTGGCTGTTGACTATGTTTCAAAATGGGTCGAGGCGATGCCTAGTCGAACGAATGATAACAAGGTTGTCGTTCGATTTCTTAAAGATCACATCTTTTCTCGATTTGGGCACCCTCGCACGATAATAAGTGATAATGGTTCTCACTTTTGTAATAGGACTTTTGAGTCCTTAATGCGCAAATACTCTATCACCCATAAGCTGTCAACGCCATACCATCCCCAAACATGCGGGCAAGCCGAGGTCTCGAATCGACAAATTAAGCAAATCTTGGAGAAAACGGTTTCTAAAAACCGTAAAGATTGGTCACTAAAATTGATCGATGCACTATGGGCTTTCCGTACTGCATATAAGACCGATCTTGGTATGTCTACATACCGGCTTGTGTACGGGAAGGCTTGCCACCTCCCAGTGGAAATTGAGCATAAGGCATTTTGGGCCATTAAAGAGCTGAATCTATCCTTAGGAGATGCGGGCAGCAACCGAAAGCTGCAGTTAAATGAACTAGAAGAGCTGCGGGATGAGGCATATGATAATGTCGTGATTTCTAAGAACCGAGCTAAGGTATTTCATGATAAAAACCTTTTGCGAAAGACATTTAAACCCGGTCAACAGGTTTTATTATATGATACTCGGCTACATTTTCATCCCGGCAAGCTCCGTTCTAGGTGGAGAGGACCCTTTGTAGTCCGCACCGTTTATCCGCATGGTGCGGTTGATCTTGAGAATCCGGAGGACGGTACGCTTTTCAAAGTAAATGGGCATCGTTTGAAACCGTTCCTCACAGCGGACCCTTCGGAGGAGCTCCTGTTCTTGCAGGAGCCGATCTACACTGAGTAATATTCCTCCACTTTCACCCCCAGATTTCTTTTCTTCCAAAACATTATTTCAAATAAGTTTGGGGGTGTGTATATAATATGTAAATATAATAATAAGCAGGAACTCGCCGATATTATCAACCCACTTGGTGCAGCATGACAGTGAGGACACTGTCCATTGTAAGTTTGGGGGTATGTTCGGTAAGTTTTTCCATTTGCATTCATATGTATATTTCTGCATTGCATCTTTATATAAAAAATCATAAAAATTTGAAAATTTGAAAAATAAAAAAATTAGAAAACAGAAAAACCCATAAAAATTGAAAAAATTCAATTAAAAATTATAAAAATTAATGTATTCAATTCTGGTTAATTGACTTGAGTTTGATAAATAGGGTAACTGGCTAGGAAAAACTAAATCTTAGACTTAGCAAATTAAAAACCCTAAAAATAACCTTTCTTAGAGTTTAACGGTAGAAAGTATTTGTCTTTGTAGATTATTTAGAAATAGGAAAATTTTGGGTTCAGTTCTTGGGCTAAGTCGAAACGAAGGAAAAGTATTAAAACTTTTATTAGAGTATAAGTTTGAAAAATAGTTCCTAGCTTAAGTCTAGATTCTGAAAACGTATACCCTACAATATGCACAATCACGCACCTTGAAATTTGGATTAGTAGAAGAGACCTTGAAATACTCTTGTCTAAAGTCCTTAGCACAAAAAAAAAAAAGTGAATAAAGAAAAAAAATGGACACTGGTTTTTGTGATTGCTTAAGGCTGTAAAAATAGAAAAATATTTAGCGAGGGTGCTTCATCACCTAGTGCCTTAGACCAACTGGTTTGGGAGTCACTGCTAAAAGCCTTGGGTATTGCAAAGCTAGGAAGTACGCTTTAAAGTGCTAACGCATCTTGTAATCGGTTGTTGGTACCTCAAGAAGTATTAACAGTCGCATGAAGGATGTGAAAGCGAAAGATCACCAATTAATAAGTGCTTTTGACAATGGACGAGAGTACGATTGCTTGATTTGAATTTCCAAGTGTAGGGGTGATATTTACACACACGTGGGGATATGTGATTAGAGTTTAGATGAGAGAAAGGAGTGAAGAATAAAACTTGTATCTTTAATAGAGTTGATAGAAATTCCTAAGTAGAGAGGGAACCCTAGAAGGAAAACTTAAGAAATGCCGAAAGCTAGGTAATTCTATAGAACATATATAATCTTAAGTTAAATAATGAGAAAGTGTGAAGAATATGGGTGGATAATTTGCGGGCTGACGATAATAGAATTCCTTGTTAGAAAACCTATTTAGAAAACAAAAGTCGAAAAACCAAATTGATAGGATTTTGTGGGTAGTATCCGCTGAAAACCCTCAGGAGACAACACTCCTCCTACTAGGGACACCTAGAGGTTTAACGGCTTGTTGCACGAGCTCAGTGCAATCGCGTTTCCCTGCGAAAGTGCGGCTAGGTTAGATTTTTATTGAGAATAAATAAAACAATAAGTTTGCTCGAGGGCGAGCAAAAGATAAGTTTGGGGGTATTTGTTCATAACATAATATTGCATTTTGTATTCCCCATTCTTATGCATTTTACAATAAAAACAGGTGCTTTTGACCCATGTCTGCTACATGTTACAGGTTACAGGTTCTTGGCGCGAAAACAGTGAAAAACACAAAAGACGACACAAAAGAAGGAATTTTGACCAACAATTAGGAGGATCTTAGTAAAGCCCAGCAGAAGAACAGTTCACCATCAACAAGGCAACGCAAGATCCAAATTTGCGAGAAAACGGTTAAAAGATCCATCGCAAAGTGTTCACTGAAGATCTGGAATCACTGCAGAAGCCCAAATGGAAAAAGAACTAAAGAAATGAAAACTCCAGAAGAACTTGAAGAATACCAGAAAAGCCCATCAGTTGACCTCATCATTGGGCCGCGGATCCGCGGCCCAAGCGCGCCCATGCCGCGGATCCGCGGCCGTCTTGTGCCCTAGTGCGCAGGAAATTTTGCCAAAATTCTGTGGCGGCTATGGAAAGATTTTCTGGGGGTATATTTGTAATTGTGGACATGCGGTGCAATTGCAAACCTAGGGTTTCTATGTCCTATAAATAGAACCCAAGACCTTGTATTTTCTTATGCCTCTATTCATGAATAAAATTCTGTTTTCTTGAAGTTAGAGCGCATCAATCGTAAGTAGGTTATTTTCCTTGCCCTAGTTATAGTTTTTATATCTGCCCTAGGTAATTTATTTTTCTCGCCTTAGTTTAATTTATTTTAGCTTTTATTAATTTGAAATGATGTTTTCTCTCTTTAATAAACTCGTGTCTTCTTTCATCCCCTCAATGAGCGAGTAGTTTCCTCGCTTGTTAGGGTTAGGAATAGGGAAGGATTTGAGAGATGAAGATCTCTCATCTCTTTTCGTTGCTAAACTTTTATGAACATTAGAACTCCATGCATACCTTTTTATTCCGCTCCCTACGGCACTTTTACCCTCAAGGTAACGGTGATTCCGTAGTCTAAAGGACCGGATTTTAAGGTTTTCCATGGAGGTTAGGGTAAAGATTAAGAAAGGAAGGATAAGGATCTAGAGGAAGAATCAATCTTCCCAATCACCTAATCCCCTTTGTTAAGATTTACCATAACACTAATATGATATCTTTAATTAATAGCAATGGAAAGAGATGAAGATATTTGTTTACCAAATTTTCCCTAGACCTAATCCTAGCAAGTTTCTAATTCTACCTTCATACAACTTCAATCTTTAGGTTTAATTATAAATCCAAACACCATTTGGAATTAACTCGTAAGAACTTAAAGGAGATTTACACATCCCTGTGGACCGACCCGTATTCACCGGCTAGCTTCATGCGACGCCGTTCTTGATTGCGGTAAATATTTTTGATCGACAAAACATCTCTTAATCAGATTCCCACTGTGCTTTTAATTCCACCTTACCACGTTCAAGTGAACGTGCAAAACGGTGGATTTTAGGTACAGTCCCGAATCATATTGAGGCAATGAGAGATTGGAGGGGTTTCGTCTCTCCCAGTATTGGGGGCTGATGTTGCGCTGTGCTCGATTGGCTATAACAGGAAGTCCCTGGCCAGGGATGCTTCAGAGATATACTGGTAAGTATTATCAGTAGTTTCTCGACCCGTTATGAGCCTCACATCGGCACGACTTATCGAGTTACTGGGGTCTGACGTTTACCACCCCTAGACGAGATATGCGACATATCAGACGAAGAGACCGGACTTTACGGTAGTGTTAATGATTGGATTCGCAGGAGTGTGAGCAGGCTTGCTTGTTTATCTTCTGATCGCTCAATACCCGGGTGGCCGTTACGTTTAGCAGACCACTTGCGGCTCGTGAGTGTTTGATATGATCATCACCTACTGCCGGCGTATTGACTAGTCTTTAGAATCCTACACAGAGGTTTCCTGGCTCAAGCGAAACGGAGTAGGAGAACATATGTGATATGTGTAGGACCGAGATTAATAAGATATGTGATGCCGTATTATATTCTCGTGATTTATGACATCGGTCGGTTATATGTGATATAGCCGGGTTATCAGATCAAGTGTTGATTCGATAAGTTGTTGCATGTAATATTAGTCGGTTATATATGATTTAGACGGATTATTAAGTCATGTGTTGATTTAATAATCTAATGTATAATTATATATTTGATATATTAATTTACATTAACTAGTATTGGCTCACTTAAGATTTCTTTTCTCGCCTGATATTGTGCATTAAGTGTATATGTGATATATATTTGTGTACATCTTTTGTGTCATGTTTGATGATATATGCTTCAAAGGTGTGTAAGACTTACACCATGCTTGGTTTAATCCTAGGGTTTTAATTTCATAAGTAAATCAAAATAGGTGGCATTTAGTCATGGCTAGAAGCTTGGAGAAGCTTGCATGGTTCATTGACTAAGTCCACTTGTTTTGTTTTGCATAAGATATTTATTAACCCAACCATTATCCTAGCCATGGTTAACTCTCTACAAGGGTTAATATTTGATATTAACTCACCCATGGTTATCTTTCTCTACTTGATATTATTCATTAGAGATATTTCTTCTTCTTCTTCTTCTTCTTCTTAAAGCTTTCTAGCTTCATTGGAGATGAGAGAAAAAGAGTGAGAAAATTATTTCTGAAATGAGTAAAATTCCTACTTCATCATCCTCTACTACTTGCCATTTAGTATAGGGTGTTTGCTTCACTAATTCTACAATTAGTGAAGAGATAGCTTGGGTTAGTGTCTCCTCGACGTAGATCATCTTCAGCCTCGAAGACTTCGATGCAAGCTTGTTCATTTCTTCATGGGAGCCTCTCTAGAGTCCTGAAGTTCATGATCATAGCAAAGGGACTACTACACGGAGCTAATGAAGTGAAGGACTGGTCTACAAAGATTGTATTCCTTGTTCACTTTAGTTGTAAAGTTGTTTGCATACTTTTTGTCGGATTTTCTAGTAACGATTCTAGGGTTAGGGTTAGCTAGAACGGCAAATTATTGAAATTGGCATGAATGATGCCTCCCAAAACCTTGCAGCCTTGCTAGACAACCCTGCAGTGTTATTCCTTTTATGTCATTTCAATTGCACTTTCTTTTGTTGTTTTGATGGTTTGTGAATAGTGGTATTGTTAGGAAAAAAGAGTGGTTATGTAAATTAAGGTTTTCTTTGCTCATTTCCTTTGCCCAATATTTTCCCATTGAACTCCGCCCTAACCTTACTCAAGCTCTCCATAGGCACCCTACCCTACCAAGGTATCGGTGATCCCTAACCGTGACCAGTTGCGTTCAGTTTGACTGGAGGCGAAAGTCAAGAGACAAGAACGGACGGACAAGGGTCAATAAGCCGGATTTCACTAATACCGTACTTAAGCACCCTAATCCACGTTGTTGCCGATTACTCTAGCTTCAATAGTCAAGCTCGGCACAAAGGATTGAGTATGGGTTTCCCTAACTGTAACGCTTTAGAAAAATTGTTTAGGATAATTATATGATAATTAGTGATAATACATGTTTTTCCTTAAAAACCAAGATATGATTATTTTTCAACATAGACTTGAATATACCTATTTTAACTATGTAATTGTTAGTATTGATATTTAATTAGTCACCTATTAATTTCTAGTTTACTTATATTTTTCTTAATTAATTATTTTTAATTGTTATTTTAATCATACAATTATATACAAAATCGGTGATAATTACAAATTAGATTGGGTTAATACAAGTTTAGTGCACCATGACAACTTAACACTCACTTTGTTACATGTTCTTTCTTTTAAAAATTTTCTCAATGTTTCTAGACAATTCTAGGTGGAAGTTTAAAAAGAAAAGAAAATTAAAAGAAAATAATTAATAAGCAAAAGAATCATGGTGCATTGTTTATGAGGTATGGTGTGTGCTTTGACTTGGACCCATTCACCTTCATCCCCCCCCCCCTAATTTCTTGTTCTCAGCCAAAAGGGCAGCAAACCCCTCCCTCCCCCATTCCTTTTTCTCACTTGGTAAAATACCTCTCTATCTCCTCAAAAACTCCTCAAATCAACTCTAATTTCTTCTAAAATAATCATAAAATTTCCTTTGCCTAAATTATGCTTGGATCAGTTTAGCCGAGGCGTCCTGGTGAGTATATGTACACATCTATGGGGATATCGTCTGGATGGCACAAGGCGCCCGATAGTTAGGATTATTAGTAGTTCTTATATTTATATGCGTAGTATCCAAATCATTCATATCATGGCATTGCATTTTTTTTACATATGATATTATTACTTAGGACACTTGCACTATTACCATTGGTTCATGCCGAACGTGCACTATTCATGTGAACATACACGCCATTGGTAATTGCTATGTCACGGACACTATAGAACTTGCTTAAATCGGTATCTGTGCATTTGTATCATGTATTATATGTAGATTTTAGTTGTATACTCATGGCATAAAAATTGATATATAGGTTACTAGGTATATACCTCCTCGCATTATCAATCATACATAGCTTCTACTTCTAGTCATACATCACATGGTATATTATCGATATCATAGACATCCATTATTTCCGACATGTTCATATATTGTGATTCTTCTTAGAGATTTCAGTGTTTATGAGATTTATGGATTTTGGGGAAAACCGCAAGAATGTTATAAATCTATTATCATTTTAAAAAAATGTAAGTTGCGGTTTTCTCGTGTTATGATGTGTGTGGCGTCTACCATGAGTTTTCTCCATTCTTGAGCTTTATCATATACCCGATTCGAGGAGGGGGATGCACCGTCTGCGCCAGTGAAGTACCCCGGGGCAAGATAGACGTATTGAGAAGCCGTTGAGCCCGGCAGGGGAGCATTACCTACCGGTTATTATTGACTCGGCGGTTATCCGGTGGATACCGACCGGAGCAATGGGATGTGACAGATTTGAGAGCTGGTCTGAGAGACGGCTATTGAGATATTGAGATACTGAAACATTGGGATATTGAGATATTAAGATATTAAGATATTGAGATATACATATATTGTGTCGATGCTTGACACAGATTTTCTGTCGATTTCATTGATGATACTCCAGTTTTATTATACAAAATTTTTACCAAGATAAGAATACAGATTTTCCTATACCAGAAATATTCAGGTTTCATGTTTGGTTATGCATTCATGTCGCATTCATACTAGTGCATCACATCATGATTGTATATGTAGGTTGTAACACATTTGCGTGCATGCTTACGATAGCCTTGTTAGGTGTTACTTTCTACTCACGAGTTGGCAACTCACCCCCGTTGTGCCAAAGTATCTTGCAGGTCTGACCCATCTGTAGGATTGCTTGGCACGACAGCAAGGTTTCGGGAGACATCGTCCATGCCATTTTCAAAAATTTGCCGTACAAAACAATCCTAACCTTAGAATCTTAACTAAAGATTTAGACAATACAATGTGTAAACTAGTTTACATCTAAGTGAGTAGGGATTACAACCTTTGTAGTCCGGTCCTTTACTTCTTTAGCTCCTTGTAGTAGTCCCTTCGCTCCAAGTAGTGATCTTGCGGACTCTTGAACGGCTCCACAAGAAGAAAGCAACGAGCTTGCATGAAGTCATCGAGGCCGAAGATGATCTACGTCGAGAAGTCACTAACCCAAGCTACCTCTTCACTAATATGGGATTAGTGAAGCTAACACCCTATACTAAAGTGATAATCTAGTAGAGGATAATGAAGTAGGATTTTTTCTCACTTTAGAATTGATTTTCTCACTAATTTTAAGCTCCTCTCAATAACATAGAGAGCTCTCTCTTGAGCTTGAGGAAGAAGAAGCAAATAATGGATGAGAGAGTGAATCGCAACCGTGGGTGAGAAAATATCTAATACCACTCATGTAGAGACTTAACCATAGGTTTAGATAATGGTTGGGTTAATAAATATCTAGTATAAGACAAAACTAGTGGACTAGTCAATGGATCTCCAAGCTTCTACAAGCTTCATGCCATGTGACCATTATCCAACTAATAATTGATTTACAATAAATAAATAAACCCTTCATTATCATTAGTATGGTGTAAGTCTCATACACCCATGTTACATGTGGTATCAACCATGACACATAAACGATACACAATTAATATATATCACATATATATTAAGTGTGCACATGTGAGAAAAAGAAATGCTTAAGTGAGCTAATATTAGTTAATGTAAATTAATATATCAAATATATATAATTATACATTAAATCATTAAATCAACACTTGATTTAATAATCCGGTTATATCTCATACGACCGACTAATATTATTTGTATTAATTTATCGAATCAACACTTGATTCGATAACCCGGCTATATCTCATATAACCGATCGATACAGTATCGACTTATCGAATCAACATTTCACTCGATAACCTGGCTATATCTCATATAATCGATCGATACCTTATATCGTGAGAATAGAATATGGTATCATATACTTGTATTAATCTCGGTCCCGCACATATCACATATGTGCTCCTACTTCGTTTTGCCTGAGCCAATGAAACCTCTGTGTAGGACTCTAAAAACTCGTCAACACGCTGGCAGTAGGTGATGATCACATCAAGCACCCACAAAACGTCAGCGGTACTAGCTGGACGTAACGGCTACCCGGGTATTGAACGATCAGAAGATCAGCAAGCAAGCCCGCTCCAACTCCTGCAAAAGCCTGTTAGTAACACTACCGTATAGTTCGGTCTGTCTGTCTGATATGTCGCATATCTAGTATAGGGGTGGTAAACGTCAGACCCCAGTAACCGATAAGTCATGTCAATATGAGGCTCATAATAGGTAGAGAAACTACTGATAACTCTTATCAATAAATCTCCGTATCATCCCTAGCCAGGGACTTATCGTTATAACCAATCGAGCACAGCGCAACATCAACCCCTAATACCAGGAGAGACGAATCCCCTCCTATCGCTCATTGCCTCTATGTGATTCAAGACTGTACCCAAAAGCCACCGTTCTGCATGTTCTCTTGAACGTGGTAAGGTGGAAACCAAAGTACAGTGGGAATCACACAAGACTCTATGATGATCTCGGGTCAACAGACTAACCTGCACCAGTGTCACTAGAGAACTGCTATCTGACGATAGGTATAATACCAACTAGGAGTTCTCGGCGAGTCCGTTTAGTGTACCCAGTCTCCACTGAGCACCCGTATACCATCTTTGATGTGAAACACCAATGGATGTGGGATCATCCATCGCCCATCATATGGGTCAAGATGCGCATACGCTAGTTTACTCTGGAGTATCAATGCTCTGTCTCGATACACCCTCGACTAGGAACAATCATAGGATGTACTTGTGGACTACCCTTGGCCCCACTAGTATGATCTCCATCATAGTCCTAGTAGTCAAGTACACTTCCTAAGGGTTTTATCAACATATGAGAGCAAGACGGTATCACAATACAAGTCAATATGTTAAGAAAAAGAGCAACCAAATAGTATACTATCATGCCGAGCAAGAAAGTCCTCTCTATATATATCTAAGCATCCACTATAATATACATCTTATGTACAATAATGGCCTCTAGGGCATATACTGTAGGGTTACTAGGCACTCTAACAAGGGTTAAGAAGGCATCAACCATGCCCGATTAAAATTTTAGCCGTGCCGAACAACCCTAAACAAGATCTTTGCTAGATTATTAGGGTTTCACATGGATGTAAATAACATTTACGACAAAGTGAATACGAAATACAACCTTTGTAGATTGGTCCTTCACTTCTAAAGCTCCTTGTTGTACTCCCTTAACTGCGATCATGGTTCTCCCGGGCTCTTGCATGGCTTCACGAAGCGAAAGAAGCGTCCTTGCTTGAAGTCTTTGAGGCCGAAGATAATCTACGTCGAGGGAATACCAACTCAAGCTACTACTTCACTAACTAGAGAATTAGTGAAGCAAACACCCTAAACTAAAGTGCTAGTCTAGTAGAGGATGGAGAAATAGGAAGTGGGTTCACTTTAGAATTTATTTTCTCACAATGTTTCTCACTTTGGATCAAACCCTAGAGAGCTTTTTAGCTCAAGGAAGAAGATGAAGAAATAAAAAGAGAAAGATAATGATCAAGTCAAGTGAGCTAACCATGGATGAGTGAGTATCATATACTAAATCATGTAGAGACATAACCATGGCTAATCCTAATGGTTGGATTAACAAATATCCAAAGTAAAAACAAACTTAGTGGACTTAGTCAATCCATCCACAAGCTTCATGCATTTTTCTAATCTTCCACTAATTTTGTAATTACTTTAAATATTAAACCCAATATAATAAATAGCATGGTGTAAGTCTCTTACACCCATGAATGTTGTATCAACAACCATGATACAAAAAGAAAACACATTTTAATATATATCACATATATATTAAAGTTGTGCACATGTGAGAAAAATCCTTAAGTGAACAAATGTTAGTTAATGTAAATTAGTATATCAAATATACAATTATACACTAAATTATTAAATCAACACTTGACTTAATAATCCGGTTATATCTCATATAACCGACTAACATCCAATGCATCGACTTATCGAATCAACACTTGATTCGATAATCCGGCTACATCACATATAACCGACCGATAAAAAAAGTCGCGAGAATAGAATACGGTATCACATACATGCATTATTCTCGGTCCCGCACATATCACATAGTGCTCCTATTTCATTTTGCCTGAGCCAGTAAAACCTCTATGCAGGACTCTAAAGACTCGTCAATACGCCGGCAGTAAGTGATGATCACATCAAGCACCCACAAGCTGTCAGCGGTACAAGCTGGACGTAACGGCTACGTGGGTATTGAGCGATCAAAAGATAAGCAAGCAAGCCCGCTCAAACCCCTATAAAAGCCTAACGGTAACACTTCCCGTACAGTCTGGTCTCCTCGTCTGATATGTCGCATATCAAATCTAGGGGTGGTAAACGTCAGACCCCAATAACCGATAAGTCGTGCCGATGTGAGGCTCATAACGGGTCGAGAAACTACTGGTAACACTTACCAGTAAATCTCTAAATCAGCCTTGGCCAGGGACTTCCCTGTTATGGCCAATCGAGCACAGCGCAACATCAACCCCCAATACAGGGAGAGACGAAACCCCTCCTATCGCTCATTGCCTCCTTGTGACTCGGGACTGCACCCAAAAACCACCATTTTGCATGCCCTCTTGGACGTGGTAAGGTAGAAATCAAAGCACAGTGGGAATCACTCAAGACTCTATGACGATCTCGGGTCTACAGACTAACCTGTACAAGTGTCACCAGAGAACTGCCATCTGACGTGAGGTATAATACCATCTGGGAGTTCTTGGCGAGTCCGTCCAATGTACCCAGTCTCCACTGAGCACCCGTATACTGTTAGTGTATATGCCCTAGAGGCCATTACTGTATCATACTAGTATGTATATTACTTAATGGAAGCTTGGGATATTCACCTTGTATTGACAATCTTGCTCAATATAGTAGTATGCTACTTGGTTTGTTTCTGCTTTAATGTGTACATGTGTTTATTTTAGTATATCACATTTACACATTAGTGGAGCCCTTAGGATCTTTGCTTGATTACCAGCGTTGTGATGGCAGTCACACTAGTGGGGGCTGGGTAATCTATAAGCACATCCTTATGCAGGTCCCTAGTCGCAGGACTATCGAGATAGGGCATCGATACTCCGGAGTAGACTAGCGTATGCGCTTCTCATCCCAGTGTGGGAGACGGTCTGTCCCACAGCCGTCAGTACGTCGTACTTGAGATAGTATGCGGGTGCTCGTTGGGTTACGAGTATACTGGACAGGACTCGTCGGGAACTGTTGGTTGGTACTTTACCTATCATCAATTATCAGTTACCAGGTGACATGAGTACAGCATAGTCCGCTGACTTGACACTGTCACTTCGCCTCAAGTGTGTTCCCACTGTACTTAGATTACTACCCTACCACGGCTCAAAGGAGTCGTGCAAACAGGTAGTAGTTGGGTGCAGTCCCGAAGCACTTGGAGGCAGTGACGGTTAGACAGGATTCGTCTCTCCCGGTATTGGGGGTTGACATCGCGCTGTGTCTAGGAGAGCCATTACACGAGTAGTCCCTGTCCAGGGCAAGCGAGATATACTGGTAGGTTTCCAGTGTTATCTCAGGGTGTTCTGGTCTTCACTCCGACACGACTTGTACCGCTATTAGGGGACTGACGTTTACCGCCCCCTAGGCCCGCCATGCGATGTATCAAACGAACAGACCGGACTGTACGGAGTTTGTCACATTCAGGCTCAGTAGGAGTTCAGATGGGTTTCACCTCGTCAGTCTTCTTGTCGGCATCTACCTGGGGACCGTTACGCACAGCTATTGCCGCTTGCGGTCTGTGGTTAAACCCACTGCCAGGGTAGTGTCGAGTCTTTAGAGTCCCACACAGAAAGCTATTCGCCTTTAGGCAAAAGAGTAGAGGTCGCATGGTTTTGCGACAGGTCGCATGGTTTTGCGACAGGGTTCGGTCATATCCGCGCACTTGTGCACGTTTAGTGACCGGGCAGTTTTTACTAGCGGGCTTTGGTTTAAGCCAGATCCTAGTATACGTTTTGGGATTGGTTTTATCTCGTTTGTATTCATGTTCCTCGGAACGCGGATGCGGGTGTGTATGCACAGTTGACAGAGAGACAGGGGCAGAGGATTCTCATTGGGGTTGTTGACTGTTGACTGTTGACCATTGACTTTTTGCTAAACCCTAATGAGAATAAGAAATATGATTAGCTATGATATTAATTAAGTATTATAGTGACATGGTTGTTGGGGGGTTGACTTTGTTGACTTGTTGACTTTGTTGACCGTTGACTAGGTTGGACTAGTTGACCATCATCATTACAATGGTTGTCATTTTCATGCAAAAACTTTTGCTTGCTTGTTGTAGTTTGCAAAATGAGTGCATGAAATGATATTGCCTTTTGTGAGATGATAACCATCACATAATACTTGATTATCATTATGGCTCATGATGCTTTTGGATTATGAGAGGTTGGATGAGAAAAGTGTGGCTCATTCTTTGATTTTCTTTCTCTCTCTTGAGCTCTCTCATTCTCTAGCTCTCTCCCTCTTCCTCTGCTCTCTCTAGCTCATGGCAAACCATTCTCATGTGTTGAGACTCATTGCCTTAGAGATAAAAAGACACCAAAACAATCCTCTACTCATTCTAGTTCATAAGGCCTAGCAAGCCAAGTGTTCTAGTTTCTTCAAAGTTCGAAGAAGAAGCCAAAGGTAGAAGCTTTCAGGTGGATCCATCTTCGGCTCTAGGAGACGACGAGGTGAGGCCGATCCGTACACCGGGAGGAGTTGAAGACGAAGGAGTTCAAGAAAGGTATAGCCCCCTAACCGAGTAGGTAAAACTCTAGTTTGGTTGTTAGTTAGTTGTTTAACAAAGATCCGTATTTTTAGTCCATGTTACCACCTTCTTGAAAAGCGTTTTTCACCACTTCCGCAACCCCGTAAGTACCGGGGAAGGGTAGCATGGACTTACAGTGGTATCAGAGCCTATTTAAACACTATCTAACATGTTAGCAAAGTAACTAGAAGTTCGATCGAAGAAAAAGTCGCGAAACGAACCCGTTATATCAAGTTTCTGCCGAATTTGTTTTCTGTTCAAAAAATGATAAATCTTATCTTAAAAATCGGCTCAGGCTTTTGTTTAAACACCCAAGAAATTTGGTCCATCGAATCGGTCAAAGCGCCGCAGAAACGCGGCGGGAGCATGCTCCCGCCGCGGTTCCGCGGCCGAGTTGACTCGGTCGAGGAAAAGGTTTCTTGCAGAGTGTGTCTTGGGTTGTTTTGGGATTTTTAAAATATGTTTTTTCTGCCCAGATTTTCCAGAAAGAAAAATTTGAGTTTGGGGCCTAAAAATCCGTATTTTGATCGAACTTCTAAAGACTTAAGCTGACGGGTATATATCTGTGATGTATGTATTGAACGTCCGCTAATCGCTATACGTCGATTAGTAGGGGTTATACATATCTGTGATCTGTAATGTTAATGGTATGTGTATATGAATTCATTGGATTGTCGCGGATGAATAGCCGGGGGGTTATGAGATGAGAGTTTTCTTTTATCTTTCAATTCATGTAATATGTAAATTGATGTAATATTATTTTTGGTTGCACAACCGGGTCGGGGTTGTAGCCGTCATTGTATAATTTCTTTTTACTATTTTTGCTCCTAGGATAGACCCAAGGTGGGGTGCACAAACTACCGGGTATCTCGAAGTGCCGAGTGGCCTACTCACGTCGTTGAGGGAGGTTGCTCCACTTTGGATATTTGGCAGGTAGTTTGCCGCACCCGTAGGGGTCTAGGATGGGGTATTGGCTATTCAACGCGACCGTGTAATCCGCTTTTCGTTACAGGCTCGTACGAATTGCGGATTCCTAGTATATCCAATGTGTTCATCTGTGATCTGAAATGGTTATCATTGCAATATATCTATATATGATATTATTTAGGCGTTGCTTATGTTTTGCAGCCGTGCTAGCCCAGCCCCCGCTATGTCGTTAGTTAAGTAACCTAACGGGTAATGACGGGGCCCCGTGGCGAATGCGAATGGCATAAGCGTATGTCATATTTTGGTTGTTTTCTGCAATGGTAGGATTAAATGATGGGACGCATTAAAAGAACTAATGCAAAAAAATAAAGTAAGTAAAAGTCGTTGGAACACTTTCAAAACCACTCGGTTTCTTTTCAAAATAACTTTTAAACACGGAGCTTAAGCCACTCCTTTTAAAAGCTATCTCGTTCCATCGATTATATCAAGTTCACTACGTTCACAGTTTTGCCAAAACCATCCGTAGCCCTCCATCATTTCAGTTAAATATTCGGTAGTATTCAAGCTATGTATTTTGACCTCACGCCAAGGCATAGTGATTGGTAGCTGCCGGATATTTATCTGTTGCATAGATAGAATGCGTTGGTTTGAGACAGTCGTACTGCCATTTTGGCCTACGTCAAGGGTAGGTACGGGTGGGTTCAAATTAACCTGGATAATGATGGAAAGAACTTGACATGTGACTTATGACATTTTGACCACACGCCAAGGTCATAAGAGCATGGGGCAAAAATCCACATCGGGAGTTTCAAAAGAACTGAAACTTGCTAGCACTGCATACCATTTGGAGTGTGATGATTCTGGTAGGATTCCTTCAGTTTTGTCACGCGATGATATTTGGATCCCGATCCTACTGTGAGTATATGCTACTCCTCGGGAAATTTCTCACTAAACGATCAATGCTATAAACCTAGTTGGTGTCTAGAAAGGTGTTAGCGGGGCTACGCCCCAAGGGAAAAGAGGTTCTTAAATTAAGGAACTTCGCAAAAGCGTTGGAAAACCTCCCTCAAAGTACCGACACCAGCCTGGCCGAACGGTTAAGCAAGTATTGTACGGTGAGATTGATCCTGACTAATTCTTCCTTTTTGGTTTGAGGAGGGATTCGAGAGACAGTGGGAGCCATCCTGTTTAGACAAATTAAAAACCACTCTAAACTTGCAAGAGCACCATGCTAAAGTGTTTCTTCTCTCTCTCCTAATTGCAGCGACCAAACATCATGACCGGACTTAAGTTATTACTAGATAAAAACATACTGACAGGGCCAAACTACAAAGATTGGCTCAGGAATGTCAAAATGGCAATCACTTATGACAAGTTAGGGTATCTCCTTACCACCAAAGCTCCCCTGTCCCAGGTCCCACCTCCAGCGTTGTGGATAAGGAAATCCGTAAGACTTGGGAGATCGATTGCGCGAAGGCCAAGTGCCTCGTGCTTGCTTCTATAGACAACGAACATCAGAGGAGGCACGAGAATATGGACCTCGAATCTATATTTCTCCATACAAAAGAACTGTATGGAGAGCAATCTCATATCACAAGATACGAAGTGTCGAAGAAGCTATTTTCGGTAAGGTTGGCCATCGGATCATCGGTAGTGGAACACGTACTTAAGATGATTGGCTTCATTGAGGAGCTCGCGGAACTTGGGACCACGTTAGAGAACGAGCTCTATACGGACTTGATTCTCCAGTCCCTTCCTTCCACTTACACCCAGTTTATCCTGAACTTCAACTTACAAGAAAAAGGAGTTGAACTTTCAGAACTCCTCAACATGCTGAGAAGTACAGAGGGCACCCTACAGAAAGGTAGGGAAACATCCACTTCGTTTGTAGGAGGATCTTCCTCTTCTAGATCCAAGGCGAAAGCCAAGGGAAAGAAGAAGAAAGCCCCCGCCAAACCAAGGGGCGGTGTTAGTAAAGTGGATACGAAGGGAAAGACAAAAGCAACAAAGATAGCGGGGAAGCTTATAGGGAAGGAAGAGTGCTTTTTCTGTCATAAGAGTGGTCACTGGAAAAAAGATTGCAGGGCTTGGAAAGCCAGAACACAGGATCTGAAGCAAGTTGCGGCTTCAGCTTCAGGTGTGTATGTTATTGAAAACTGTCTATCAATAAACTCTACTTCCTGGGTATTGTATACCGGATCAGGATCTCATATCTGTAATTCTTTGCAGGCGTTGAGAAACCGTAGGGTTTTGAAGGCAGGTGACATGACCCTCAAAGTTGCAAACGGAGCTAGCATGGATGCTAAGGCCGTGGGGGACTATCACCTGGGGTTGTCAGATGGACACGTTTTGGTTTTGCATAATTGCTATTTTGTACCCAATGCAACTTGTAATATCATTTCTGTATCTTTATTATCTAAAGAAGGTTATGAATTTGCATTTGTAAGTAATGTTGTAAACATTCACCTTAATCAGGTTCTGATTGGGTCAGGTACATTAAGCAATGGTATATACGTACTAAACCAACCACAGATTTTCAATGTCCAGAATACACACAAAAGAAAGTCTCCGGAAATAAATCAGACTTTCTTATGGTATTGTAGACTGGGTCACATCAATGAGAGAAGGTTGACGAAGTTACATACAGAAGGATATTTGAATCCGTTCGAATATCAATCGTATGCCACTTATCAATCCTGTCTCAAAGGAAAGATGACAAAGACTCCGTTCACTGGACACGGAGTAAGAGCGAGCGAGCTCTTGGGACTCGTACACAGCGACGTGTGCGGTCCAATGTCTACACATGCGCGAAGCGGTTATTCTTACTTCATTACTTTTACGGATGACTTTTCAAGGTACGGTTATGTCTTCTTAATGAAACATAAATCCGAAGCCTTTGGAAAGTTCCAGGAATATAAGAATGAAGTAGAAAAACAAACCGGCAAAAGTATCAAGACACAAAGATCGGATCGAGGTGGTGAATACTTGAGTGCCGAGTTCCTGGACTACTTAAAAGAGAATGGAATTCTCTCTCAGCTTACTCCTCCATACACTCTGCAACATAACGGTGTATCGGAGAGACGGAACCGGACCCTATTGGATATGGTACGTTCCATGATGAGTAACACTGAGTTACCGCGATCATTCTGGGGATATGCACTAGAATCAGCTGCATACCTTTTGAACCGAGTTCCAACTAAGAATGTGCCTACCACACCATATGAGATATGGAGTGGGAAGAAACCCTATCTTCAATATGTGAAGATCTGGGGATGTCCGGCTTTGGTCAAAAAGCATCATGCGGACAAACTCGAGGCACGCTCAGTACTGTGCAAGTTTGTGGGATACCCAAAGAACTCCAGGGGGTATCTCTTCTATTACGCAGAGGAACAAAAGATCATTGTTTCTCGTAATGCCTATTTTCTGGAACACCGGTTCTTAGAATAGGAAACAAGTGGGAGCGAAATAGAACTGTAAGAAATTCCAGAACCACAGACTATAACTGAAAGCTTAGTAGAACCAGAGGGTTCAAAAGAACATGACATTCCTACGCCGCTCCGCAGGATTAGTAGGAAGTCTCATCCGCCCGAGAGATACTACGGTTTTCTCATAGACGGGGATAGAGAGGATTGCATCATTGATTATGATGAGCCGACTAGCTTCCAGCAGGCCATTCAAAGCGTTGACTCGGTAAAATGGCTGGATGCAATGCGGACCGAAATGGAGTCCATGTACACCAACAAAGTATGGACGTTGGACGTTGCTCCAGATGGGGTAAAACCCGTAGGATGCAAGTGGATCTTCAAAAGGAAGATTGGTGTAGATGGACAGGTTGAGACCTATAAAGCTAGACTGGTTGCAAAGGGTTTTCATCAAAGACTTAGTTTGGACTATGACGAGACCTTTTCTCTAGTAGCTATGCTGAAATCCATTCGGATCCTTCTTGCCATTGCTGCCTTCCACGATTATGAAATTTGGCAGATGGACGTAAAGACCACTTTTCTAAATGGAAATTTAGAGGAGTGTGTTTATATGGACCAGCCAGAGGGTTTCATTCAGAGTGAGAGCAGCGGAAAGGTGTGCAAGTTGCTTAAGTCCATCTACGGACTGAAGCAGGCATCGCGGAGTTGGAACATCTGTTTTGATGAGACGGTCAAGGAATTTGGCTTTATCAAAAATCCAGATGAACCATATATCTATAGTAGATTTGTAGCGAGAACTGTAGTATTCCTCGTTTTATACATGGATGACATTCTCTTAATAGGAAATGACATTCCTATGCTACAATCTGTCAAGGTGTTCTTGTCACACAGGTTCTCCATGAAAGACCTGGGTGATGCCTCATACATTCTGAGGATCCGGATCTATCGTGACAGATCCAAGAGGATACTGGGACTCTCACAGTCCAGGTACATCGACACCATACTGAAAAGATTCAGTATGGAAGATTCCAAGCGCGGTAATCTACCGGCTTGTCACGGGATCACCCTTTCCAAAGAGATGTCTCCCAAGACTGATTTGGAAAGGGATCGCATGTCTATTATACCCTACGCTTCTGCGGTAGGCTCTATAATGTATGCGATGTTATGTACCAGACCAGATGTAGCTTATGCACTGAGTGTGGTAAGCCGGTATCAGTCAAACCCTAGGGAGAAACACTGGATAGTAGTAAAGAACATTCTCAAGTACCTGAGAAGGACTAAGGAGATGTTCTTGGTGTATGGCAGAAAAGACCTACAGATCGAGGCCTTTGCTAACTCCAGCTTCCAGAGTAATAAGGATGATTCCAAGTCCATGTCAGGTTATGTCTTTACCCTCAATGGAGGGGCGGTGTGTTGGAAGAGTTCCAAACAGGAAACCGTTGCTGACTCGACGATGGAAGTGGAATATATCGCTGCTGCACATGCCGCAAAAGAAGCTGTCTGGATAAGGAAGTTCTTAACTGAACTTCAGGTGGTTCCGTCCATTGTTGATTCAATACCGCTGTATTGCGACAACAACGGGGCTATAGCTTTAGCGAAGGAACCCAGGTCCCATCAGAGATCCAGACACATCTTGAGGCGGTATCACCTGATCAGCGAGATCGTGGGTCGCCAGGAGATCAAGGTTCGGAGAGTTTCTACAGAAGACAACACTGCTGATCCACTTACAAAGGCCTTACCCCAGACTCAGTTCGAGCGGCTAATCGAGATGATAGGTCTTCGATACGCCAGTACATGGCCTTAGTGCAAGTGGGAGATTGTTAGTGTATATGTCCTAGAGGCCATTACTGTATCATACTAGTATGTATATTACTTAATGGAAGTTTGGGATATTCACCTTGTATTGACAATCTTGCTCAATATAGTAGTATGCTACTTGGTTTGTTTCTGCTTTAATGTGTACATGTGTTTATTTTAGTATATCACCTTTACATATTAGTGGAGCCCTTAGGATCTTTGCTTGATTACCAGCGTTGCGATGGAAGTCACACTAGTGGGGACTGGGTAATCTATAAGCACATCCTTATACAGGTCCCTAGTCGCAGGACTATCGAGACAGGGCATCGATACTCCGGAGTAGACTAGCGTATGCGCTTCTCATCCCAGTGTGGGAGACGGTCTGTCCCACAGCCGTCAGTACGACGTACTTGAGATAGTATGTGGGTGCTCGTTGGGTTACGAGTACACTGGATTGGACTCGTCGGGAACTGTTGGTTAGTACTATACCTATCATGAGTACAACTTAGTCCGCTGACTTGACACAGTCACTTCGCCTCGAGTGTGTTCCCACTGTACTTAGATTACTACCCTACCACGGCTCAAAGGAGCCGTGCAAACAGGTAGTAGTTGGGTGCAATCCCGAAGCACTTGGAGGCAGTGACGGTTAGACAGGATTCGTCTCTCCCGGTATTAGGGGTTGACATCGCACTGTGTCTAGGAGAGCCATTACACGAGTAGTCCCTGGCCAGGGCAAGCGAGATATACTGGTAGGTTTCCAGTGTTATCTCAGGGTGTTCTGGGCTTCACTCCGACACGACTTGTATCGCTATTAGGGGACTGACGTTTACCGCCCCCTAGGCCCGACATGCGATGTATCAGACGAACAGACCGGACTGTACGGAGATTGTCATATTCAGGCTCATTAGGAGTTCAGATGGGTTTCACTTCGTCAGTCTTCTTGTCGGTATCTACCTGGGGACCGTTACGCACAGCTAGTGCCGCTTGCGGTCTGTGGTTAAACCCACTGCCAGCGTAGTGTTGAGTCTTTAGAGTCCCACACAGAAAGCTATTCGCCTTTAGGCAAAAGAGTAGAGGTCGCATGGTTTTACGACAGGTCGCATGGTTTTGCGACAGGTTCGGTCATATCCGCGCATTTGTGCACGTTTAGTGACCGGGCAGTTTTAACTAGCGGGCTTTGGTTTAAGCCAGATCCTAGTATACGTTTTGGGATTGGTTTTATCTCGTTTTTATTCGTGTTCCTCGGAACGCGGATGCGGGTGTGTATGCACAGTTGACAGAGAGACAAGGGCAGAGGATTCTCATTGGGGTTGTTGACTGTTGACTGTTGACCGTTGACTTTTTGCTAAACCCTAATGAGAATAAGAAATATGATAACAATGATATTAATTAAGTATTATAGTGACATGGTTGTTGAGGGGTTGACTTTGTTGACTTGTTGACTTTGTTAACCAGTTGACTAGGTTGGACTAGTTGACCATCATCATTACAATGGTTGTCATTTTCATGCAAAGACTTTTGCTTGCTTGTTGTGGTTTGCAAAATGAGTGCATGAAATGATAACTATCACATAATACTTGATTATCATTATGGCTCATGATGCTTTTGATTATGAGAGGTTGGATGAGAAAAGTGTGGCTCATTCTTTGATTTGCTTTCTCTCTCTTGAGCTCTCTCATTCTCTAGCTCTCTCCCTCTTCCTCTTGCTCTCTCTAGCTCAAGGCAAACCATTCTCATGTGTTGAGACTCATTGCTTTAGAGATAAAAAGACACCAAAACAATCCTCTACTCATTCTAGTTCACAAGGCCTAACAAGCTAAGTGTTCTAGTTTCTTCAAAGTTCGGAGAAGAAGCCAAAGGTAGAAGCTTTCAGGTGGATCCATCTTCGACGCAAGGAGACGACGAGGTGAGGCCGATCCGTACACCGGGAGGTGTTGAAGACGAAGGAGTTCAAGAAAGGTATAGCCCCCTAACCGAGTAGGTAAAACTCTAGTTAGGTAGTTAGTTAGTTGTTTAACAAAGATCCGTATTTTGAGTCAATGTTACCACCCTCTTGAAAAGCGTTTTTCACCACTTCCGCAACCCCGTAAGTACTGAAGAAGGGTAGCATGGACTTACATATACCATCTCTGATGTCAAACACCAATGGATATGGGATCATCCATCACTCATCTCATGCGTCGAGAAGCGTAGACGCTAGTCTACTCTGGTATATCGATACCCTGTCTCGATACACCTACGACTAGGAACATTAAAGGAAGTACTTATGGACTACTCTGTCCCCACTAGTATGATCTGCATCATAGTCAAGGTAGTCAAGTACACATCTTAAGGGCTTTACCAACATGTAACTATAAGACACCATCAAGAGACAAGTATACATGTTAAGATAAAAAGAAACCAGATAGCATACTATCATATCGAGCAAGAAAGTCCTCTCTATATATGTCCAAGCATCTAATATAATATACATCATCTGTACAATACTGGCCTCTAGGGCATACATACAACTAACAATCTCCCACTTGCACTAGGGCCAGCTGCTATAGTATTGCATACCAAGCATCCCGAACAGTCTCTCAAACTCTATCTGGGGAATGGCATTCGTGAGTGGATCCGCAGTGTTGTTCTTTGTGTCAACCGTCCTGACCTCGATCTCCCGGCGATCAACTATCTCCCGGATCAGCTGATACCGCCTCAGAATAAGCCTGGATCGCTGATGGGATCTGGGTTCCTTGGCCAAAGCCACCGCTCCATTGTTATCACAATACAAAGGTATTAGATGCTCAATGGAAGGAACCACTCCAAGTTCAGTAATAAACTTCTTGATCCAGACAGCCTCTTTGGCAGTATCGTTGGCAGCGATGTATTCAGCCTCCATCGTCGAGTCTGCCATGGTTTCCTTCTTGGAACTCTTCCAGCTAACCGCCCCTCCGTAAAGGGTAAAGACAAATCCCGAGTGCGACTTAGAGTTGTCCTTATCACTCTGGAAGCTCGAATCGGTAAAGGACTCCAATTGGAGTTCTCCGTTACCATACACCAAGAGCATCTCTTTAGTCCTTCACAAGTACTTGAGAATGCTCTTCACAGCTGTCCAGTGACTCTCTCCAGGATCAGCTTGATACCTACTTACTACACTTAGTGAGTGTGCTACATCGGGTCTGGTACATAGCATCGCGTACAAGATAGGGCCTACAGCCGAAGCATAGGGTATCCCTTGCATGCGAGCTCTCTCCAAATCAGTCTTGGGAGACATCTCTTTGGAGAGAGTGAGTCCAGAGATCGTGGGTAAGTTCCCATGCTTAGATTCTTCCATACTAAACCTCTTTAGTATGATGTCAATGTACCTAGATTGGGACAATCCTAATTTCCTTTTAGATCTATCTCTATAGATCATAATTCCCAGTATGCAGGAGGCATCACCTAGATCTTTCATTGAGAATCATTGTGATAAGAAGAGCTTGACCGATTGCGGCATAGGAATGTCATTTCCTATCAAGAGTATGTCGTCCACGTATAATACGAGGAAGACAACCTTACTCTCTGCCACCTTCTTGTAGATACAAGGTTCATCTACGTTTTTGACGAAATCAAACTCTTTGATAACGACGTCAAAGCAGATGTTCCAACTCCGCGATTCTTGCTTTAATCCATAAATGGATTTAAGCAGCTTGCACACCTTCCCGCTGCTCCCACTAGCTACGAAGCCCTCTGGCTGAGTCATGTACACGCTCTCTTCTAAATCACCGTTTAGAAAGGCGGTCTTAACATCTATTTGCCAGATTTCGTAGTCATGATATGCAGCGATGGCAAGCATGATCCAGATGGATTTAAGCATAGCCACTGGAGAAAAGGTTTCGTCATAGTCCACACCTGGTCTTTGACAAAAATCTTTTGCAACAAGTCTAGCTTTGAAAGTCTCCACTTTCCCATCTACACCAAGTTTTTTCTTGAAGATCCACTTGCTCCCAATGGGTTTTACCCCTTCAGGAGAATCTTCCAAAGTCCATACTTTGTTGGTGTACATGGATTCCATCTCGGACCGCATTGCATCCAGCCATTTCACTGAGTCCCCACTCGAAGCTAGTTGGGTCATCATCAACCATGATGCAATCCTCGCTCCCACCATCCATGAGAAAATCGTAGTATCTCTCAGGTGGGTGAGGAACCCTACTAGATCGGCGGAGTGGCTGGGGTTCATCGGGAACTACCGAATCCTCTGATTCCACTAAATCTTCAGTTTGAGTTTGTGTAGCCGGAATTTCTTCCAGTTCTACCTCGTCGCAACTAATTTCTTTTGTAAGAAGTTCCATTTCTAAAACGGTGGCATGTCGAGAAACAAACACTTTTTGTTCCTCAGTATGGTAGAAAAGATATCCAACTGAATGTTTGGGATATCCCACATACTTGCATAGAACTGACCGTCCCTCGAGTTTGTCCGGATTTTGCCTTTTGACATAGTCCGGACAACCCCATATCTTAACTCGTTTAAGACATGGTCTCTTCCCACTCCATATCTCATATGGTGTGGTAGGTATAGATTTAGATGGAACTTGATTCAATAGGTATGCTGCTGTCTCCAACGCATACCCCCAGAAAGAAATAGGTAACTCAGCTGTGCTCATCATAGAGCTCACCATATCTAATAGGGTGCGGTTCCTCCGTTCCGATACACCGTTGTGCTGTGGTGTATATGGAGGAGTTAGCTGAGAGAGAATCCCATTCTCTTTTAGGAAGTCCAGGATTTCATTACTCAAGTATTCACCTCCTCGATCAGATCGAAGGATTTTAATACTTTTCCCGGTTTGGTTCTCGACTTCTTGTTTATATTCTCTAAATTTCTCAAAAACTTCTGATTTGTGTTTCATCAGGAACACATACCCGAATCTAGAGAGATCGTCAATGAATGTAATGAAGTACGAAGAACCATCCCTGGCATGTGTAGACATGGGACCACATACATCACTATATACTAGTCTCAAGAGTTCCGTAACTCTTTCTCCGTGTCCCGTAAACGGAGTTTTGGTCATCTTTCCTTTGAGACATTACTGGCAAGTATCATAAGATGAAAATTCAAAAGGATTCAAATATCCATCCTTATGCAACTTAGCTAGCTGTGTCGCATTGATGTGACCTAATCTACAATGCCACAACAAGGATTCATTCAGTTCTAAACTCTTCCTCTTGTGTGTGTTTGTTATGCTTAGAACTGTTGATTGATTTAGAACATAAACGCCATTGCACATCGTGCCTGATCCAACCAACTTTTGGTTTAGAAAAATGTTCATAACATTATCCTGTAATACAAAATTATATCCCTCTTTACTCAACAAAGAAACCGATATAATGTTGCATATTAGGTTCGGCATGTAATAGCATTCGTTCAGAATCAATGTATTACCAGTTGGCAATACAAGGTGATATTCCCCGACGGCTTTAGCTGCAACAATTGCACCATTTCCAACCCTTATGTCTTTATCACCTTCTCCAAGTTCTCTACCTTTCTTAAGCCCATGTAACCGATTACATATATGGGATCCTGACCCGGTATCTAATACCCAGGACGTAGAGCAAATAGAGAAACAGTTCTCTATAACGAACACACCCGAAGCAAATGCATCAACATGTACTTTCTTCAATCGGGTGGCATGGGAATCCTGGTATTCCCCTATATCATGTTCAGTCCTATAACTCTTATAAGAAAGAACGGAACCAACGTTCCCCAGCACAGTATAACATGCGGGTTCCATATTATTATCTTGATTAAGGCATGATATGGTCACTACCTGGAGAGAGAGAGAAGAAAACACGTTAGCGTATGCTCTTGCAAGATCAGATTAGTTTTTATTTTATCTAATCAGGATGGCTCCCACTGTTTTTATCAAATCTTCCTTCAAACCCTAAAAGGAAAGACTAGACGGGATTAATTACACCCTACAATTTTGTCAATCTTTCAGCCAGGCCAGTGCCGGTACTTTGCTGGAGGTTCCCCATGCTTTCGCACGGACCTAATTAAAGTAAACCTTGTTTTCCCAGAGTCGTAACCCCGTTGACACCTTTCTAGACACCTACTTGATTGGCTAATTGTCCCGTGTAAAACTCTCCCAGGATTAACAATTACTCGCAGTGGGTATCGGGATCCAACTATCTCATAGAAGGTATGCAATCTCATTGCAAATTTCAACACTTGAAATTCCCGATAATATTTTGCCCCTAACCCTTATGACCTTGACAAAGGCCAACAAATCATAGGATGCTAGTCAAGTTCAACCCGTCATTTCTTGATTGAATCAAACCCACCCGCACGACCCTTGACAAAGGCCAACAAGGTCGTACGACTACCCCAAAACAATCTGCATCATATGCATAAGCAGATAAGCACCATTTAGCTACCGCACACTACGCCTTGACAAAGGCCAACAAACGCAGCACGAATACTAAACAGTTCCTATCTGAAATGATGGAGGGCTACGACAGGTTTTTCTGAAAACCTATTGCGTAATGAACTTGATATCGTTATAGAATCTAGTGAATTTTGAAAAGGAGTGTTTTTGAGGCTTTCACTAGTTTTGCTAAAGAGGTCATTCCCGGTGAAGGGATCTCGGCTCTTTCCTCATCGAATAAGGTGCAGGACATATCATATATATCACTATGCAAAGAAAAACTCTAAAAGCAATCAAAAGACAATCTGAGTGTTGTAGCATCTGCCAGTTTTGCTAAAGAGGTCACTCCCGGTGAAGGGATCTCGGCTCTTTCCTCATCGAATAAGGTGCAGGATATATCATATATATCGCTATGCAAAGCAAAAAACTGTAGCTACCCTTTTTGAAAATTTGATTTTACAACATCTTTTAGGTTTCTTTTCTTTCATTAATCACATTAATGAAGTCCCATCATTTAAGTCACCTAAATATGACAGATAAATACGACGTACACTTATGCCATCCGTATTCGCCTCGATGTCCCCTCGTGCACCGTTAGGTTAGGTAACTAACGGCAGAGCGGGGTAGGGCTAGCGCGGGTGTAAAACATAAGTAACGTCTATATAATATATCATATATACTATATACAGTATTTATCACAACATATCAAATGATCACATCACAGATATCGCAGCAGAAGAAACATATGAAATAATGGATATATTAGGAGGTCCGTGTTTTATTTTGAGCCTCTATAAAACATGGATTCTACGGTCGTGATGAATAGCTAAACCCACACCCCTAGACCCCTACGAGAGCGGCAAGCAACCCTACCAATTCTAGAGTTAGAAGACCTGGACTCGACTCCTTGAGTTGTTCTCTCACTGGACTCTAGAACCCGATTACTTGTGCTCTCCTCCTTGGGGCTACCTAATGCGGAAAAGTAAATAATATACAATGGTGACATCATTCTCATCCCGGAAGTTCCCCAATAAAAGAATATTACATACAATGAATTTTACATGAATGAAAATAAAAACCCTCATCTCACATAAAAACCCCCGGCTATTCAGAACACGACGATCCAATATAACATATCCAGCAACACATAGCATCACATGTCATCAACGTAAGTAAATATGCACATCCCAATTGTCGTTGACATATAGCAACGAAACCGGTGATATCACATATTACACTTACGGTCGCAGAAAAGAACGTGTAAAACTACAACATTTGGAATCCACAATCGCTTTAGACATCGTAAATCCAAAATATCACATACTTCGCATTTCATGCCTAACTATATGAACTCCACATATTGTATCACATTCCAGATAAATAGACAGTATTAAACTTTCCGATCGAATAATCAAATACCCAAGATTTCTTAAATAGCTCAACAGTTGAGCAGAGTTCAAAAATTCCAGAATACGTCACAGTAGCAATGGTCCAGCCGTAGAAGGGTCAAGCCAACGCCTCACATGTGGCACTCCGTACTGCCCCAAACCCTAAGGTTTAGAGGCGATTCAGACGGTTACATAATCGAGTTAAGGTTTGTGTTCTTTTAGAGGGTCCATCACGTTACTTGCACGTTTTTCCGAAAGATTTAAACTAAAGAAAAATTCAACACTTGAAAGTTTTTCGTGTCGGGAAAAAGAGAGTTAATGATATCCGTTAAAACATTTTAATACTTTCTAAATTATCCGGAAAAAAGAACGAAATTAAATTTTCCGATCGAATAAACGAATACAAAATAATCCCCAGAACACTTAACACTTGAGCCAGATTAAAATTACCCAGAAAATAGCACTAACAGATACGAGTATTACTGTGCAAAAACCAAAGCAAAAGCTCACTGTACGGCCGCGGATCCGCGGCACAAGCAGGGTATTGCCGCGGTTCCACGGCGGTCCGTACGAGTTACTTTGTCGTTTTTCACATTAATACCTACAATTCCCTACTGAATTTTTTAGGTATTTTTAATACAGAAAAAAACCACATTTTTTAAAAATGACCAGAGAGGGGGTCATTTTGACGTTACGGGGTTCGTTCGGAGTTTTAACTTCGTATACACGTCGCCTAATGCTCTAGCTAGGCTCTGATACCACTGTAGGGTTACTAAGCACTCTAACAAGGGATAAGAAGGTATCAACCATGCCCGATTAAAATTTTAGTCGTGCCGAACAACCCTAAACAAGATCTTTGCTAGATTATTAGGGTTTCACATGCAAGTAAATAACATTTACGACTAAGTGAATACGAAATACAACCTTTGTAGATCGGTCCTTCACTTCTAAAGCTCCTTATTGTATTCCCTTCGCTGTGATCATGGTTCTCCCGGGCTCTTGCATGGCTTCACGAGGCGAAAGAAGCGTCCTTGCGTGAAGTCTTCGAGGCCGAAGATGATCTATGTCGAGGGAATACCAACTCACTTCACTAACTAGAGAATTAGTGAAGCAAACACCCTAAACTAAAGTGCTAGTCTAGTAGAGGATGGAGAAATAGAAGTGGGTTCACTTTAGAATTTATTTTCTCATAATGTTTCTCACTTTGGATCAAACCCTAGAGAGCTTTTTAGCTCAAGGAAGAAGATGAAGAAATAAAAAGAGAAAGATAATGATCAAGTCAAGTGAGCTAACCATGGGTGAGTGAGTATCATATACTAACTCATGTAGAGACATAACCAAGGCTAATCCTAATGGTTGGGTTAACAAATATCCAAAGTAAAAACAAACTTGGTGGACTTAGTCAATGCATCCACAAGCTTCATGCATTTTTCTAATCTTCCACTAATTTTGTAATTACTTTAAATATTAAACCCAACATAATAAATAGTATGGTGTAAGTCTTATACACCCATGAATGTTGTATCAACAACCATGATACAAAAAGAAAACACATTTTAATATGTATCACATATATATTAAAGTTGTGCACATATGAGAAAAATCCTTAACTGAACAAATGTTAGTTAATGTAAATTAGTATATCAAATATACAATTATACACTAAATTATTAAATCAACACTTGACTTAATAATCCGGTTATATCTCATCTAACCGACTAACAACCAATGCATCGACTTATCGAATCAACACTTGATTCGATAACCCGGCTATATCACATATAACCGACCGATACAAAAAGTCGCGAGAATAGAATACGTGTAAGTGCACGGCGGCGCCCCGGCCTCCATCCCAAGGCCAAATGTGGAAGCGATGGTTAACTTTAATTTTTCAAACCGGCACCACCGCGCACTAAAACCCGGATCGTGGCATTAACTAGTCCTAGCTAACTTGAAGATGGGGAAGAGTGATATACCGAGTGATCCGTGTCCTCCGGTCTTCTCGCCGTCGTCCCGATCTCCCACGGAATGTCCGGTCTCCACCTCCTCGCCGGAAGGGCACCACGTCGCCTGCTTCTTTTACGGGCTCCCACCTCTATACCGAGGCAACTCGGGCACGAAGCTGGCGAGTCGACGTGCCCAAGGTTTGCTGTAGAATGTGTGTGGAACCATGTCTCATTTTGGGGTTCATGGAGGTTGCCATAATGGTGGAGGAATTGAACTAGTGGAATTTTTGATGAACTTGGGAATTTTGTGGCATGAAAAGAACAACAATTCCCACATCCAAAATTTGGACAGCCCTATGAGGGAATGGCCGGCCATGACTAAAAATGGTGGGAGTGAGAATGAGAGTGAGGTCAATGGATGATAGAACCACAACCATAATGCAAGGGAATAAAGATAATCATGAAGGGAAATGATCACAAACAAACCCACACTCCAAAACAACCATCATCAATAACCATGATTGCTTACAAAGTCAAGCAATCATGAACCATGGAAAGTCAAGGGATGGTCCTCCATCATGATCCAACAATATGAAAAGACCCCCTTCCAAATTGCTTATTTGCACAAATGCAAATAAGCCCTCCTCCACCAATCTTCGGCCAATGAAGGATACAAAGAAATATGGCCGAAACGGAAATCAAACTGGCAACTCCAGAAAACTGGTCCCGTAATAAATTACAGGAAAAACCCCGCTACTGTGCATACACACCCGCATCTGTATTCCGACCGAAATACAAATGCAATGAGACAAAATCTCCACTGTACTATACTAGGATCCGGCTTAAACCAAAGCCGGCTAGTATTATCCGTTCGATCCTGATCCGTGCAATACCGCACGTATCTGATCGAACCCTGCCATATATCCATACGGCCTCTAGTACTAACTGTCTGATCCTGATCCGTGCAATACCGCACGTATCTGATCGGACCTTGCCATATCTCCATACGGCCTCTACAGCTTTTCGCCCAAAAACTTGAGCAACGGAATGTGGGGGACTCTAAAGACTCGTCAATACTATGGCTGTGGATTTAACCACTAGCACGTCAGAGGTATTAACCATACGTGACGGGCCACCAGCTATTGACCAAAAGGGACGTTGATGAGCGAACTCATCCTGACACCCTACTGAGCCTGTCAGTGACAATATCCATACAGTCCGGTCCGTTCGTCTATGAGCATCGCATGGCGGGCCTAGGGGGTTGGTAAAAGTCATACCCCAAAAAGCGGTACAAGTCGTGTCGGAGTGTAACCCAGAACACCCTGAGATATTACTGGAATACCTACCAGTAAATCTCCTGCCTCGGCCGAGGGCTTCGTGTAATGGCTCTCCTAGACACAGCGCGACCTCACCCCCAATACCGGGAGAGACGAACCCCTGAAGATCCGCTCACTACCTCCATGTGGCTCGGGACTGTACCCAACTAAAACCTGTTTGCACGTCTCCTTTGAGCGTGGTAGGGTAGTAATCAAAGTACAGTAGGAACTCACACGAGACAAATGATGATCCCCAGGTCGATGAACTAACCTGTACACATGTCACCAGGGAACTGCTATCTGACGTCAGGTATAAGACCAACTAGCATGTTCCCGGCTAGTCATGTCCGGTGTACTCATAACCCAATGAGCACCTGTATACATCTTAGGTGAACCAACTGACACCAGTGGCTTGTGAGACCGGCCACCGCCCCTCGTCGGGGTCTCGAATGTACACACTAGTCTACTCTGGAGTATCGATGCCCTATCTCGAAACTCCTACGACTAGGGACCTTTTAAGGATGTGCTTATAGACTACCAGCTCCCACGTATATGATCGCCCTCATACTGCTGGCAGTCAAGCAAGAATCCTAGGGACTCTATCAACGTGTAATAGCGACCTGTCTGGTTACCTAAAGCAGTACACGATGATAAAGATAAACCAGATAGCATACTATCATTTCGAGTAAGACTGTCCTACCGGGATAGGTCCTCCCTCAATCATTGCAATCACATGCCTGTGATCCAATAATTGACTCTGAGGGCACTATCTCCAACAATCTCCCACTTGCACTCAAAGCTAATTATTGCGATGTCGCATACTCACAGCCCGTGTGATACCGAACACCCAACTCCTCTACTAGTCAGTCTCACAAATCCCGTTTGCGAAACTTTTGCGTTCGAGGAATAGCCTCAGTGAGTGGATCCGCTTTGATGTTTCTTTCTATGTCTCTCTATATCTCAAGTTCGCGGAGAAACCTATCTCCCGAAATGAGCAATACCTGTCTTAGAATGTGTCTGGATGTCTGATGGGACCTAGCTCATAAATGAACTCCAAATCCAAACTTCTTAGACTGTATCGTCAACTGAACTTAATCAGTATCCTGCGCCATGCCTCCCTCAGTATTGCCTTGGACCACCTGTCAAAATACTGCCCCTCATCAGAAGGAAAACTATAACTCTGACAACCTCCTTGTCGTCCAGGTCACCTTGGAAGCCTGGAATGATAACTGTCTCCCGCATGAGGTTGTCGTTATCATATCCCTAGAACATACACTTATGTTCTAAAACTGCTTCCGACTATTTCTCCAGGATTGGATCAATGTCAACTTATTGCATCTAGTGCAAGAACAACATCTGGTGTGGTACTTGACATCTCATGATTGACTCAATTGCCTGAGCAAGTGATCTGCCAATCATGCACATCCCTCTCCCCTTTAGTCTGTAAGACACCTTTAGAGAGGGTGACTCCATCACCTGCAGGTACACTACCGTGCCAGGAGTCGTCCATTCTAAATACTCTTAGAATGCTGTTTAAGTACCCTGATTGGGAAACCACCCAAATCTAGATCTAAAACTATAGATCCAGTAACAAGTATGTCTGATATAATGTCCAAGTCCCTTGTGGAGAAATCACTGTGTGACGACCAAAGTATAACCGATCGTAGTATAGGAATATCACTTCCTACTCTGTGCATGTCATCCAAATATCATGAAATCACACCCTGCTACCTTCTCAACAGATCCATCCCCTATTCTGACGAAGTCAAACCTATGACTGTCACATCAGAAATAGATGATCTATCTCCGCTATATCTGCTTTAGTCTATAAATAGACATAAGCCACCTGTCCACCAATGCTTCCGCTGCTCCCACTGACTACGACAACCCTCTGGAAGAGTCATATAGACGTACACTTCTAAAACCAGTTTAGAACGACGCTATACTCATCCTCCCGCCAGGTCTCGCAGCCTGGAACAACAGCAATGGTAAGTCTATGTAAACAAGAACTTCCCTGTCACCGTCCTTGAGGCTACCGGAGTACCTCTCGGGTGCCTGAAGTTACCCACCTTATCTGCGGAGTGGCCAATGTAATGTCAAACCAGATTGAATCTTTAGGTTCCTATGAAATCTTCAGTAATCGTTTGTGGTTCTGGAATCACTTCCAGTTCTACCATACTCCCACTACTGTTTTCTGAAAAATATCCATTTTTAATAAAACTGTGACGAGTCTAGAACAATAACGCTATTGTTCATCCAAATGGTAGAAAGTCAACCCTCGTCATAGCCTGGGTCAACCCACAAACAGCCATTACAGAAACGTGCCTTGAGTTATCCAGAGTCTGGTTTTAATCATAAGCCAGACAACTCCCCGTATCTTAACATCATTAAGATATGAACTGTTCTATATCCAATATAGAACCAGAGGCACTGATTTAATTGAACCAAATTCAAATCATGCAGCTGTCTCCAGTGCATGTCAACTAAATGGAAGGAGGCTGATCAGCGTTACTCAGCTTAGGAATGCTCCCACTTATGAGTAACCTGAAAGAGAAGTAAATTCTCTTAACCAGTACTATCAACTGAATACCATACTCAAGTATCTACATCTTCGATCAACTTGAAGAATCCCGATACTTGCAACACCTGGTTCTCTACTTTATCCATATACCTATAACTTCTCAAAATTCGGACCCTGTGTTTCTACGAAACACCTGTCTAAAAGCTAGAGAAGTCATAAGTAAACCGAATATAGTACGAGAACCAACCCCTCTGTCCTGATGGACCCTGGACAACATACAATGCTCTGTATAAGTCCCTTGAGTCTGATTACTCATTCACTGTGTGTCGTAGGTTGAAAACTGTACTTATGGTTAAGAAGAATTACACCGATGTTTAATGCTCCTTACCTAACCATCCACTGATATAGGTAAATGTCGTAGACATAATTTCAAAAACTATATCTCACTCTATAAAAATAGGCGTACAGATATATCAATTTGAAATTGGTGCACAACAGCGGATATTCAAAACTAAATATTTGCCGACCGGCAAACAACCCAGGTGATTTCCTCAAATATCACCGATTACAACGAATCCCGATATAATGAGGACGATCACCTAATTCCCAATAACCTACTCCCACTCATTATTTGTAAAACCATACAGATGTGAGACTCAAACCTGGTAAATACATACCCTGGAGCAAGTATCTAATCGGAAATCAGTTTTCCTTTAATAGTACACAGTGAAACTGAAACATTGAAATGTTTCGATGGGGTATCCTGGTATTCCTATTAATGCCTCTTCCAGATTCACGACTATAACCGTATAATTCTTTGCCACCTTTCCAAATCCCTTTCTATGTCTTTAGTCATTACCTTCTGCACACCCCTTTAGGCCAAATGGTTTTCTTCCTTCCCTACCGTTCAGCACCAGCCTATGGTTTGGAAGAAGACTATCCAATAAGCGTAATGGGTGTACTGTCCTAATCCTAGGAACACTCGTAATGCGAGAGAAGGTGAAGATAAAAGACAACCGAATAAACCTTATTCCTATCTCTCCTGAACCAGAATCCATCCCCGAACTGGAACAAGTTCCTTTCGAGTTCGTATATAACATACGATAGAGTATCCAAAAAACTGTGGATCTTCGTAGTGATACGGAGTGTTCTGAAGAAATACAAAGGTGATTTGGGATTGGTAATGAAATACCTGGTTTGGTCGTGAATATCAGTTGCAATTTACTTTGCCCTCTTACTAATCCCTTACTTTGTCTTAACTTAATACCTTCTGTACACCATCGTTAGGCTAATTGGTTTTCTTCATTCCCCACCGTTCGGCACCAGCCTAAGGTTTGGAAGAAGACTATCCAATTTGCGTAATAGGTGTACTATCTCCTAAACCAAGGAGTACTCGCAACCCGAGAGAAGGTAAAAGGAAAAGACAACTGAATAGTCCTATCCGTTTCCTCCAGAACCTGAAACCATCCTCGAATAAATTCTTTCGAGTTCGTATCTAACCATATGATGGTTTTGTCCAATGGAAGTGGACGTTCATAGTAATACGGGGTGTCCTGGAGAAAAGGGTAAAAATAGGAGTGGCAATGAGGTTTGCAACTCGGACAATCTAAGAGCCAGTGTTAAGAAGGTTCGATCAATTTTGGTCACTGAGTCATAGTCTTAGGGTCGGGTCAATGGTCGCTGCCGAAGAGAGAGAGAAAAGAAACACTCAGCGTGCACTCTATCCTAGATCGGAATGGTTACCAATTTATCTAATATGGAAACCTCCCACTGTACCGTCAAATTCTCCTCCAAACCTGAAAGAAGAATTAGTCGGGATCACCCGAGGAGTAAACCAACTCATCAGTGGGAATCGCGATCCAACTATCATCGCATGATAATGTGATGGAATCCGCTCACGCTATCACACTCCAGAAGGTATGCGCATATCTGGCAAGTTTCAGTTCTTTTGAAACTCCCGATGTGATTTCTGCCCCATGCTCTTATGACCTTGACTTTGGCCAACAAATCATAAGTCACATGTCAAGTTCTACCCGTCATTCTCCAGGTCAATTTGAACCTACCCGTACATACCCTTGACTTTGGCCAACAAGGTAGTACAACTGTCCCAAACCAACGCATCTATCTATGCTGCATATGAATACCCAACAGCTACCAAACACTGTGCCTTGACTTTGGCCAACAAACACAGCTTGAATACTATTGACTACCCATATGAAATGACGGAGGGCTATGAATGGTTTCTGGCGAAAACCTTTAACGTAATGAACTTGATATCGTTGAAGGAACGGATAGCTTTTAAAAATATAATGACAAAAACTTTTGCTAAAGAGGTCACTCCTGGTGAAGGGATCTCAGCTCTTTCCCCGTAGAATGAGGTGCAGGATATTCCAACTGAATACCACGATGCAAAGAAAAAGTAATCGGCTATAGTGAAGTCATTGCCCTGACGCAAACTTTTTGTCCAGGGGGTCACTCCCGGTGAAGGGATCTCGGCCCTTGCCTCGTCGGCTGAGGAGCAGGATATTCCAACTGAATATCACGATGCAAAACAAAAGTGAACGTCCTTGCAATAACAGCTTTTTGAAAAGTGTTCCAACAACATCAGATTAGGTTTTTTTTTAACTTGCATTGATCCGAATCAACGCAGTCCCATCAATTGATCACACCACAAAGAACGAAAATAATATGACGTATGTATATGCCATCCGCATTCGCCACTGGGTCCCGTCATTACCCGTTAGGTTAGCTAACTAACGACAGAGCGGAGACTGGACTAGCGCGGATGCAAAACATATACAGCATCTACTAATATATATACCAATATATTATATTTCGCTCAAGGCGTGATAAGATACAACATCACAGAAATGTACAGCATCACAGAACAATACAGATATCTGGGATCCCCGGGTTTCACAGAGCCACTACTGAAACCCGACGTTCCCCTGGTCGTGTGGATAGCCTGTGCAATGAAATCCTAGACCCCTACGGGCGCGGCAAGTTACCTGCTAAAACCTGAAGCGAGGCAGCCCCCTTCAGCAACGTGAATGGACCACCCAGCACTTCACGGAATCCGGTAACTTGGGCACCCCTCCTGGGTCAACCTGTACCCCCTACCAGTGCGGTGAACAGCCCGCCAATTCTAGAGTGAAGCCCCCTTCATCTCAATGCCATGAGATGCGGGCCCGTTGCCCTCTAGAACTCGGCTATCCGTGCACCCCTCCGCGGGGTAATCCTAGTATAGAAAGTAAAATATACATACAACGGGTACATCGACCGCAACCTGGTCTTGCCCCAAAATAATAATACAAAAAGGCAGTGACGGCAGTCCACATGTCGGACACTCGCCCCGCAATATCAAATGTACATAATACAACAAAACTGTACTACCACTGCAACCAGGCTATCCCCCACGACCAATCCGCAACAACACAGCATAACACAGAACATCAACGTGAAAGTCACATTCGCAAATCCGTCTAATCGGGCTATAGCAGTTAGACATGATTTACCGATCGAGTGACATTCACGGTCGCAGATATAATGTAAATACTGTGAACTAATGTGTTTAAAATATCCGATCGATCAAAATTTACCAAGTGGGCCCCCAAGTACTACTGTAGCACATCAAGAAATTCTGGGCCGAGAAATAATATTCCAAAACCCCTATTCCCAAGTCAGGAGCTTTCTGCAAAATTTTGGTACACTGAACAGTTCAAGTCGCGGCGGAACCGCGGCCCCAGCATGGGTTTGGCCGCGGTTCCGCGGTCGTTTAGACTGTTCACGAGACCAAATTTTCCCAGAACTCTTAGATTGTCCTACACATCATTCTGAAACAACCT
The DNA here is from genome assembly GCA_030015575.1 of Agapanthus africanus. NCBI lineage: Eukaryota > Viridiplantae > Streptophyta > Magnoliopsida > Asparagales > Amaryllidaceae > Agapanthus > Agapanthus africanus. Next base: position 719,371,487 of record JASDDO010000024.1, read on the forward strand.
GAAAAATTTTTGGACTTCAAAAAATTTCGACAGAAACTGATGTGAAGAAAAATACGGTTTTTGGAAAATTGTTCGATCGGAAATGTAAAACACATTAGACAAAGCTAGACTATGTTAATGGCGAGGCTCTGATACCACTGTAAGTGCACGGCGGCGCCCCGGCCTCTATCCCGAGGCCAAATGCGGAAGCGATGGTTAACTTTAATTTTTCAAACCGGCACCACCGCGCACTAAAACCCGGATCGTGCCATTAACTAGTCCTAGCTAACTATAAGATGGGGAAGAGAGATATACCGAGTGATCCGTATCCTCCGCTCTTCTCGCCGTCGTCCCGATCTCCCGCGGAATGTCTGGTCTCCACATCCTCGCCGGAAGGGCACCACGTCGCCTGCTTCTTTTACGGGCTCCCACCTCTATACCGAGGCAACTCGGGCACGAAGCTGGCAAGTCGACGTGCCCAAGGTTTGCTGTAGAATGTGTGTGGAACCATGTCTCATTTTGGGGTTCATGGAGGTTGCCATAATGGTGTAGGAATTGAACTAGTGGAATTTTTAATGAACTTGGGAATTTTGTGGCATGAAAAGAACAACAATTCCCACATCCAAAATTTGGACAGCCCCATGAGGGAACGGCCGGCCATGACTAAAAATGGTGGGAGTAAGAATGAGAGTGAGGTCAATGGATGATAGAACCACAACCATAATGCAAGGGAATAAAGATAATCATGAAGGGAAATGATCACAAACAAATCCACACTCCAAAACAACCATCATCAACAACCATGATTGCTTACAAAGTCAAGCAATCATGAACCATGGAAAGTCAAGGGATGGTCCTCCATCATGATCCAACAATATGCAAAGACCCCCTTCCAAATTGCTTATTTGCACAAATGCAAATAAGCCCTCCTCCACCAATCTTCGGCTAATGAAGGATACAAAGAAATATGGCCGAAACGGAAATCAAACTGGCAACTCCAGAAAACTGGTCCCGTAATAAATTACAGGAAAAACCCCGCTACTGTGCATACACACCCGCCTCTGTATTCCGACCGAAATACAAATGCAATGAGACAAAATCTCTACTGTACTATACTAGGATCCGGCTTAAACCAAAGCCGGCTAGTATTATCCGTTCGATCATGATCCGTGCAATACCGCACGTATCAGATCGAACCCTGCCATATATCCATACGGCCTCTAGTACTAACTGTCTGATCCTGATCCGTGCAATACCGCACGTATCTGATCAGACCTTGCCATATCTCCATACGGCCTCTACAGCTTTTCGCCCGAAAACTTGAGCAACTGAATGTGGGGGACTCTAAAGACTCGTCAATACTATGGCTGTGGATTTAACCACTAGCACGTCAGAGGTATTATCCATACGTGACGGGCCACCAGCTATTGACCAAAAGGGACGTCGATGAGCGAAATCATCCTGACACCCTACTGAGCCTGTCAGTGACAATATCCGTACACTCCGGTCCATTCGTCTATAAGCATCGCATGGCGGGCCTAGGGGGTTGGTAAAAGTCAGACCCCCAAAAGCGGTACAAGTCATGTCGGAGTGTAACCCAGAACACCATGAGATACTACTGGAATACCTACCAGTAAATCTCCTGCCTCGGCCGAGGGCTTCGTGTAATGGCTCTCCTAGACACAGCGCGACCTCACCCCTAATACCGGGAGAGACGAACCCCTGAAGATCCGCTCACTGCCTCCATGTGGCTCGGGACTGTACCCAACTAAAACCTGTTTGCACGTCTCCTTTGAGCGTGGTAGGGTAGTAATCAAAGTACAGTGGGAACTCATACGAGACAAATGACGATCCCCAGGTCGATGAACTAACCTGTACACATGTCACCAGGGAACTGCTATCTGACGTCAGGTATAAGACCAACTAGCATGTTCCCGGCGAGTCCTGTCCGGTGTACTCATAACCCAATGAGCACCTGTATACATCTTAGGTGAACCAACTGACACCAGTGGCTTGTGAGACCGGCCACCGCCCCTCGTCGGGGTCTCGAATGTACACACTAGTCTACTCTGGAGTATCGATGCCCTGTCTCGAAACTCCCACGACTAGGGACCTTTTAAGGATGTGCTTATAGACTACCAGCTCCCACGTATATGATCGCCCTCATACTGCTGGCAGTCAAGCAAGAATCCTAGGGTCTCTATCAACGTGTAATAACGACCTGTCTGGTCACCTAAAGCAGTACACGATGATAAAGATAAACCAGATAGCATACTATCATTTCGAGCAAGACTGTCCTACCAGGATAGGTCCTCCCTCAATCATTGCAATCACGTGCCTGTGATCCAATAATTGACTCTGAGGGCACTATCTCCAACAATACGGTATCACATACAAGCATTATTCTCGGTCCTGAACATATCACATATGTGCTCCTATTTCGTTTTGCCTGAGCCAGTAAAACCTCTATGTAGGACTCTAAAGACTCGTCAATACGCCGGCAGTAGGTGTTGATCACCTCAAGCACCCACAAGCCGTCAGCGGTACTAGCTGGACCTAACGGCTACCCGGGTATTGAACGATCAGAAGATCAGCAAGAAAGCCCTCTCCAACTCCTATAAAAGCCTAATGGTAACACTTCCTGTACAGTCCGGTCTCCTCGTCTGATATGTCGCATATCAAGTCTAGGGGTGGTAAACGTCAGACCCCAATAACCGATAAGTCGTGCCGATGTGAGGCTCATAACGGGTCGAGAAACTACTGGTAACACTTGCCAGTAAATCTCTAAATCAGCCCTGGCCAGGGACTTCCCTGTTATGCCCAATCGAGCACAGCGCAACATCAACCCCTAATACCGGGAGAGACGAAACCCCTCCTATCTCTCATTGCGTCCATGTGACTCGGGACTGTACCCAAAAACCACCATTTTGCACGCCCTCTTGGACGTGGTAAGGTGGAAATCAAAGCACAGTGAGAATCACACAAGACTCTATGACGATCTCGGGTCTACAGACTAACCTGTACAAGTGTCACCAGAGAACTGCCATCTCACGTGAGGTATAATACCATCTGGGAGTTCTCGGCAAGTCCGTCCAGTGTTCCCAGTCTCCACTGAGCACCCGTATACCATCTCTGATTTCAAACACCAATGGATATGGGATCATCCATCGCCCATCTCATGGGTCGAGAAGTGTATACGCTAGTCTACTCTGCTATATCGATGCTCTGTCTCGATAACCTACGACTAGGAACATTAAAGGATGTACTTATGGACTACTTTTTCCCCACTACTATGATCTGCATCATAGTCCAGGTAGTCAAGTACACATCCTAAGGGAAGGGATTTACCAACATGTAACTATAAGACAGCATCAAGAGATAAGTATATATGTTAAGATAAAGAGCAACCAGATAGCATACTATCATATCGAGCAAGAAAGCCCTCTATATATATGTCCAACCATCCAATATAATATACATCATCTGTACAATAATGGCCTCTAGGGCATACATACAACTAACATATACATAACTAACACCATCAGCACAGTAGCGGCGGGCGTACTTCTCTTTTTGCTTCATTTGCATTGACTTGCGGCGTAACATTTCAGAAAAATAAAATATTATTTTTGGGAATTTTTTTTAAACTAAATAATAGATATTGTGAACATTTTAATATACGGTATAATTAAATACCGATAAAGTGGAAAATATTTGGAAAATTATCGGAATTACAGAAATGAGGGTGTTCTATATGATTTAAGCAAATTATAATTCTTATGATTTATTTTATTCCATTTTAATGCTAATCGCGATTAAATATCGCTAATCTTGCATTAATCCGGTTTTGTTCACTTGGTATGCACCATGTCACATTTTTCACACTTATTGCATTTTCCTACATGGCTTTTCTTTGTTTTGGTTTGGGTTTTAAAATGAGAGAGAAAAGAAAAGGGAAAAGAAAGGAAAAAGAAAAAGGAAAATGATAAAGAATGGAGGTATGGGCAAGAGAGAGAAAGAGAGGGTGAGGGGTCAACCTTGGGCTTGGATCATTCTCACTTCACTCATTCACTCATTCCTCTCTCCTCCTCCTTCATCATGGTAGCCCCCATCTCCCTCCTCCACAATACCCTCTCAAACATCACCAAAAACAACCGAAAAAATCATCCCCGCTTCATTAAAAACATGCACAAGCTTCCTACAAACACTTTAGAACAAGAAAAATCGGATTTTGAAGACTTGGGGCAACTCAAGAAAATTCTTGAGTTGCCAAATGAGGTAATTTCTGCACCATTAGTGTAGTATTTCAATTCCTTAGGCATCCATACATGTTTAGTATCGATATTGAGTGGTTTTGTGAACTTAGAAAATTCCTAGTTAAGGTTTGAGGGATTCTTGAGTTGCTATGGTGTAATTGAGGTTAGCAGAGAACATACAACCTATGAGCGAAGCGTGTGCCATTTTGGTTTTCCGTCTTGATTTTTAATACGCATTTGCGATTGTGTATTGGTTGTAGGTACCCCACGTGGAATTCGAGACGACGAGAAGAGCGTGGCGTCATCGACTCCAGCGAGCGAGGATCAAGGTGAGTAGATCTATATCTATGGGGGAAGTCGGGTGGATGGCATATAGCACCCCCGCTAACTTGATGGAAACCGATTTATATATATAATATGGGTAAGGAAACCTAGATTAGGAAACTAGGGTTATGGTTAAAAGATAGTTAGAGATGAATGATGGAATATAGGTATTGAGATAAGTGATGAAAGCAATACGGATATGAAAAGTGAATGTGAATCACGACTTATAGATATATAGTTGCATTAGAATAATTAGAAATTTAAGAGTAACATGACACTTGATGTATAGGATAGAATATATATATATATATATATATATATATATACATATACATATATATATATATATATAAATTAACTTGATGTGAAATATAAATGTGATGGAAAGAATATACAATGTGATATGATGACTTGATGGTATGTTGGTATACGAATGCGAGTCGATTGAAATAATTGATACCTTTGCCGGTCCCTTGATATGAATTTGTTATGGATGTGAGCTGAGACATAGGTATATATATATATATATAATGTTGTGAACCTTGATTGATTTGTCGTACGAGGTGTTAGGTCCGTACCCCTCATTGTCATATAGGATGATAGGATCCCTAATAGTTTAATGCCGCCATACGATGATTTTCCGTACGTGATGAGTTTGACTTGAAGTTTGATCCATACCCTTGACTAGAGGATGTCGTACGATGGATTATACCGTACGTGATGTTGTGAGGCTGGATGCCGATTGATAGATTCACCGACTCGGCCATGTTATATACGTATACCTGTCATCATTTGCATATGATTTACTTTATGTTATGCTCATGTCACTCTCATTGTATTACATATACCTGTGCTTGTACACCTACACTATTATCATTGATGCGTATGTTACACTTACACAGATTGGCCGGCACACACACTTCATCATCGATAATTTCTATGTCACTACACAGTAGGACTGCTGCATCATGATATGACTCCTTGCATGATTTACTTGCTATGTTCACATCATTACGACATGTCGATGATATACTGATATTGTTATATTACTGTTCCATGTTGCATGATATACGAATATGCTTACATTTCTGTTATATGTCGCATGCATCATGCTTTACGCTTTTACACATTGAGATATGCTGTTTTTATGAGATTTCAGGATTTGAGAACCGTGGCTATTTCAAAAGAAAGCATGTACTATTTTAAATACCCGGTTTCTCTTGATATCATATTTCAGTGCGTCTACCATGCGTTTTCTCGGTTCTGAGACGTGTGACATGTGAAACCCGATTTGAGGAGCTGGATGAGGCCGATTACGGGTACATGGTGGACCCGGTATGGTACCCCAGGGCGAGAAAGGATTGCTGTGCAGTAGACAGTGAGCCTGGCAGAGGGACTACTACCTACCGGTGATAGTATTTGGGTTCGGCGGATATCCGGAGGATACCAACCGGAGTAGACAGATGATATGGGCCGATCCGGACTGACGGAGCTCGAGATATGAGGATTTACGTGTCGATGCTGGACACGGGTTTCATGATGTTTTCGAGTGTCGATGCAGGATACCCAGGTTCCATGATTTTGATGTGTCGCGAGGGATACACGTTGATTTATATCCTCATATTTCCATGCATATGCTTTTATGATATTTACATGCATGATGTTGTTGTGTCATTGGTTGACACGTGGACGGGATCCGCATCCATACCGTCATTGATTATATTGTTGGATGATATCCACATGCTGATTGATATTGATATTAGTGTTGGCACATATACAGACCAGGTCATCCTAGATATCATAGTATTACCTTTATGATAAAGATGACCTAGGAGTCGTTGTTTATTCGATTTCTACTTGTTGATGTTTTTCTACTCACGAGTTGGCAACTCACCCTCGTTGTGCCACAGTTCTTGCAGGTTGACCGCATGGATCAGTAGCGGCATCGCTGGCACATAGCTACTTTGGGTGATTTGCTTGGTAGGTGGGACATTTGTATCGTACCCACTCCTGTATTATATTTCATTTTGTATCTAGTCAACTCCATCAATCAAAATTAGTATTTGTATAAGTAATGAGACTTAGTGAGACTTGTAGTTGCGAGACTTAGAGCGAGGGGTTTTCCGCTACTTGTGGTTTTGATGTCTTGCTTATTTCTTTATCTTTTGTGGTGAACTTCGTCGTTGGCCGTTGTATACTTATATATACTCTCTTGTGTGGTTGTGATCCGCCGTTTGGCGAAGAGCTAGCTCCCGCTTATGGATGCCTTTATTATCATTATGTATTTGTGGCTTTGGATTAAAAATACAAAGGAGGTGATGCCCAAATTTTTAAAAGACGAAACATGTTTTCAAACTAGAAATTTTCACTTGCATTTTCATGTCTCTTTTCTATGCATTAAGAAAACTTGATTTCCTTATCCTTTTATTTCAAAACTTCACATCTTTTATTTTCTTAAAAGGGTTTAAATTTCTGGGCTTCGGCTTACTGAAATTCCGTTACGCCTTTAGACGTTGCGTGATTTAAGTGCCGGTCACGAGTTAAACTTCGGGTCGTGACAAAGTTAGTATCAGAGCGCTAGGTTTAACCTTGGTTCGAGTCTATATTTGATTATGCGGAGTCTAGGGCGGGTATGTATTTCAAAACCTAGGCTTGACCTTACGAAACTTAGACTTGAATGGGGGGGAGGGGTATTAGACCCGAACTTTCGTTTCATGGGCTGACCCTGATTGATGGAGTAGGTAGCTTGGGTAGAGTGACGTACCGTACGTATGTTTTACGGTATTTATGATACAATACGATACTCCACTTAAGAAACCTTAGGATGTACTTATTTTGAGATATGTGATTCTCTTCGTACCCTGTTGGATATAGTGCCCTCAGAGTCAATTATTAGATCACATGCACGTGATTGCAATGATTGAGGGAGGACCTATGCCAGTAGGACAGTCTTACTCGAGATGATAGTATGCTATCTGGTTTATCTTTATCATCGTGTACTGCTTTAGCTGACCCTACAGGTCACTATTGCACGTTGATAGAGCCCCTAGGATTCTTGCTTGACTACCAGCAGTATGAGGGCGATCATATACGTGAGAGCTGGAGTCTATAAGCACATCCTTAAAAGGTCCCTAGTCGTGGGAGTTTCGAGACAGGGCATCGATACTCTAGAGTAGACTAGTGTATATATTCGAGACCCCGACGAGGGGCGGTGGCCGGTCTCACAAGCCACTGGTGTCAGTTGGTTCACCTAAGATGTATACAGGTGCTCATTGGGTTATGAGTACACCGGACAGGACTCGCCGGGAACCTGCTAGTTGGTATTATACCTGACGTCAGATAGCAGTTCCCTGGTGACATGTATACATGTTAGTTCATCGACCTGAGATCGTCATTTGTCTCGTGTGAGTTCCCACTATGATTTGATTACTACCCTACCACGCTCAAAGGAGACGTGCAAACAGGTTTTAGTTGGGTACAGTCCCGAGCCACATGGAGGCAGTGAGCGGATCTGCAGGGGTTTGTCTCTCCCGGTATTGGGGGTGAGGTCGCGCTGTGTCTAGGAGAGCCAGAACATGAAAAGTCCTTGGCCAAGGCAGGAGATTTGCTGGTAGGTATTCCAGTAGTATCTCAAGGTATTCTGGGCTATACTCCGACACGACTTGTACCGCTTTTGGGGGTCTGACTTTACCAACCCCCTAGGCCCGCCATGCGATGCTCATAGACGAACGGACCGGACTGTACGGATATTGTCATTGACAGGCTCAGTAGGGTGTCAGTATGAGTTCGCTCATCGACATCCCTTTTAGTCAATAGCTGGTAGCCCGTCACGTATGGCTAATACCTCTGACGTGCTAGTGGTTAAATCCACAGCCATAGTATTGACGAGTCATTAGAGTCCACCACACACAGTTACCCAGGTTTCGGGCGAAACGCTGTAGAGGCCGTATGGAGATATGGCAGGGTTCGATCAGATACGTGCGGTATTGTACGAATCGTGATCGGACGGATTTTACTAATCGGCTTTGGTTTAAGCCGGATCCTAGTATTAGACAGTGTAGTTTTGTCTCTTTGCATTTGTATTCAGTGGGAATATAAATGCGGGCATGTATATGCAGTCGTGGGGTTTTCCTGTAATTTATTACGGGATCAGTTTTCTGAGGTTGCCAGTTTGCATTCCGTTCCGGCCGGTTTTCCTTTGTTTTTTTACGGCCGGACTTTCCGATGGAGGGGGTAATTTGCAATTGTGCAAATTACTTTTTGTGGAGGGGTTTCTTGCATATGTGTGGCTTCATGATTGTTTATTCATCATGAGATTCTTTTCTTGTCCATTCCTTTGCTTTTGTGTGATGGTGCTTTGATATGATGAGATTTTGAAATGGGTGTGACATATATTCCTTTTTAATCACACCATTTCTTCACATGCTTTTCTTCTTGCATTTTTCCTCCTCCATTCTTGATGAGGGGCCGGCCATTACTTGAGGGGGAGAGAGAGAGAAGTTCATTTTTCATGTGTGGCAATTTGCTTCATCTCATTTTCTTGTAAGGAAAAATGAAAGCACCATTTTTCCTTAACCTCATTCCTCCATCAAGGCAACTTGAAAACCACAAAGAGACATACGATTCTACACTAGTCTACAGCAAATCTTGGACGCGTCGGCTAGCCAACTTCGTGCCCGAGTTGCCTCGGTCCAGTGGTGGGAGCCCGTAAAAGTATCCGGCTACGTGGTGCCCTTTCCGACGAGGAGGTGATGGACGGACATTCCGCGGGAGATCGGAGTGGAGACGAAGTCCGAAGGACACGGATCGCTTGGTATATCTCTTCACCCATCTTTTAGTTTGCTAGTAGCTAGGTTAATGGCCCGATCCAGGATAAAAGTGCACGGTGGTGCCGGTTTGCTAGTTTGCAAAGTTTTTGTTTCCGCGTTTCCGGCGTCGGATCGACGGCAGGGGCGCCGCCGCGGACTTACATTGGTATCAGAGCCACGCCATTAACCATGCCTAGCTTGCTCTAGTATGTTTAAAACCCGATCAAACAAAAATCACAAAAACAGTATTTTCAGTGCACTGGTTTCTGTTGAATTTTTTTTAGCTCCAAAATTTTTTCAGGTTGTTGCAGAATACTGTTTATGGAAATCTAAGTAATCTGTGAAAATTTGGTCGCGAGATTTCACCATAACGCCGCGGAACCGCGGCCAAACCCATGCTTGGGCCGCGGTTCCGTCGCTCTTTTAACTGTTCAGCGTGCCACATTTTTCCAGAGGACTTTAGACTTGGAAATAGGGGTTTTGGGATATTATTTTTGGGCCCATATTTTCTGTAAGTGCTACAGTAGTGCTTGGGGCCCACTTCGGTGAATTTGTTCGATCGGATATTTTAAACATGCTAGTTCACAGTATTTACATTATATCTGCGACCGTGAATGTCACTTGATCGGTAAATCCTGTTTAACTGCTATAGCCCGGTTAGATGGATTTGCGAACGTGACATTCATGTTGATGTTCTGTGTTGTGCTGTGATGTTGCGGATCGGTCGTGGGGGATAGCCTGGTTGCAGTGGTAGTACAGTTTTGTTTTATATGTACATTTGATATTGCGGGGCGAGCGTCCGACATGTGGACTGCCGTCACTGCCTATTTGTATTATTATTTTGGGGCACGACCAGGTTGCGGTCGATGTACCCGTTGTATGTATATTTTACTTTCTGTACTAGGATTACCCCGCGGAGGGGTGCACGGATAGCAGGGTTCTAGAGGGCAATGAGCCCGCATCTCATGGCGTTGAGACGGAGGGGGCTTCACTCTAGAATTGGCAGGGCTATTCGCCGCACTCGTAGGGGGTACAGGTTGATCCAGGAGGGGTGCTCAAGTTACCGGATTCAATGAAGTGCTGGGTGGTCCATTCACGTTGCTGAAGGGGGCTGCCTCGCTTCAGGTTTTGGCGGGTAACTTACCGCGCCCGTAGGGGTCTAGGATTTCTTTGTACAGGCTATCCACACGACCAGGAGAACGTCGAGTTTCAGTAGCAGCTCTGTAAAACCTGGGGATCCCAGATATCTGTATTGTTCTGTGATGCTGTACATTTCTCTGATGTTGCATTTTATCACGCCTTGAGCGAAAATTATATATTGATATATATATACTAGTAGATGTTGTATATGTTTTGCATCCGCGCTAGTCCAGTCCCCGCTCTGTCGTTAGTTAAGTAATCTAACGGGTGATGACGGGACCCAGTGGCGAATGCGGATGGCATATACGTACATCATTATTTTCGTTCTTTTGTGGTGTGATCAATTGATGGGACTGCGTTGATTCGGATCAATGCAAGATAAACAAACATATTCTGATGTTGTTGGAACATTTTTCAAAAAGCTGTTATTGCAAGGGCGTTCTCTTTTGTTTTGCACAGTGGTATTCAGTTGGAATATCCTGCTCCTCAGTCGACGAAGCAAGGGACGAGATCCCTTCACCGGGAGTGACCCCTTGGACAAAAAGTTTGCGTCAGGGCAATAACTTCACTATAGCCGATTACTTTTGCTTTGCATCGTGGTATTCAGTTGGAATATCCTGCACCTCATTCTACGGGGAAAGAGCCGAGATCCCTTCACCGGGAGTGACCTCTTTAGCAATGGTTTTCGTCACTATATTTTTAAAAAGCTATCAGTTCCTTCAACGATATCAAGTTCATTACGTTAAAGGTTTTCGCCAGAAACCATTCGTAGCCCTCCGTCGTTTCAGACGGGTAGCACGTAGTATTCATGCTATATTTGTTGGCCTTCGTCAAGGCATAGTGTATGGTAGCTGCTTGTTGCCTTTCTGCTGCATAGATAGATGCGTTGGTTTGGGACAGTCGTATAGCCTTGTTGACCTTCGTCAAGGGCTTGTACGGGTGGGTTCAAATTAACATGGATAATGACGGGTAGAACTTGATATGTGACTTATGATTTGTTGACCTTCGTCAAGGTCATAAGAGCATGGGGCAAAAATCCACATCGGGAGTTTCTAAAGAAACTGAAACTTGCCAGATATGCGCATACCTTCTGGAGTGTGATAACGTGAGCGGATTCCGTCACGTTATCATGCGATGATAGTTGGATCCCGATTCCCACTGATGAGTTGGTTTACTCCTCGGGTGATCCCGACTAATTCTTCTTTTGGGTTTGGAGAAGAATTTGAGTTACAGTGGGAGGTTTCCAGATTAGATAAAGTGATAACCATTCTGATCTAGGTTAGAGTGCACGCTGAGTGTTTCTTTTCTCTCTCTCTTTGGCAGCGACCATTGACCCGACCCTAGACTATGACTCAGTGACCAAGTTGACCGAACCTTCTTAACACTGGCTTTTGGATTGTCAAAGTTGCAAACCTCATTGCCACTCCTACTTTTACCCTTTTCTCCAGGACACCCCGTATTACTACGAACGTCCACTTCCATTGGACAAAACCATCGTATGGTTATATACGAACTCGAAGGAATTCGAGGATGGTTTCTGGTTCTGGAGAAAACGAATAGGACTATTCAGTTGTCTTTTCCTTTTATCTTCTCTCTCAGATTGCGAGTACTCCTTGGTTTAGGAGATAGTACAGCTATTACGCAAATTGGATAGTCTTCTTCCAAACCATAGGCAGGTGCCGACCGGTAGGGAATGAAGAAAACCAATTAGCCTAAACGGTGTGCAGAAGGTATTAAGTTAAGACAAAGAAAGGGATTAGTAAGAGGGCAAAGTAAATTGCGACTGCTATTCACGACCAAACCAAGTATTTCTTCGCCAATCCTAAATCACCTTTGTATTTCTCCAGGACACTCCGTATCACTACGAAGATCCCAAGTTTATTGGATAATCCATCGTATGGTTATATACGAACTCGAAAGGAACTTGTTCCAGTTCGGGGATGGATCCTGCTTCAGGAGAAATAGGAATAAGGTTCATTCGGTTGTCTTTTATCTTCACCTTCTCTCGCATTGCGAGTGCTCCTAGGATTAGGACAGTACACCCATTATGCTTATTGGATAGTCTTCTTCCAAACCATAGGCTGGTGCCGAACGGTAGGGAAGGAAGAAAACCATTTGGCCTAAAGGGGTGTACAGAAGGTAATGACCAAAGACATATAAAGGGATTTGGGGAGATGGAAAAGAGATATACGGTTATAGTTGTGAATCTGGATAATGGAAGAGGTATTACTAGGAATACCAGGAAACCCCAACGAAACATTTCAATGTTTCAGTTTCACTGTGTACTGTTAAAAGAAAACTGATTTCCCGATTAGACACTTGCTCCAGGGTATGTATTTACCAGGTTTTATTCTCACATCTGTATGGTTTTACAGATGATGAGTGGGAGTAAGCTATTGGGAATTAGGTGATCATCCTCATTATATCTGGATTCGTTGTAATTGGTGATATTTGAGGAAGTCACCTGGGTTGTTTGCCGGTCGGCAAATATTTGGTTTTGAATATCCGTTGTTGTGCACCAATTTCAAATTAATATATCTGTACGTCTATTTTCATAGAGTGAGATATACCTTTTTGAGATTATGTCTATGACATTTACCTATATCAGTGGATGGTTAGGTAAGGAGCATTAAACGGCGGTGTAATTCTTCTTAACCATAAGTACAGTTTTCAACCTACGACACACAGTGAATGAGTCACTAGACTCAGGGGACTTATACAGAGTATTGTATATTGTCCAGTGTCCATTAGGACAGAGGGGTTGGTCCTCGTACTATATTCTGTTTACTTATGACTTCTCTAGTTCTTAGATATGTGTTTCGTAGAAATGCAAGGTCTAAGTTTTGAGGAGTTATAGGTATAAGAGTAAAGTAGAGAACCAGGTATTGCAAGTATCGGGATTCTTCAAGGTGATCGAAGATGTAAATACTTGTGTATGGTATTCAGTTGATAGTAATGATTAAGAGAGCTTGCTTCTCTTTTCAGGTTACTCATAATTGGAAGCATTCCTAAGTTGAGTAACGCTGATCGGCCTCCTTCCATTTACTTCACATGCACTGGAGACAGCTGCATGATTTGAATCTGGTTAAATTAAATCAGTGCCTCTGTTTCTATATTGGATATAGAACAGTTCATATCTTGACATTGTTAAGGTATGGGGAGTTGTCCGGCTTATGCTTAAAACCAGACTCCGGATAACTCAAGGCACGTTTCTGTAATGGCTGTTTATGGGTTGACCCGGGCTATGACGAGGGTTGATTTTCTACCATCTGGAAGATCAATAGTGATATTGTTCTTAACTCGCCATAGTTTTAATTAAAAATGGATTTTTTTTCAGAAAACAGTAGTGGGAGTATGGTAGAACTGGAAGTGATTCCAGAACGCAAACGATTACTGAAGATTTGATAAGAACCTAAATATTCAATCTGATTTGACATTCCATTGGCCACTCCGCAGATATGGGGATAACCTCAGGCATTCGAGAGGTACTTCAGTATGCTCAAGGACGGTGGCAGGGAGGTTCTTGTTTACCCAGACTTGCCATTGCTATTGTTCCAGACTGTGAGACCCGGCATGAGGATGAGTATAGCGTCGTTCTAAACTGGCTTTAGAAGTGTACGTCTATATGACTCTGCCAGAGGGTTGTCGTAGTCAGTGGGAGCAGCAGAAGCATTGGTGGACATCAGGCTTATGTCTATTTATAGACTAAAGCAGATATAGCGGAGATAGATCATCTATTTCTGATGTGACAGTCATAGGTTTGACTTCATCAGAATAGGGGATGGATCTGTTAAGAAGGTAGTAGGGTGTGATGTCCTGGTATTTGATGACATGCACAGAGTAGGAAGTAATATTCCTATACTACGATCGGTTATACTATGGTCGTCACACAGTGGTTTCTCCACACAAGACTTGGATATTATATCAGACATTCTGGTCACTAGATCTATGGTTTTAGATCTAGATTTGGGTAGTTTCCCAATCTGGGTACTTAGATAGCATTCTATGAGTATTTAGAATGGACGACTCCTGGCACAGTAGTATACCTGCAGGTGATGGAGTCACCCTCTCTAAAGCTGTCTTACAGACTAAAGGGGAGAGGGATACGCATGATTGGCAGATCACTTGCTTAGGCAATTGAGTCAATCATGAGATGTCAAGTACCGCACCAGATGTTGTTCTTGCAGTAGATGCAATAAGTTGATATTAATCCAATCCTGGAGAAACAATCGGAAGCAATTTTAGAACATAAGTGGATGTTCTAGGGATATGATAACAGCATTCTCCTTCGGGAGACGGTTATCATTCCAGGCTTCCAAGATGACCTGGATGGCAGAGTGGCTGTCAGAGTTATAGTTTTCCTTCTGACGAGGGGCAGTATATTGGACAGGTGGTCCAGGTGGATACTGAGGGAAGGCATGGCGCAGGATACTGATTAAGTTCAGTTGACGATACAGTCTAAGAAGTTTGGATTTGGAGTTCATTTATGAGCTAGGCCCCATCAGATATCCAGACACATTCTAAGACAGGTATTGCTCATTTCGGGTTATGGTTTTCTCCGCGAACTTGAGATAAAGAGAGACATAGAAAGAAACATCAGAGCGGATCCACTCACTGAGGCTATACCTCGAACACAATAGTTTCGCAAACGAGCTTTGTGAGACAGACTAGTAGAAGAGTTGGGTGTTCGGTATCACATGGGCTGTGAGTATGCGACATCGCAATAATTAGCCTTGAGTGCAAGTAGGAGATTGTTGGATATAGTGCCATCAGAGTCAATTATTGGATCACAGGCACGTGATTGCAATGATTGAGGGAGGACCTATGCCGGTAGGACAGTCTTACTCGAGATGATAGTATGCTATCTGGTTTATCTTTATCATCATGTACTGCTTTAGGTGACCCTACAGGTCACTATTGCACGTTGATAGAGCCCCTAGGATTCTTGCTTGACTACCAGCAGTATGAGGGCGATCATATACGTGAGAGCTGGAGTCTATAAGCACATCCTTAAAAGGTCCCTAGTCGTGGGAGTTTCGAGACAGGGCATCGATACTCCAGAGTAGACTAGTGTATACAGTCGAGACCCCGACGAGGGGCGGTGGCCGGTCTCACAAGCCACTGGTGTCAGTTGGTTCACCTAAGATGTATACAGGTGCTCATTGGGTTATAAGTACACCGGACAGGACTCGCCGGGAACCTGCTAGTTGGTATTATACCTGACGTCAGATAGCAGTTCCCTGGTGACATGTGTACAGGTTAGTTCATCGACCTGAGATCCTCATTTGTCTCGTGTGAGTTCCCACTGTGCTTTGATTACTACCCTACCACGCTCAAAGGAGACGTGCAAACAGGTTTTAGTTGGGTACAGTCCCGAGCCACATGGAGGCAGTGAGCGGATCTGCAGGGGTTCGTCTCTCCCGGTATTGGGGGTAAGGTCACGCTGTGTCTAGGAGAGCCAGAATATGAAAAGTCCTTGGCGAAGGCAGGAGATTTGCTGGTATGTATTCCAGTAGTATCTCAGGGTGTTCTGGGCTACACTCCGACACGACTTGTACCGCTTTCGGGGGTCTGACTTTTACCAACCCCCTAGGCCCGCCATGCGATGCTCATAGACGAACGGACCGGACTGTACGGATATTGTCACTGACAGGCTCAGTAGGGTGTCAGGATGAGTTCGCTCATCGACGTCCCTTTTAGTCAATAGCTGGTAGCCCA
Source organism: Agapanthus africanus (assembly GCA_030015575.1). NCBI lineage: Eukaryota > Viridiplantae > Streptophyta > Magnoliopsida > Asparagales > Amaryllidaceae > Agapanthus > Agapanthus africanus. The sequence continues at coordinate 719,387,712 of JASDDO010000024.1, forward strand.
TCACGTATGGCTAATACCTCTGACGTGCTAGTGGTTAAATCCATAGCCATAGTATTGACGAGTCTTTAGAGTCCACCACACATAGTTACTCAGGTTTCGGGCGAAACGCTGTAGAGGCCGTATGGAGATATGGCAGGGTTCGATCAGATACGTGCGGTATTGCACGAATCATGATCGGACGGATTTTACTAGTCGGCTTTGGTTTAAGCCGGATCCTAGTATTAGACAGTGTAGTTTTGTCTCTTTGCATTTGTATTCAGTGGGAATACAAATGCGGGCATGTATATGCAGTCGTGGGGTTTTCCTGTAATTTATTACGGGATCAGTTTTCTGAGGTTGCCAGTTTGCATTCCGTTCCGGCCGGTTTTCCTTTGTTTTTTCGCGGCCGGACTTTCCGATAGAGGGGGTAATTTGCAATTGTGCAAATTACTTTTTGTGGAGGGGTTTCTTGCATATGTGTGGCTTCATGATTGTTTATTCATCATGAGATTATTTTCTTGTCCATTCTTTTGCTTTTGTGTGATGGTGCTTTGATATGATGAGATTTGGAAATGGGTGTGACATATATTCCTTTTTAATCACACCATTTCTTCACATGCTTTTCTTCTTGCATTTTTTCTCCTCCATTCTTGATGAGGGGCTGACCATTACTTGAGGGGAGAGAGAGAGAAGTTCATTTTTTCATTTGTGGCAATTTGCTTCATCTCATTTTCTTGTAAGGAAAAATGAAAGCACCATTTTTCCTTAACCTCATTCCTCCATCAAGGCAACTTGAAAACCCCAAAGTGACATACGATTCTACACTAGTCTACAGCAAATCTTGGACGCGTCGGCTAGCCAACTTCGCGCTCGAGTTGCCTCGGTCCAGTGGTGGGAGCCCTTAAAAGTATCCGGCTACGTGGTGCCCTTTCCGACGAGGAGGTGATGGACGGACATTCCGCGGGAGATCGGAGTGGAGACGAAGACCGAAGGACACGGATCGCTTGGTATATCTCTTCACCCATCTTTTAGTTTGCTAGTAGCTAGGTTAATGGCCCGATCCAGGATAAAAGTGCGCGGTGGTGCCGGTTTGCTAGTTTGCAAAGTTTTTGTTTCCGCGTTTCCGGCGTCGGATCGACGGCCGGGGCGCCGCCGCGGACTTACATACCCATGATTATACATCCATTTGAGATCCTTGATTCTGTTCGTCTCCATGATCATACTTTCATTGATGCTGTTTCTTCTTATGATCATATATCCATTCTGGATCTGTCGCTTCCTTTCATGCCCTTGCTCCATTTTCTTCGATACACGATTGAGGTTCCTGTCACCATGTTTGAGCGCAGATTGAGCTGCGGCTAGTGATGCGGTCAGGGCGAGCTCTTCATGGACGAGGACTGACCATTGTATTTTCTGGTGACATGGGAACGTCTCGATATAGTGTTGTGTTGTTAACTCTTATTGAGGCGAGTGCTTGGTTTTACACCGGATGATCGGGCCATTGATAGAGGCTGCTTGTTGTGAGAGGACTCTTGATGTACAGCATACCTCAGAGATTGTGATGTCGTCTACAATGCAGACAGATGACCCAGCTGTTGCTGAGATTGATAGGATGTCGCCTCCATAGCATAAGAGCTGAGATTGCTAGAGCATCCATGCAGAGATGCGAAAGACGATAGCCAGTCTATCCCGAGTTGAGAGACGAAGGTGATTCATCAGATTGACGCGCCGACTCAGGCCCAGTCGAGTTGAAGATTTCCAGAGTGGAGAGTCTTGCTCAGATTTATGGTAGACCGATCCAGAGATGACCGTTGATGTATCGTTCTTCCTGGAGGATTGAGGCATTGCTTAGCATGCGGACGAAGGGTATTCACGTGTCGTCTAGGCGAAGTTAAAAAGTTCGAACGAATGTCAGAAACCCATTTTTCCAAGTTTAAAGTATTCGGAAGAACATGCAAGTAATTCTGTGGACCCTCTAGAAGAATGAAACCCTAACTCGACATGATGATCATGGAACCACTTCTGAACCTTAGGGTTTGCAGCAGTTCAGCGGTGCCATCAGTGAGGCTTGGGTTTGCCCTTCTACGGTTGGTCCATAGGTAATGTGGCATGTACTGGATATCATTAGACTGTGCTCAGGTGTTGAGCTTTTGGGGAATTATGGGAATTTGATAAATCGATCGAAACGTTTAATGCCGTCCGGATATCATGTGATGAGAGATCGGCAAGCTGACCAGGTTCAGATAGAGGACCTCACCCAGATGCGTTGTGAGTTGATCGAGAAATGACTAGTATTGAGTATTCCTCTGATGGTTGGGACGAGTCCCCGAGGACGTGTTCGGCTAGAGATCTTCTACAGGGTGATGAAGATACCGAGTTCGTGATTTCGAGTCCGTGTGAGATACTTCGGATTGACTGTAGCCGAGAACATTTGCAGTACGCAGATAGCGTTACGTGACATCGAAGTGGACGATGATAAAGACGAGTGGGACCAGATGTTCGTGCGAGATGCTGACAAGCTGTCATTACTCCCTGTTGAGATTAGAGATCTGATGTCTATACAGAGGTGTTGGGATACGGCCAGTTTCCGAAGAGATGCATAGCTGAGAACGCAGATGTCCAGAAAAGTGAGAAAAGATTATGCAGGAGTACCAGCCTCCGTATAGTTCGGCATAGGCGAGATCGGAAGAAACCCTGAGCAGGTACCTTCCAGGACACTGCTGCGATGAGATTTGCACCAAGGACCAGTTGTGTCATGAGTATTCAGAGGGCCAGAGGCCGACGCCAGTGACATGCTGCTTTACGAGTGGTCGTGATAATTGGCCGAAGGATGACCAGAGAAGTGCCAGAGCGGAATCGTTTCCATTAGAAAACTTGATCGAGCCGACGAGCCATTGGATTGCGAGATTGGTAATCCACAGTGAAAATGAGGACCCAGAGACAGAGGACGCCAGACCGTGAGCAGGAGGCAGGCGGATGTTCTTGCTCTGCCAGTTCTGGGGCGCACCGACATTTTTTCCACATTGTAGAAGGTGTACCTCAATGTCATTTGTTGCGATTTGCGTTTGTGATCCGAGTATCACGCTTATATCGCTTGGATTTGAGTTTTGATGATTGAGTTTCATGATATTTTTTTCGTGCACCATGGCTGCACCTACTGGGTATTCATATTTGGTGCATAGTTATTGCACTTGGGATATGCTTTATACACCATTGTGTTAGTTTATGATTTGTGCATATTTATTGTACTTGATATCGTTTTGTGCTTTAGTAGCACGTATTTATGATTTTGTGGATTTCATACGGTTGATTTGATTTTGTGCATGTGGTTTGCACTCGATTTGATTTTGCACTCGGTATAGCTCATATATGCTTGCAGTGTATTGATACGTGTTTTGTGCACGCGGTTGCACATGTTCATGATTCCATACACCTTGGTACACTCGGTATTGCTTTTATACGCATTGAGTTATTGATGTGTTTCAGTGCATTTATTGCACCAAATTTGAACTTTGTGCATTTGCATGCAATGGATTTGTATTTCGTGCACTGGATGCACCCGATTTGTGTTTTGTGCATTTGTTGCACCACATTCGTATTTTGTGCATTGTTGCACCATCTTGGTATTTTGTGCATTGGTTTCACCGGCTTTATACTTCGTGCCTTGGTTGCACCCGATTTATGTCCTTGAGCATTTGCGTTATCAGATTGCGTTTTTCGTGCGCGTTGTCACTTGCTGTGCGTTTTCATACATGCTACTGCACTAGATGCTTTTTACGAACCTGACGCGCTTGCATTCGATTTTTGTGCATATTCGGCACTCGATATTGGATTTTGTGCACATCGGATGCACTCGATTTAGGATTTTCATTCGTGCATGTTAGTTGCACTGAATTGAGATTTTCGTGCACTATAGATGCACTAGATGTTATTGTCGTGCACACCCGTTGCACTGGACAGATGCTTTCATGCACACCCGTTGCACTTAGTTCTGCTTTTGTGCACGTTCGTAGCACTTGTATTTGGATTTTATTCCCGTGCGCACCAGACGCACGTGATTATTGGATACGCCTTTTGAGGCTAATTTTGCTTTGAGGCACTTTGTTTTCATGATGGGTACCATATTATGTAGTAACCGAACAGGACTGATCTGAGGATAGTACCTGAGTATTTTGCTTGCATTAAGCGTTTAACCAGAGGTTTTCAAAAAGGAGCTATAGTCTCGCTATTTCCTACGTGTCCGTGAGCGACACGAACGTTTATAAAGGAAAACCTTTTTGAGATATTTCAAAATGGACGGGACGTATATTTAAGCAAAACCTATATGAACATATGTTTATTACTTTACAAATGAGCGTCCGTCACTTATGCCGTGAGCTACGCATCACACGGCGATTCAGAAAGGATTTTTGCATGTGTTTTATTCAGTTTAAAGGATTTTTCTAAGGATGCGTATTATATATGTATTATAGTATTTGATTAGTGCATATTGGATTTCAGTAGTGGATTTCGAGATTTGTATCTCCATTGTAACTCCGAGGATATGCATTCAAATCCGGTGATTTGCGTGACGCTTGACGGAGTTTGATTTTGAGTTGTACTCGTTTTCATGCGCACTTGACGCACTGTGTTATTCCTGTATCTTCCGTGATTTCGGAGCCCCGTTGATTTAAGTTGATTATTGAAATGTTTTAGTATTTGGGTATTTAAATTTAAATTCGGGGACCGAATTTATTTAATGGGAGAAGATTGTAACATTTCAGATAAATAAAATATTATTTTTGGTTAATTTTTTAAAATTAAATAATAAATATTGTGAATATTTTAATATGCGGTATAATTAAATACCGATAAAGTGGAAAATATTTGGAAAATTATAGGAATTACGAAAATGAGGGTGTTATATATGATTTAAGCAAATTATAATTCTTATGATTTATTTTATTCCATTTTAATGCTAATCGTGATTAAATATCGCTAATCTTGCATTAATCCATTTTTGTGCACATGACATGCACAATGTCACATTTTTCACACTTATTGCATTTTCCTTCATGGCTTTTCTTTGTTTTGGTTTGGGTTTTAAAATGAGAGAGAAAAGAAAAGGGAAAAGAAAAAGGAAAAGGAAAAAGATAAAGAATGGAGGTATGGGCAAGAGAGAGAGAAAGAGAGAGAGAGAGAGAGAGGGGTCAACCTAGGGCTTGGATCATTCTCACTTCACTCATTCACTCATTCCTCTCTCCTCCTCCTTCATCATGGCAGCCCCCATCTCCCTTCTCCACAAAACCCTCTCAAACATCACCAAAAACAACCCAAAACATCATCCCCACTTCATTAAAAACATGCACAAGCTTCCTACAAACACTTTGGATCAAGAAAAATCGGATTTTGAAGACTTGGGGCAACTCAAGAAAATTCTTGAGTTGCCAAATAAGGTAATTTCTGCACCATTAGTGTAATATTTCAATTCCTTAAGTATCCATACATGTTTAGTATCGATATTGAGTGGTTTTGTGAACTTAGAAAATTCCTAGTTAGAGTTTGAGGGATTCTTGAGTTGGTATGGTGTAATTGAGGTTAGTAGAGACCATACAACCCCTTTAAGGTGTGATTAGAGACTTAAACCATAGAATTAATCCCTGCAAAACGAACCTAGAAACCCCGATAGCATATTTTTTCTGGAAATTATGAACGAAATTGATATCTGCTAACACCCGGGGACACTAGGATTTATTTTGCAAACATTGTGAGTTATGCAAGCACCTAGGAAGCTACCTAAGATACCCGAGCCCCAATGCCCTCCACTGGGCCGCAATTTCATTCATCCTGTCCGTAAATTGTGGCAAGGTTAAGATGGTTTGGCCCCTTGTTTCTTCTATATCTCCTAAATCAGTTAATTAGACCCCTCCTGTATGCAAAATTGGCTAATTGTCAACTGAGGAAAATCTAGAAGTGTTTTACATAGTTTCTGAAATTGTTTTGCGGATTTTTAAGAATTTGGATTTGGTATTTGATATTATGTTTCTGTCGTGTGGCGTTTGAACGTCAACAGTTAGGGCTATTAGTCGTGTTTTGCATGCAACGCTATAGGTTTTAACCTATGAGCGAAGCGTGTGCCGTTTTGGTTTTCCGCCTTGATTTTTAATACGCATTTGTGATTGTGTATTAGTTTTAGGTACCCCACATGGAATTCGAGACGATGAGGAGAGCGTGGCATCATCGACTCCAGCGAGCGAGGATCAAGGTGAGTAGATCTATATTTACGGGGGAAGTCGGGTGGATGGCGTATAGCACCCCCGTAAACTTGATGGAAACTGATTTATATATAGAATATGGGTAAGGAAACCTAGATTAGGAAACTAGGGTTATGGTTAAAAGATAGTTAGAGATGAATGATGGAATATAGGTATTGAGATAAGTGAAGAAAGCAATAAGGATATGAAAAGTGAATGTGAATCACGACTTATAGATATATAGTTGCATTAGAATAATTAGAAATTTTAGAGTAACATGACACTTGATGTATAGGATAGAATATATATAAATATATATATAAATTGACTTGATGTGAAATATAAATGTGATGAAAAGAATATACAATGTGATATTATGACTTGATGGTATGTTGGTATACGAATGTGAGTCGATTGAGATAATTGATACCTTTGCCGGTCCCCTGATATGAGTTTGTTATGGATGTGACCTGAGACATGGGTATATAGATATATATATAATGTTGTGAATCTTGATTGATATGTCGTACGAGACGTTAGGTCCATACCCCTCATTGTCATATAGGATGATAGGATCCCTAATGGTTTAATGCTATCGTACGATGATTTTCCGTACGTGATGAGTTTGACTTGATGTTTAATCCATACCCTTGACTAGAGGATGCCGTACGATGGATTATACCGTAAATGATGTTGTGAGGCTGGATGTCGATTGATAGATTCACAGACTCAGTCATGTTAGATACATATACCTGTCAGCATTTGCATATGATTTACTTTATGCTACGCTCATGTCACTCTCATTGCATTACATATACCTGTGCTAGTACACCTACACCATTATCGATGATGCGTATGTTACACTTACACAGATTGGCCGGCTCACACACTTCATCATCGATAATTGCTATGTCACTACACAGCAGGACTGCTGCATCATGATATGACTCCTTGCATGATTTACTTGCTATGTTCACATCATTACGACATGTCTCATGATATACTGATATTGTCATATTACTGTTCCATGTTGCATGATATACAAATATTCTTACATTTCTGTTATATGTCGTATACATCATGCTTTACGCCTTTACGCATTGAGATATGCTGTTTTCATGAGATTTCTGGATTTGAGAACCGTGGCTATTTCAAAAGAAAGCGTGTACTATTTTAAAAACCCGGTTTCTCTTGATATGATATTTCGGTGCGTCCACCATGCGTTTTCTCAGTTCTGAGACATGTGACATGTGAAACCCGATTCGAAGAGCTGGATGAGGCCGATTGCGGGTACATGGTGGACCCGGTATGGTACCCAGGGCGAGAAAGGATTGCTGTGGAGTAGACGTTGAGCCTGGCAGAGGGACTATTACCTACCGGTGATAGTATTTGGGCTCAGCGGATATCCGGTGGATACCGACCGGAGTCGAGAGATGATATGGACCGATCCAGACAGACGGAGCCCGTGGGCCAATTCGGACTGACGGAGCCCGAGATATGAGGATTTACGTGTCGATGCTGGATACGGGTTTCATGATGTTTTCGAGTGTCGATGCAGGACACCCAGGTTCTATGATTTTGATGTGTCGCGAGGGATACATGTTGATTTATATCCTCATGCTTCCATGCATATGCTTTTATGATATTTACATGCATGATGTTGCTGTGTCATTGGTTGACACGTGGACGGGATCCACATGTATACAGTCATTGATTATATTATTGGATGATATCCACATGCTGATTGACATTGATATTAGTGTTGGCTCATATACAGACCCGGTCACCCTAGATATCATAGTATTACCTTTATGATACAGATGACCTAGGAGTCGTTGTTTATTCGATTTATACTTGTTGATGATTTTCTACTCACGAGTTGGAAACTCACCCCCGTTGTACCACAGTTCTTGCAGGTTGACCGCATGGATCAGTAGCGGCATCGCTGACACATAGCTACTTTGGGTGATTTCCTTGGTAGGTAGGACATTTGTATCGTACCTACTGTTTTTTTATATTTCATTTTGTATCTAGTCAACTCCATCAATCAAAATTAGTATTTGTATAAGTAATGAGACTTAGTGAGACTTGTGGTTGCGAGACTTAGAGTGAGGGGTTTTCCGCTACTTGTGGTTTTGATGTCTTTCTTATTTCTTTATCTTTTGTGGTGAATTTCGACGTTGGGCGTCGTATACTTATATATATTGTCTTGCGTCGTTGTGATTCGCCATTTGGCGAAGAGCTAGCTCCCGTTTGGGGATGCCTTTATTATCATTATGTATTTGTGGCTTTGGATCAAAAATACAAAGGAGGTGTTGCCCAAATTTTTAAAAGACGAAACAAGTTTTCCAACTAGAAATTTTCACTTGCATTTTCATGTCTCTTTTCTATGCATTAAGAAAACTTGATTTCCTTATCCATTTATTTCAAAACTTCACCTCTTTTATTTTCTTAAAAGGGTTTAGATTTCTGGGCTTCGTTTTACTTAAATTCCGTTACGCCTTTAGACGTTGCGTGATTTAAGTGCCGGTCACGAGTTAAACTTCGGGTCGTGACATGCGGTTTGCTCGTAGGTGGGTTTTAAGGATATTTTTTTCGCACTTGTGTATTATTATTGTATCTAGTACACTTCATGTACCTTATCTACCGTTTTCCACCAGTTGTATATTGGACTTAGATGGTGAACTTGTGATACTTGTATGTATTCTATTTCTGGTGTCGATGCTCACTTGAGTCGGCGTGGTGTTTTCTTATTTCTTATTTTCATATGCTTATCTCATATTATGATGATATATGTTGCATGTGGTTGTGATTCCGTCTTTGGCGAAGAGCTAGCTCCCGCTTAGGGATTCTTTTATTCATTACTTGTGTATATTCATGTGTTGTACCCGTTTGGGACAAGTATTTACAAAGGAAACTCTGTCGAAATTTTTAGGAAAATTTGATGTTTTAAAATGTTTTAATTTGACCTTATTTTCCTAAAATCCCTTTTTAAGTTAAGTTTTCCTTCACTCTATTTCCTTAAATGGTTTAGATCTTCTGGTCTTTGGCTTACTTAGATTATGTTACGCCTCTAGACGTTTCATCATTTAAGTGTCAGTCACATTCCGTACATTTAAGTCGTGACAAAGTTGGTATCAGAGCGATATGTTTTACCTTCCGAGTGTAGGATGACCCTTGGTAGATGGAGTAGTTGACTTAAGCTGAGTGACGTAGTGTGTGTATGTTCCGCGGCATATCTACGATACGGTACTCCGCCTAAGTGACCTTAGGATATATATTTGCTTGTATTTTCTTCCTTGATTGCATATATCCTCTTGATTCGATTGCAATGTTCCTATCAATCCTGTTTCTTACTCCAGCCACTATACCACCGATGAATACGAGGGCTCAGAGGGCTGCCTCCAGAGATGAGATTAGTGCGGTCTCGTTTGAGATGAGGACCGATTAGGGCGGTACACCTACCCCTCACAGACAGATTGATTCGCCTTTTCCAGGCCGGGTAGCTAGGCTGGAGTCGATTATTCAAGACTTGCGACAGATGGTTGGATAGTTAGTTGAGGCTAGCTGAGCTCCGAGAGCCGATGATGTCCCACCTACTGCATGGACCGTGATTGTACCTGCTGCTCAGGCAACTGTTCCTATTGTTACCGAGATTATTTTTGTATCCTTGTAGGAATTTTTGAGGCTGAAGCCTCCATTTTTTACCGGCACAGATGCAGCGGAGAATTCACAGGCATTCCTCGACAGGTTGGCTAGGATTTTTCTTTCACATAGATGTTCTGACGAGAGATGGGTTAAGCTTGCGAGTTTTCGTCTAGAGGGACTTGCTCAGACATGGTGCGAGTCAGTTGAGAGAGGCCGAGCTGCATGCCTACCTTCTATGACTTAGGATGAGTTCACAGCTGTAATTCTTGCTCGTTTCCTTCCGGAGAGCGTTCGAGATGCCGAGCTCATAGTTTCGAGTCTTTACGTAAGATTTCAGGGATGACAGTGTCCGAGTACGGCATTCAGTTTACTCATTTGTCCCGATATACTCCTTACCCGGTGGACACTGAAGAGAAACGCATAAATAGGTTTGTGCGGGGACTTGGCGCACAGTTATTTCTTGCCATCGACGCCCAGCATTATGACACTTATGCAGCCGCGATGGATGAAGCCTTATTTTTGGAGGAGCGCGTTTCTGAGACTTCGTTTCTGGATCGAAGAGAAATTGTACTGGTATGCCAGCTTTGAGGCGGTTAGGTAGACGCCATGACAGGTATTCTTTCTGGTGTTGTTTGAATTGGTATCCACATATTTTGTATCGAGGTTTAGCCGATAGCAGTCCTTGCTAAATCAGCCACTTGTCGTGATTTCTCACGTTGGCTAGTCTTTTGTCGCTCGATATGTTTTTCGTTCGTGTTTGTTTTGCTCGTATCGGAGATAAGAATTCCTATGTTTATTTGATTCTTCTCGATATGTTTGACTTCAAAGTTCTTCTGGGCATGGATTGGTTAGCCACGTGTTATGCGCCCGTGGACTGCCGTTAAAAGGCAGTCAGTTTTTAGTCTTCCGGGTGAGCAAGTTCTTGTTATTCAGGGAGACCGTAGCGTCACCCTTACAAGTTTGATTTCTTCCCTTCACGCTAGTCAGCTTTTGAGGAAAGGATGCCAGGGATTTTTGGCGTATGTTCATGATGTTAGAGCCGCAGAGGTTCCGTTAGACCAGGTCCCGATTGTGAGAGAGTTTCCAGATGTTTTTCCTGATGAGTTGCCTAGTTTACCACCTGAGCGCGATATTGAGTTCTGCTTTGACTTGATTCCCAGCACGGGGCCTATTACTATACCGCCTTATCGGATGGCGCCGGCGGAGCTTAAAGAGCTGAAAGATCAGTTGCAAGATTTGTTAGATTAAGGGCTTATTCGTCCCAATGTGTCATCTTGAGGAGCTCCTGTCCTGTTCGTCAAGAAGAAAGACGGAAGTTTGTGTTTGTGCATCGATTATCGTCAGATGAATCAGGTTTGTCATGACCCAAAGGTATGGAACGTGACTGGCACTTAAACTACGAAACGTCTCAAGGCGCAATGTAATATAAGTAAGCCAAAGCCCAGAAAACTAAACTGCTTAACAATTAGAGTGAAGGAAAACTTGTTTCAAAGCAAGTGGTTTTAACAAAATAAGTGGAATTAAACATTTAAAAGCAACATCAGATTTTCCCGAAAATTTCGGCAGAGTCTCCTTTGTAAATACTGGCCCCTAAACGGGTACAACACATGAAAATACATATAAATAATAAATAATTGCATCCCCAAGCTGGAGCTAGCTCTTCGCCAATAACGGAATCACAACCACATGCAATATGTATATCAAAAGTGTGAAATAAGCATCTGAAAGCAAGAAATGAGAAACACCACGTCGGCTCAAGTGAGCATCGACACCAAACATCACAAATACAAATCTCACGGGTCTCACCGTCTAGTCAAATATACAAGGGTAGATGGAATGTACTAGATACAAATAATAAAACAAGATGGAACAAAAGTATCCTCGCAACCCACCTAAGAGCAAAGCTGCAAATCGATGCAATGGAGCAAAAGAAGAAGTACGCCCGCCGCTACTGCGCTGACGGGTCGAACCTGCAAGATACTGTGGCACAACGGGGTGAGTTGCCAACTCGTGAGTAGTAAGTAACATCTAATAAGGCTATCGTAAGCATGCACATAAATGCATCTCAACCTACGCATATCGATATGATACGATATACAACATGAATGCAACATGAATGCATAATCAAAAACAAAACCTGAACAAGTCTGGTATGAGAAAATCTTTATTCTTATCTTAGAAAAACCTCTGTGTAATAAGCTGAAGTATCATCAATGAAATCAACAGAAAATCCGTGTCTAGCATCGATACAATTTATATATATCCCAATATCTCAATGTCTCAATATCTCAATGTCTCAATATCTCAATATCTCAGGCTTCGTCAATCCGGATCGACCCATATCATCAAATCTCACGACTACGTCGGTATCCTCCGGATATCCGCCGTGTCAAAAATAACCGGTTGGTAGTGCTCCCCTGCCGGGCTCAACGCCATCATCTGCGATCCTCTTGCCCCGAGGTACCGTACCGAGTCCACCATGTACCCGCAGACGGTGCAACCCCCTCCTCGAATCGGGTAAATGATACAGCTCGAGAACCGAGAAAACTCATGGCGGACGACACATACATCATATCACGAGAAAATCGCAACTTACATTTTTTTAAAATGATAGAAGGTTTATTAAATTCTTACGGTTTTCCCTAAAATCCATAAATCTCATAAACACGGAAATCTCCAAGAAAAATCACAATATATGAAAATGTCAGCGATGATGAATGCCTATGGTATCAATATTATGAAATACAGTGTGTGACTAGAAAACTATGCATGAACGATGGTGCAATGAAGTATATACATATAACTAGCAATCCAACGTATCCAATCCTGATGAGATGAATATACAACTACATGTGTAAATATCATATATGATGCAAATGCATGGGTATCGATTCTAAGAAAGTTCTATAGTGTTCGTGACATAGCAATTACCAATGGCGAGTGTGTTCGCATGAATAGTGCACGTGCTGCATGAACCAATGGTAATGGTGCAAGTGTCCTATGAGATGATATCACACACATATATATATAGAAGTTGATGCGATGCAATGAGATGAATAACTAAAAAACTATGCATATAAATGCAAGTACTACTAGTAATCCTAACTATCGGGCGCCTTGCGCCATACAGATGATTTTCCCGTAGATGTGTACATCTACTCACCGGGACGCCTCGGCTAATCTGATCCGATCTCAGCCTTGCCTTTTCCGCGCCACATCCGACGCCTCTGCACCCGATCCTAGAAACACACACAAGTTAGAGAATAGATATATAAATAGTCACGGACACAAACGATACAATTCAACCACGTGCACTAATTGGACGCGCACGCACTTGGTGCACAAAATGCACTCACGACAACGCCACATACCACAACCAGGGATACGTGGAAACTACCAAGCCTAGAACCCAATCACACCAATCGCGCATTCAAAACACACTAAATACATTAGGAAATAGGTTGTATATCAACAAAACCTCAACCTAATTCAAATCGATTTATTCCAAAAAACCTAGTAAGCATCACTTTACCATTTTAGTACAAATCTAGATATTTTAATAAAATTAGTGGCCACAATAATCACTTAATAACTTAATTAACCCACACAAATCCTAACTAAATTTTAATCTCACCTAATTACACTAGTCATAAAAATTAGTTTGCAAGAATATATAATTAGGACAAATTAAACGTAACAATTAGCAATTTAGCAACTAGATTAGGTTTTGCAAGTCTACTAGATAGCAAACTACACTAAAACTTCTTTTTAAATCTCAAACTTGAAATTAGAACCAAATTAATATCTAAACAAGTTATCTTAAAACATTTCACCAACAAATTAAACAATGGGTTAAGATTTATACCTCACACTTTGAGAGATCTAACTTGTAACTTAGCCTCCTAAAATTGTTTCTTGCTCCAAGATTCAAGCTAGATTTGGCCAAGGAAAATTGGGTGAAGAATTAGGTATGAATTTGTGAGGTTTTGTTTGGATTTTTTATGAAAAATGGAGGAGTTTTGATGTGGAAAAGAGATGGGGAAGTGAGGGGGCTGCTGCTGGGTGTGTTCGGCCAAGGAGAGGAGAGAGGGAAATGAGTGAGGTGAGTGAAAAATGTTGGATGTAGTGCCCTCAAAGTCAATTATTGGATCGCAGGTATGTGATTTCAAGTTTTGAGGATGGACCTATACCGGTAGGACAGTCTTACTCGAGATGATAGTATGCTATCTGGTTTGCCTTTATCAGTCGTGTACAGTTTTAGGTGGCATGATCACTATTACACGTTGATAGAGCCCTTAGAATCCTGTTTGACTACCAACAGTATGATGGCGATCATACACGTGAGAGTTGGGTAGTCTATAGGCTCATCCTTAAAAGTGGTCCCTAGTCATGGGAGTTTTGAGAGAGGGCATCGATACTCCGGAGTAGACTAGTGTATACAGTCGAGACCTCGACGAGGGGCGGTGGCCGGTCTCAAAAGCCACTGGTGTCAGTTGGTTCACCTAAGATGTATACAGGTGCTCATTGGGTTATGAGTACACCGGACTGGACTCCTCGAGAACCTGCTAGTTGGTTTTATACCTAGCGTCAGATAGCAGTTCCCTGGTGACATGTGTACAGGTTAGTTCATCGACCTGAGGTCGTCATTTGTCTCATGTAAGTTCCCACTGTGCTTTGATTACTACCTTACCACAGCTCAAAGGAGTCGTGCAAATAGGTTTTAGTTAGGTACAGTCCTGAGCCACATGGAGGCAAGTGAGCGGATTGGCAGGGGATTCGTCTCTCCCGTTTTGGGGGTGAGATCACGCTGTGTCTAGGAGAGCCATTACACCAAGTTCTTGGCTAAGGTAGGTGAGAATTACTGGTAGACATTCCAGTAGTTTCTCAGGGTGTTCAGGGCTACCCTCCGGCACGACTTATACCGCTATTGGGGGTCTGACGTTACCAGCCCCCTAGGCCCGATATGCGATGCTCATAGACGAATGGACCGGACTGTATGTATATTGTCACTGATAGGCTCAGTAGGGTTCCAAGATGAGTTCGCTCATTAGGCTTCCCTTTCGATCAGTACATGGGCAGCCGTTAAGCATAGTTAGTGCCGCTGACGTGCTTGTGGTTAAACCTACTGCCAGGGTACTGACGAGTCTTTAGAGTCCCCCACAGATAGTTTTCCAAGTTCGGGCGAAACGTTGTAGAGGCCGTATGGTTTTATGGCAGGGTTCGAAAATGCACGTGCACTTGTGCCCGTGTCATATTTCGGACAGATAATACTGGTGGGCTTTGGTTTAAACCGGATCCAAGTATTATATTGAGTCGGAATATTTTAGTCTCTCGTATTCGTATTCGGTCGGAATACGGATACAGGTATATATATACAGGTGAGGGGAATTCTCGTAATCCGTTACGAGAATATTTTAGAAGATGCATTTCTTTTTGGATTAATCAATTTGGTTTAAATGATTATTGATTTTGGAAAATGTGACTCATTATTGGTGACACATTTCTTCTAGCATGTTCATTAGTGACTCATGCTAATGAGTCACTAAGTGAGTCATGATAGAATTAATGATAGTTTGTTTTGGGTGTAGATATTTTAGGGTTTGTGGATATTTTTGGGAGATATTTTTTCATGAGATATTTCATTACACAACCTTATATATATCTACTCACAAAAGAAAAGATCACCACAAGTTATTATGCTTGAGTTCTTGCTCTCTTGATAGTTTTCTTGAGTTCACAATTTCCATTTCTAAGCATCTTCTTCAACCTCCACCCTAACCCTCTCATGTGATGTGAACCCTAGGGTGTTTGAGACAAAGTATTCTACTCATTCTCTACTTCATCTTGGACATGTCGGATAGCATACTTCATGTCCGATTTGCCTCGGTATAGAGGCGGGAGCCCGTTAAAAGATCCGTTCACGTGGTGCCACCTCGACGAGGAGACAGGAGATCGGAGTTGCCGCGAGGAGCGTGGGATGATGGCTAAAGACCGAAGGACTCGGATCGATCGGTATAGTCTTTCTACCTCTTTACAGTTTGTTAGTTTAGCGTTAATGGCAAGATCCGGGTTATAGTATGCGATAGCGCCAGCTAAAAAAGTTTTTGTTCCGTGTTTGGCGTCAGAATGACGGCCGGGGCGCTACCGTAGACTTACATGGTATCAGAGCCACTCCATTAACCTTTACTAACTTGTTCTAACGTGTTTAAAATATCGATCGAACGAAATTTCAAAAACCGCATTTTTCATGATAAAGTTTCTGTCGAATTTTTAAACTGGTCTAAAAATTATTTTGGGTATGTCAGAAAATCGTGCAGGTTTTGTTAAGACTCTGGAAGAAATTTAGTCCACTGATTCCACTATACTGCCGCGGAACCGCCGCACAAACCATGGTTTGGCCGCGGTTCCGCCGCCAATTTGTGGCAACAGTACACCATATTTCTTCTAGGTGTCTTTCATATGGAATTGTAGTTTCTGTAATATTTTGTTTGGGCCCAGATTTTGTTTGAGTACTGCAGTTGTACTTGGGGCCCACTTCGGGAAGTTTTGTCGATCGGAATTTTAAATATGTTAGTTTACAGTACTTACATTATATCTCCAACCGTGAATGTCATTTGAGCGGTAAATCGTGTCTAATTGCTATAGCTCTTTTAGATGGGTTTGCGAACGTGACATTCGCGTTGATGTTTTGTGTTGTGCTGCGATGTTGCGGATTTGTTGTGGTGGATAGCTGTGTGCAATGGTAATGCAGTTTGGATTTATTTGTACATTTGATATTGCGGGGCGAGCGTCCAACATATGGACTGCCGTCACTGCCTGTTTGTATAATATTCTTTTGGGCCACGACCGGGCTGAGGTCGATGTACCCGTTGTACATTTTTTCATTTCTGTACTAGGTTTACCTCGCGACGGAGTGCACGGATAACCGGGTTCTGGAGGGCAACGGTTCTTCATCTCATGGCTTTCAGAGGCAGAGGGCCTCACTCTAGAATTGGCAGACTATTCGCCGCACTCGTAGGGGGTACAGGTTGACCCAAGGAGGGGTGCTCAAGTTACCGGATTCCGTGAAGTGCAGGGTGGTCCATTCACTTTGCTGTAGGGGGCTGCCTCGCTTCAGGTTTTGGCGGGTAACTTGCCCCACCCGTAGGGGTCTAGGTTTCATTGCACAGGCTATCCACACGACCAGGGGAACATCGGGTTTCAGTAGCGGCTCTATGAAACCCGGGGATCCCAGATTATCTGTATTGTTATGTGATGATTATTACTTTTCTGTAATGTTGCATTTATTACGCCTGGAGCGATTATTGTATATTGGTATATATACTAGTAGATGTTGTATATGTTTTACACCCGGGCTAGTCCAGTCCCCGCTCTGTCGTTAGTTAAGTAACCTAATGGGTGATGACGGGACCCAGTGACGAATGCGGATGGCATATACGTACATTTTATTTTCGTTCTTTTCTGGTGTGATTAAATGATGGGACTGCGTTGATTCTGATCAATGCAAAGGAAAAAAAACCTGTTTGGACGTTGTTGGAACAGTTTTAAGAAGTGTTATTATAAGGACGTTTTCTTTTGTTTTGCACAGTGGTATTCAGTTGGAATATCCTGCACCTCATTCGACGAGATAAGGGCCGAGATCCCTTCACTGGGAGTGACCCCTTGGGCGGAAATTTGCGTCAGGGTAATAACTTCACTATAGTCGATTACTTGTTGCTTTGCATCGCGGTATTCAGTTGGAATATCCTGCACCTCATTCCACGAGGAAAGAGCCGAGATCCTTTCACCGGGAGTGACCTCTTTAGCGAAGGTTTTCGCCACTATATTTTCAAAAAGCTATCAGGTTCCTTCAGCAATATCAAGTTCGTTACGTTAAATGTTTTTCGCCAAAAACCAGCCGTAGCCCTCCGTCGTTTCAGACAGGTGGCACGTAGTATTCATGCTGTGTTTGTTGGCCTTCGTCAAGGCATAGTGGATGGTAGCTGCTTGTTGCCTTTCTGTTGCATAGATAGATGAGTTGGTTTAGGACAGTCGTTCTGCCATTTGGCCAACGTCAGGGGTATGTACGGGTGGGTTCAAATTGACAAGATAATGACGGGTAGAACTTGACATGTGACTTATGATTTGTTGGCCTTTGTTAAGGTTATAAGAGCATGGGGTAAAAATCATATCGGGAGTTTCTAAAGAAACTGAAACTTGCCAGGCATGCGCATAACTTCTGGAGTGTGATAACTTGAGTGGATTCCATCACGTTATCATGCGATGAGAGTTGGATCCCGATTCCTACTGATGAGTTAGTTTACTTTTCGGGTGATCCCGATTGATTCTTCTTTCAGGTTTGGAGGAGAATTTGACAGTACAGTGGGAGGTTTCCTGATTAGATAAAGTGATAACCATCCTGATCTAGGTTAGAGTGCACACAGAGTGTATCTTTTCTCTCTCTCTTTGGCAGCGACCATTGACCGACCCTAGACTATGACTCAGTGACCAAGTTGACCGAACCTTCTTAAAATACTGGCTTTTGGATTGTCTAAGTTGCATAAGTCATTGTCGCTCCTTCTTTTACCCTTTTGCATTTCTCAGAACACCTCGTATCACTACGAATATCCACTTCCATTGGATAGATCCATCGTATGGTTATTTACGAACTCGAAGGGACTTCTTCGATGATGGATTCAGGTTCAGGAGAAATTGAATTGGTTTATTCAGTTGTCTTTTATTATCACCTTCTCTCAGGTTGCGAGGGATCCTTGGTTTAGGAGAGTACACCTATTACACTTATTGGATAGTCTTCTTCCAAACTATAGGCAGGTGCCGAAAAGTAGGGAATGAAGAAAACCAATAAGCCTAAGTAGGGTGTACAGAAGGTAATAAGTAAAGACAAAATAAAGGGATTAGGAAGAGGGCAAAGTAAATTGTGACTACTATCATTCAGGACCAAACCGCGTGCTTCATCGCCACTCCTATTTCACCTTTGCTTTTCTCCAGTTAAGGAGGAATAGAATAAGGTTTATTCAGTAGTCTTTTATCATCACCTTCTCTCAAGTTGCGAGTACTCCTTGGTTTAGGAGTATACACCTATTACGCTTATTGGATAGTCTTCTTCCAAACCATAGGCTGGTGCCGAACGGTAGGAAAGGAAGAAAACCATTTAGCCTAACGATGGTGTATAGAAGGTAACGACTAAAGACAAATAAAGAGATTTGGAGAGATGGCAAAGAAATATACGGTTATAGTCATGAATTGGATTATGGAAGAGACATTACTAGGAATACCAGGATACCCCTACGAAACATTTTCATGTTTCAGTTTCACTGTGCATTGTTAAAGGAAAACTGATTTCCCGATTAGATACTTACTCCAGGGTATGTATTTACCAGGTATAATTCTCACATCTGTATGGTTTTACAGATGATGAATAGGAGTAAGTTATTGGGAATAAGGTGATCATCCTCATTATATCGGAATTCGTTGTAATAGGTGATATTTGCGGAAGTCGCCTGGGTTTTTGCCGGACGGCAAGTATTTGGTTTTGAGTATCCGTTGTTGTGCACCAATTTCAAACTGATATATCTGTATGTTTATTTTTATAAAGTGAGATATAACTTTTTGAAATTATGTCCGTGACATTTACCTATATCAGTTGACGATTGGGTAAGGAGCATTGAAAAGCGGAGTAGTTCTTAAACCATAAGTACAGTTTTCAACCCACGATGCATAGGTTTTGAGTTATTCGACTCAGGGGACTCATACAGAGTATTGTATGCTGTCCAGTGTCCATCAGGACAAAGGGGTTGGTCCTCGTACTATGTTCTGTTTACTTGTGACTTTTCTAGTTTTTAGACAAGTGTTTCGTAGAAATACTAGGTCTAAGTTTTGAGAAGTTGTGGGTATAGGAATAAAGTAGAGAACCAGATGTCGCAAGTATCGGGATTCTTCAAAGAGATCGAAGATGTAGATACTTGTGATTGGTATTCAGTTGATAGTAATGGTTTTGAGAAACTTGTTTCTCTTTCGGGTTACTCATAATTGGATGCATTCCTAAGTTGAGTAATGTTGATTAGCCTCTTTCCATTAAATTGATATGCACTGGAGACAGCTGCATGATTTGAATCTGGTTCCAATTAAATAAGTGCCAAAGTTTCTATATTGGATATAGAATGGTTCATATCTTAACGATGTTAAGGTACGGGGAGTTGTCCGGCTTATGCTTAAAACCAAACTCTGGATAACTCAAGGCACGTTTCTGTAATGGCAGTTTGTGGATTGACCCAGGCTATGACAAGGGTTGACTTTCTACCATCTGGAAGATCAATGGTGATATTGTTCTTGATTCTCCACAGTTTTAGTAAAATGGATTTTTTTTTCAGAAAACAGTAGTGAGAGTATGGTAGAACTGGAAGTGATTCCAGAACCGCAAACGATTACGGAAAATTTAATAGGACCTAAAGATTCAATCAGGTTTGACATTCCATTAGCCACTCCGCAGATATGGTGGGTAACCTCAGGCACCCGAGAGGTACTCCGGTAGGCTCAAGGACGGTGACAGGGAGGTTCTAGTTTGCCCAGACTTGCCATTACTGCTATTCCAGACTATGAAACCCGGCAGGAGGTTAAGTATAGCGTCATTCTAAACTAGCTTTAGAAGTGCACGTATATATTATTCTGCCAGAGGGTTGTTGTGGTCAGTAGGAGCAGCGGAAGCATAGTGGGCAAGTAGCTTATGTCTATTTATAGACTCGAGCAAATATAGGGGAGATAGATCATCTATTTTTGATGTGACAGTCATGGGTTTGACTTCATCAGAATAGGAGATGGATCTGTTATGAAGGTAGTAGGGTGTGATGTCCTAGTATTTGGATGACATACACAGAGTAGGAAGTAAAATTCCTATACTACGATCGGTTGTACTGTGGTTGTCACACAGTTGTTTCTCCACACAGGATATGGATATAATATCAGACATTCTCGTTACTAGATCTATGGTTTTAGATCTAGATTTGGGTAATTTCCCAATCTGGGTACTTAGACAGTATTCTAAAGGTATTTAGAATAGATGACTCCTGGCATGGTGGTGTACCTGCAGGTGATGGAGTCACCCTCTCTAAAGGTGTCTTACAGACTAAAGGGGAGAGGGATGTGCATGATTGGCATATCACTTGCTTAGGCGATTGAGTCAATCGTGAGATGTCAAGTACCACACCAAATGTTGTTTTTGCATAAGATGCAATAAGTTTATATTAATCCAAACCTGGGGAAACATACGGGAGCAGTTTTAGAACATAAGTGCATGTTCTAGGGATTTGATGATGGCAGCCTCCTTCGGGAGACGGATATCATTCCAGGATTCCAAAGGTGACATGGATGACAGAGTGATTGTCAGAGTTATAGTTTTCCCTCTGACGAAGGGGGCAGTATTATGGACAGGTGGTCCAAGAGGATACTGTGGGAGGCATGGTACAGGATACTGATTAGGTTCAGTTGTCGATATAGTCTAAGAAGTTTGGATTTAGAGTTCATTTATGAACTAGATTCCATCATATATCCAGACATATTCTAAGACAGGTATTACTCAATACGGGAGATGGCTTTCTCCGTGAACTTGAGATTAAGAGAGACATAGAAAGAAACATCAGGGCGGATCCACTCACTGAGGCTATTTCTCGAACGCAATAGTTTTACAAACGAGTTTTGTGAAACTGATTAGTAGAGGAGTTGGGTGTTCGGTATCACACGGGCTGTGAGTATGCAACATCGCAATAATTAGCTTTAAGTGCAAGTGGGAGATTGTTGGATGTAGTGCCCTCAAAGTCAATTATTAGATCGCAGGTACATGATTGCAATGATTGAGGGAGGACCTATACCAGTAGGACAGTCTTACTCGAGATGATAGTAAGCTACCCGGTTTGCCTTTATCAGTCGTGTACAGCTTTAGGTGACATGATCACTATTACACGTTGATATAGCCCTTAGGATCCTGCTTGACTACCAATAGTATGATGGCGATCATATACGTAAGAGTTGGGTAGTCTATAAGCACATCCTTAAAAGTGGTCCCTAGTCATGGGAGTTTCGAGACAGGGCATCGATACTCTGGAGTAGACTAGTGTATACAGTTGAGACCCCGACGAGGGGCGGTGGCCGGTCTCATAAGCCACTGGTGTCAGTTGGTTCACCTAAGATGCATACAGGTGCTCATTGGGTTATAAGTACACCGGATAGGACTCGCCGGGAACCTGTTAGTTGGTTTTATACCTAGCGTCAGATAGCAGTTCCCTGGTGATATGTGTACAGGTTAGTTCATCGACCTGAGGTCGTCATTTGTCTCATGTGAGTTCCCACTGTGCTTTGATTACTACCCTACCATGGCTCAAAGGAGTCGTGCAAACAGGTTTTAGTTAGGTACAGTCCCGAGCCACATGGAGGAAAGTGAGCGGATCGGCAGGGGATTCGTCTCTCCCGGTATTGGGGGTGAGATCGCGCTGTGTCTAGGAGAGCCATTACACCAAGTCCTTGGCCAAGACAGGTGAGAATTACTGGTAGACATTCCAGTAGTTTCTCAGAGTATTCAGGGCTACCCTTCTACACGACTTATACCGCTATTGGGGGTCTGACGTTACCAGCCCCCTAGGCCCGATATGCGATGCTCATAGACGAACGGACCGGACTGTATGTATATTGTCACTGATAGGCTCAGTAGAGTTCCAGGATGAGTTCGCTCTTCAGGCTTCCCTTTCGGTCGGTACATGGGCAGCCGTTACGCACAGTTAGTGCCGCTGACGTGCTTGTGGTTAAACCCACTGCCAGGGTACTGACGAGTCTTTAGAGTACCCCATAAATAGTTTCCCAAGTTCGGGCGAAACGTTGTAGAGGCCGTATGGTTTTATGGCAGGGTTCGAAAATGCACGTGCACTTGTGCACGTGTCATATTTCGGACAGATAATACTGGTGGGCTTTGGTTTAAGCAAGATCCAAGTATTATATTGAGTCGGAATATTTTAGTCTCTCGTATTCGTATTCGGACGGAATATGGATACAGGTATGTATATACAGGTGAGGGGTATTCTCGTAATCCGTTAAGAGAATATTTTAGAAGATGCATTTCTTTTTGGATTAATCATTTTGGTTTAAATGATTATTGATTTTGGAACGTGTGACTCATTATTGGTGACACATTTCTTCTAACATGTTCATTAGTGACTCATGCTAATGAGTCACTAAGTGAGTCATGATAGAATTAATGATAGTTTGTTTTGGGTATAGATATTTTAGGGTTTGTGGATATTTTTGGGAGATATTTTTTCATGAGATATTTTCTTTACACAACCTTATATATATCTACTCACAAAAGAAAAGATCACCACAAGTTATTATGCTTGAGTTCTTGCTCTCTTGATAGTTTTCTTGAGTTCACAATTTCCATCTCTAAGCATCTTCTTCAACCTCCACCCTAACCCTCTCATGTGATGAGAACCCTAGGGTGTTTGAGACAAAGTATTCTACTCATTCTCTACTTCATCTTGGACATGTCGGATAGCATACTTCATGTCCGAGTTGCCTCGGTATAGAGACGGGAGCCCATTTAAAGATCCGTTGACGTGGTGCCACCTCGACGAGGAGATAGAAGATCAGAGTTGCCACGAGGAGCGTGGGATGATGGCTAAAGACCGAAGGACTCGGATCGATCGATATAGCCTTTCTACCTCTTTACAATTTGTTAGTTTAGCGTTAATGGCAAGATCCGGGTTATAGTATGCGATAACGCCAGTTAAAAAAGTTTTTGTTCCGCGTTTGGCGTCAGAATGACGGCCGGGACGCTACCGTTGACTTACATGGTATCAGAGCCACGCCATTAACCTTTACTAACTTATTCTAACGTGTTTGAATTATCGATCGAACGAAATTTCGAAAACCGCATTTTTCATGATAAAGTTTATGTCGAATTTTTAAACCAGTCTAAAAATTATTTTGGGTATGTCAGAAAATCGTGCAGGCTTTTTTAAGACTCTGGAAGAAATTTGGTGCACTGATTCCACTATACTGCCGCGGAACCGCCGCACAAACCATAGTTTGGCCGCGGTTCCGCCGCCAATTTGTAGCTACAGTACACCATATTTCTTCTGGGTGTCTTTCATGTGGACTTGTGGTTTCTGGAATATTTTGTTTGGGCCCAGATTTTGTTTGAGTACTGCAGTTGTACTTGGGGCCCACTTCGGGAAGTTTTGTAGATCGGAATTTTAAATATGTTAGTTTATAGTACTTACATTATATCTCCGATCGTGAATGTCATTTGAGCGGTAAATCGTGTCTAATTGCTATAGCTCTTTTAGACGGGTTTGCGAACGTGACATTCGCGTTGATGGTCTGTGTTGTGCGGTGATGTTGCGGATTTGTTGTGGTGGATAGCTGTGTGCAATGGTAGTGCAGTTTGGATTTATTTGTACATTTGATATTGCGGGGCGAGTGTCCAACATGTGGACTGTCGTCACTGCTTATTTGTATAATATTCTTACCCGTTGTACATTTTTTCATTTCTGTACATTTTGTTTGATGAGATGAAGTGAAGTTGAAGGAGAGGGGGCTGTGCAGATTTCGGCCAGAACAAGAATGAGGGGGGAGAGAGATAGTGAGGTGTGTATGTGTGTAGGGTTACTTAGCACGGCAGCAAGGTTTCGGGAGGCATCGTCCATGCCGTTTTCAAATTTTTGCCGTTCTAAAGAACCCTAACCCTAGAATCTTAACTAGAGATTTAAACAATATAACATGCAAACAACTTTGCATACAAAGTGAATGAGGAATACAACCTTTGTAGACCGGTCCTTCACTTCTAAAGCTCCATGTAGTAGTCCCTTCGCTCCAAGTAGTGAACACACGAACTCTAGTAAGGGTTCACATGAAGAAATGAATAATCTTTCTCGAAGTCTTCGAGGCCGAAGATGATCTACGTCGAGGAGACTCAAGTTCATGCTACCTCATCAATAATGGTAGATTAGTGAAGCAAACACCCTAAACTAAATGTCTAATATAGTAGATGATGATGAAGTAGGAAATGGGCTCACTTTAGATTTAATTTTCTTACAATATTTTGTCACTTGGAAAAAAGCTAGCAAGCTTTTTCTCAATGAAGAAGAAGATGAATAATCAAGATGAGAAATGAATCTCATAAGGTGAGAATAGCAACCATGGGTGAGTTAGTGTCATACACTAATCCATGTAGAGAATAAATCATGACTAAACAATAATGGTTAGGTTAATAAATATCTACAAGTAAAACAAAATTAGTGGACTTGGTCAATGGTTCCACAAGCTTCTACAAGCTTCAACCATATGACTAATTACTAATTAATTTTGATTAACTTTAAATAAATAAAACCATACATTATCATAAGATTGGTGTGAGTCTCATACACCCATGTTGCATGTGGCATCAAGCATGACACATATAATAATGTACATTAATATATATATATATATATCACATATATACTAAAGCACAAAGTGAGAAAAAGAAATGTTTAAGTGAGCTAATATTAGTTAATGTAAATTAATATATCACTTATAAAATTATACATTAAATTATTAAATCAATACTTGATTTAATAATCCGGCTATATCACATACAACCGACTAATATCAAATGTAACATCCTATCGAATCAACACTTGATCCGATAACCCGGCTATATCGCATATAACCGACCAATATCACACATCGCAAGAATAGAATGAGGTATCACATACGTGCATTAATCTCGGTCCCGCACATATCACATATGTGCTCCTACTTCATTTCGCATGAATCAGGAAAACTCTGTGTAGGACTCTAAAGACTCGTCAATTTTGCCGGCAGTAGGTGATGATCATATCAAACACCCACAAGCCGCAAGCAGTCTGCTAAATGTAACGGCCACCCTGGTATTGAGCAATCAGAAGATCAACAAGCAAGCCTGCTCATACTCCTGCGAATCCAATCAGTAACACTACCGTACAGTCCGGTCTCTTCGTCAGATATGTCGCATATCACTGTATGGGGGTGGTATAACATCAGACCCCAATAGCCTGATAAGCCATGCCAATGCAAGATCCATAACGGTTCGAGAAACTACTGATAACACTTACCAGTAGATCTCAGCAACTCTGGTAAAAGATTTCCTGTTATGGCCAATCGAGCATAGCGCAACATCAACTCCCAATACCGGGAGAGACGAATACCCTCCTATCGCTCATTGCCTCCATGTGACTCGGGACTGTACCCAAAAACCACCTTTTTGCACGATCTCTTGACCATGGTATGGTGGAAATCAAAGCACAGTGGGAATCACACAAGACTCTATGAAGATCTCGGGTCGACAGACAAACCTGTACCAATGTCACCAGAGAACTGCTATCTGACGATAGATATAATCCTATCTAGGAGTTCTCGGCGAGTCCGTCCAATGTACCCAGTCTCCACTGAGCACCCGTATACCTTCTCTGATCTCAAACACCAATGGATGTGGGATCATCCATCGCCCATCATATGGGTCAAGAAGCGCATACGCTAGTCTTCTCTGGAGTATCGATGCTCTGTCTCGATACTCCCATGACTAGGAAGATTTGAAGGATGTACTTACCGACTACCCTGTCCCTACTAGTATGATCTGCATCATAATCCTGGTAGTCAAGTACTCATCCTAAGGGCTTTATCAACATGTAATAGAGAGACAATAAGTGTACATGTTAAGATAAAGTGAAACCAGATAATATACTATCATGTCGAGCAAGAAAGTCCTCCCTATATATGTCCAAGTATCCACTACAATATACATCACATGTATAGTAATGGCCTCTAGGGCATACATATAACTAACAATCTCCCACTTGCACTAAGGCCGTTTGCTGCAGTATCTCATACTCAACGTCCTATAGAAGTCTCTCTAGGGAAAGGCCTTTGTGAGTGGATCCGCCATGTTATCCTTCATGTCTAATCTCCTGACCTCGATCCCTTGGAGATCAACCATCTCCCTGATCAGGTGATACTTGCCTCGGAATATGTCTGGATCGTTGATGGGACCGGTGTTCCTAGGCTAAAGCCACAACTCCATTGTAGTCACAATAACAGTTATTGGACGCTCA
Organism: Agapanthus africanus; assembly: GCA_030015575.1. Taxonomy (NCBI): domain Eukaryota; kingdom Viridiplantae; phylum Streptophyta; class Magnoliopsida; order Asparagales; family Amaryllidaceae; genus Agapanthus; species Agapanthus africanus. The sequence continues at coordinate 719,414,686 of JASDDO010000024.1, forward strand.
ATGGTAGGAACCATGTTCATCTCATGAACAAGTAATGCCCAGACAGCCACATTGGCAGCATCATTGGTAGCGATTTATTTAGCCTTTATCGTCTACTATGCCACGGTATCTATCTTGGAACTATTCCAACATACTGTCCCTCAACTGAGTGTAAAGACAATGCCTGTGACTGACTTTCAATCGAACATATCACTCTGAAAGCTGGAACCAAGAACTTTCTTTTAGTGCTTCTCAAGTACTTAAGAATGTCCTCTACAGCTGTCCAGTGATTCTCCCAAGATCCGATTGATTCCTGATCACTACACCTAGAGAGTCATCTACATCTGGTCTGGTACATAACATTGCATACATAATAGAGCCTACTGCCGAAGTATAGGGTATCCCTTGCACGTGAGCTCTCTCGAAATCAGTCTTCGGGAGACATATTTTTGGAGAGAGTGATTCATGAGTAAGTGGGCGAACCACTACGCTTAGAATCCTCCATACTAAACCCCTTTAGTATGGTGTTAATGTACCTGGATTTGGGACACTCCCAGCATCCGCTTAGATCTATTATCATAGATCATTATCCACAAGATGTAGTAGGTATCATCCAGATTTTCCATGGAGAATCCTCGTGATAAGATGAGCATGACCGAGTGTAGCATAGGAAACTATTTCCTATCAAGAGTATGTTATCTACGTATTATACGTGGAAGACAACCTTACCCTCTACTACCTTCTTGTATATACAAGGTTCATCTACCATTTTGATGAAGTCAAACTCTTTGACTGCCACATCAAAACAGATGTTCCAACTCCGCGATGCTTGCATTGATCCTAATGCACTTAAGCATAGCTTTGAAAGCCTCAACTTTTCTATCTACACCAAGAATCTTCTCAAGATCCATTTGCTCCCAATGGGTTTTACCCCTTCAGGTGCAACATGCAAAGTCATACTTTGTTGGTGTACATAGATTCTATCTTTGATCACATAGCATCCATCCATTTCACAAAGTCTCTACTTGTGATGGCCTGTGTGAACCTAGTTGGGCCATCATCTACCATGATGCAATCCCCGCTCCCGCTGTCACCGAGAAGACCGTAGTATCTCTCAAGTGGATGAGGAACCCTACCAGATTCGCGGAGAGGCTGAGGTTCGTTGGAGACTATTGAATCCTTTGGTTCCACTAAATCATCAGCTGTTAGTTTGTCAAGCTGAAACAACTTCCAGTTCTACCTTATGACCACAAATTTCTTCATAAGAAATTCTTTTTCTAAAAAGGTGGCATGCTGAGAAACAAAACACCTTTTGCTCCTCAGTTAGGTAGATGATATTCCCTCACAAATGTTTGGGATATCCAACAAACATATACAGAACTGACCTTGCCTCGAGCTTGTCCGGATTCTGCCTTACAACATAGGCCGGACAACCCCATATCTTAACTCATTTAAGACATGGTCTCTTCCCATACCATATCTCATATAGAGTGGTAGGCACTGATTTGGATGGAACCCCATTCAATAGGTATGCAGCTTCTCAAGTGCATAACACCCAAAAGGAAACAGGTAACTCAGTAGTACTCATCATAGAGCGCGCCATATCTCATAGGGCGCGATTCCTCCACCCCGATACACCGTTGTGCTGTGGTGCATTTGAAGGAGTAAGCTGAGAGAGAATCCCATTCTTATTTTAGAAAATCCAGGAACTCCATGCGCAAGTATTCTCCTCCTCGATCACATCGAAGGACTATAATACTTTTACACGTATGGTTCTTAACTTCAAGCTTATATTTCTTGAATTTCTTAAAAGTTTCATACTTGTGTTTCAATAGGAACATATGTTCGAATCTTGAGAGATGATAAGTGAATATAATGAAGTACAAAGTACCAGCCTTGGCATTTGTAGACATAGGACCGTATACATCATCATGTATCCGTCCCAAGAGTTCAATAAATCTTTCTCTGTTTCTAGTAAACGGAGAATTGGTCATTTTAGCTTTGAGAAAAGACTGACGAGTATAAGATGAAAATTCGAACAAATTCTCATATTCATCCTTATGTAACTTAGTTGGTCGGGTCGCATTGACATGACCTAGTTTACAATGCTACAAGAAGGATTCGTTCATTTCTGAACTACTCTTCTTGTGTGTGTTCTTTATACTTTGAACTGTAGTTTGATTTAGAACGTATATGCTATTACATAACGTGCCTGATCCAATCAACTCTTGATTCAGGAAAATGTTCACAACATTATCCTCTATACAGAATTATATCCTTGTTTAACTTAATAAAAAATCTGATGTAATGTTGTATATCAGGTTCGGTATCTAATAACATTTGTTCAGAATCAATATATTAATACATGGTGATATTTGCCAACTGACTTGGCTGCAACAATTGCACAATTCTCTAACACTTAGAGACATATCACCCATTCTCAGTTCTCTACCTTTTTGTAGCCCATGTAACATATTATATATGCGGGATCCTGATCCGGTATCCCATACCCAGGACATAGAGGATACTGAGAAATGGTTCTTGGTAATGAACACACCCGAAGAATATGCATCAACATTCTTATTCCTCGTTTGGGTCGCATGGAAATCCGGATATTCCCTTATTGCCTGCTCGGTCTTATAACAATTATAAGAAAGAACGGAATCAACATTCCCCAGCTCAGTATAATAAGCAGGTTCGGTCAATGCATCCATATTATTATCTTAATTAAGGCATGACATGTTCGCTACTAAGAGAGAGAGAAGAAAACACTCTGCGTGCGCTCTTGTAAGATCAGATTGGTTATTATTTTATCTAATCAGGATGGCTCCTACTGTTTTTATCAAATCTTCCATCAAACCCTAAAAGGTAAGACTAGCCGGGATTAAATACACCCTATAAGTTCGCCAATCTTTCGGCCAGGCCAATGTCGGTACTTTGAGGGAGGTTCCCCGTGCTTTCGCACGGACCTAATTAAATTAAACCTCATTTTCCCAGGGGCTTAATCCCGTTAACACCTTTCTAGACGCCTGCTAGATTTATAAAATTCAAACTAGTTATCACATAACTAATTATGTGGATTCCAAATATTGTATCACAATCACAGATAGCTAGACGGTGTTAAACTTTTCGATCGAATAAATAAACAACTAAAATTTCCCAAACAGCTCAACACTTGAGCGGCGTTCAAAAGGTACCCAGAACATACCACATCTCCTATGAACCATCCGTAGAAGGGTCGACCCATTCCTCACTCATGTTGCCATGGAACTGCCGCAAACCCTAGGGTATTACTGTGGTTCCGCGATCCAAAAAGTCGAGTTTGGGTATCGTTCTCCTAGAGGGTCCACAGAATCGCTTGCATGATTTTCTAAAGATTTTAAACACAGAAAAATCCAACTCTTGGAAAAATTTTAGCGAGAGAAAGTATGGGTTATTGATATCCGTTCGAACTTTTTAACGTCGTCTAAATAACCTGAATACATATTAGAATTACGACTATGAAACACTCCGAATTTCCTTTGCAGAAAGTTAACATCACATGCAAATTTAGCAAAAACAAGCAACACCTGAAACACCAAAACCCAGAGACTGGAACACCCTAAAAATTTGAAGTCAAAATGAGCCAAAAGACCCAGTGAGCTCGGTTTTTAAGCCAATGTTGCCGGCCAAAGTAAGGTGGTTTTGTTTCAAATTTGTTTGGTGTTCATGTTATATCACATACAACATTCTGGAGTTGCTAAAAAATTTATAGAGGCCATTTAAAATTCGACAGAAACTAGGAATGTGTATCGCGTGTTCCGGAGGAATTTCGGTTTCATAATCTAACAAACATCGTCTAATTCTCAAGCTAGGCTCTGATACCACTGTAGGGTTACTTAGCACGGCAGCAAGGTTTCGAGAGGCATCATCCATCGTTCAAATTTTTGCCATTCTAAAGAACCCTAACCCTAGAATATTAACTAGAGATTTAAACTATATAACATGCAAACAATTTTGCTTACAAATTGAATAAGGAATATAACCTTTGTAGACCGGTTCTTCACTTCTAAAGCTCCGTGTAGTAGTCCCTTCGCTCCAAATAGTGAACACCCGAACTCTAGTAAGGGTTCACATGAAGAAATGAATAACCCTGCTCGAAATCTTCGAGGCCGAAGATGATCTACGTCGAGGAGACTCAAGCTCATGCTACCTCTTCACTAATGGTAGATTAGTGAAGCAAACACCCTAAACTAAATGGCTAATATAGTAGAGGATGATGAAGTAGGAAATGGGCTCACTTTAGATTTAATTTTCTCACAATATTTTCTCACTTATAAAAAAGCTAGCAAGCTTTTTCTCAATGAAGAAGAAGATGAATAATCAACATGAGAAACGAATCTTATAAGGTGAGAATAGCAACCATGGGTGAGTTAGTGTCATACACTAATCCATGTAAAGAATAAACCATGGCTAAACAATAATGGTTAGGTTAATAAATATCTACAAGTAAAATAAAATTAGAGGACTTGGTCAATGGTTCCACAAGCTTCTACAAGCTTCAACCATATGACTAATTACCAACTAATTTTGATTAACTTTAAATAAATAAAACCATACATTATCATAAGCTTGGTGTGAGTCTCATACACCTATATTGCATGTGGCATCAAGCATGACACATATAATAATATATATTAATATATATCACATATATACTAAAGCACAAAGTGAGAAATAGAAATGTTTAAGTGGGCTAATATTAGTTAATGTAAATTAATATATCGGATATATAATTATACATTAAATTATTAAATCAACACTTGATTTAATAATCCGGCTATATCACATACAACCGACTAATATCAAATATAACATCCTATCGAATCAACACTTGATCCGATAACCCGGCTATATCACATATAACCGAGCAATATCACATATCGCAAGAATAGAATGCGATATCACATACGCGCATTAATCTCGGTCCTGCACATATCACATATGTGCTCCTACTTCGTTTCGCATGAACCAGGAAACCTCTGTGTATGACTCTAAAGACTCGTCAATACGTCGGCAGTAGGTGATGTTCATATCAAACACCCACAAGCCGCAGTCTGTTAAACGTAACGGCCACCCGGATATTAAGCGATCAGAAGATCAACAAGCAAGCTTGCTCATACTCCTGCGAATCCAATCAGTAACACTACCGTACAGTCCGGTCTCTTCGTCAGATATGTCGCATATCACTGTGTGGGGGTGGTATAATGTCAGACCCCAATAGCCTGATAAGTCATGCCGATGCAAGGTCCATAACGGTTTGAGAAACTACTGATAACACTTACCGGCAGATCTCAGCAACCCTGGCCAGGGATTTCCTGTTATGGCCAATCGACAATAGCGCAACATCAACTCCCAATACCGGGAGAGACAAATCCCCTCCTATCGCTCATTGTCTCCATGTGACTCGGGACTGTACCCAAAAACCACCTTTTTGCACGATCTCTTGACCGTGGTATGGTGGAAATCAAAGCACAGTGGGAATCACACAAGACTCTATGAAGATCTCGGGTCGACAGACTAACCTGTACCAGTGTCACCAGAGAACTGCTATCTGACGATAGGTATAATACCATCTAGGAGTTCTCGGCGAGTCCGTCCAGTGTACCCAGTCTCCACTGAGCACCCGTATACCTTCTTTGATGTCAAACACCAATGGATGTGGGATCATCCATCGCCCATCTTATGGGTCAAGAAGCGCATACGCTAGTCTACTCTGGAGTATCGATACCCTGTCTCGATACACCCACGACTAGGAACATTTGAAGGATGTACTTACCGACTACCCTATCCACACTATATGATCTGCATCATAATCTTGGTAGTCAAGTACTCATCCTAAGGGTTTTATCAACATGTAATAGAGAGACAATAATTGTACATGTTAAGATAAAGTGCAACGAGATAGCATACTATCATGTCGAGCAAGAATGTCCTCTCTATATATATCCAAGCATCCACTACAATATACATTACATGTATAGTAATGGCCTCTAGGGCATACATATAACTAACAATGTGTGTAGAAACATCATTCCCCAACTCAAGTCAATACCCATACTACTTTATTTATTACTTTCCTTTTTATTTTCTTTTATATTTAAACCTAGATTTCCCTAGAACCATGGAAAACAAATGTAGAAAGAATAAGCATGTTATAAACTAGGTTCTAAGTTGTCATGGTTCACATTTGTGTAATTAACCCATTCTCATTTGTAATAATCACTAATTAAATGTATAAGTGAAAGCTTGAAATAATATTTAAAATAATTACTTAGGAAAAATATTTAAGTAAACTAGAAATTTACGAGTGACCAATTAAATACCAAATACTAGCAATTACATAGCTAGAACCGGTATATTTCAGTCTATGTTGAAAAATAATTATAATTAAATTTTAAGAAAAACACCAGTTATATTACCGTTTATCGGACAATTTTTAAAACGTTACAATCTTCCCCCCTTAAAGAAATTCGGTCCCCGAATTTAAAATCTAACTACGCGTACCCTCGAAGAGATGGGAATATTTCTTCCGCATCTCGTCCTTGGTTTCCCACGTGACCTTTTTCACCGTTTGGGCCACGTCAAAGAACCATTACGGACGGTATGGCCTCGAACCTCAGTTTCTTCATCTGCCAATCTAGAATGACTATTGGCTGCTCGGTGAAAGAAAGATCATGCTCCAGATGGATCGTCTGATGCTGTATCGCATGAGAAGGGTCATGAAGGTACTTGCGGAGCATTGATACATGAAACATGGGGTGAATATCTGGAAAGCTGGGTGGAAGAGCCAAACGGTAAGCAACTGCGCCGACACGCTCGAGAATTTCTAAGGGACCTATATATCTGGAACTAAGCTTCCCTTTCATTCCGCATCTCAACACGCCCTTCATCAGAGAGACCTTCAAGAAAACATGATCGCCTACTGTAAACTCAAGTCTGCGCCAATGTCGGTCTGCATAAGATTTCTGCCTGCTCTGGGCCGCTCTCATCCTATCTCAAATCTACTGAATCTTTTCGGTCGTTTCCTGAACAATCTGTGGTCCCAAAAATACTGCTCTCACTGAGCTCTATCCAATAAATGGTCGATCAACATCTCCTCCCATATAACGCCTCAAAGGGTGCCATCTAAATCGTTTCCTGAAAGCTGTTATTATTGAAAAACTCTATCAAGGGAAAGTAGCGATCCCAACTGCCACGAAATCTAGAACGCAAGCTCGGAGCATGTCCTCACAAGTCTGAATGGTCCTCTCTGATTGACCATCGATCTACGGATAGAAAGCTATACTGAAACTCAATCGGGGTGTCCAAGGTCTCCTGAAGTTTCTGCCATAGTCTGCTGGTGAACTGGGTACCTCTGTCGGACATAAAACAAGTCAGAACACCATGTAGTCGCACAATCTCATCAACATATATCTGAGCATACTGAACGAATCTGAAAGTGGTCTTACTGGCAGAAAGTGAGCTGCTTTTGTCATTCGGTCTACGATCACTTAAATAGAGCCATACTCTCGACTGGTCCTAGGTAGACCAACAATAAATTCCATAGAAATCTGCTCTTATTTCTACTCCGGAATAGGCAAAGGTTGTAACTCTCCTGCTGGTCTCTGATGCTCGGCCTTGACTTTAATGAAAAGTCAGCATCCCGAAACAAAATCTGTGACATCTCTCTTTATTTTTTCACACCAGTAGACTTCTCTCAATCATAATACATCTTGGTAGAACCCGGATGAACACTATATACTGACTGATGCGCTTCCTCTAAGATCTCACGTCTCAGTCCCTCGGAATCTGGCACACACAGTCGAATCCTAAATCGCAGTACTCCCTGATCATCAATCACGAGCTCTGAATCTTTGCCCTGTCGAACCTTCTCCAAAATCTCTGACAAACGAACGTCATCGGACTATGCCTCACGAATATGATCAAATAACTGTGGATGTGTACGGACACGGACAAGTTGTCCCCCGGTTGACGTAAACTCGAACTGCACTCGGCTGACATATAGTATCTGCTAATCCGCCGTCGACTGTCTCTGAATTGTGCTCAAACAAGAAAAGCTATCTCTGGGCCTCCGACTCAAAGCATCTGCCACAACATTTGCCTTCCCCGGACGATAAAGAATCTCGCAGTCATAGTCTTTCACTAGCTCCATACATCTGTGCTATCTCAAATTCAGATCTCGCTGCTGAAAAAAATTTACTTTAAACTCTTGTGGTCCGTGAATATCTGGCACGACTCGCCATATAAGTAGTGTCTCCAAATCTTAAGTGTAAAAACCACCGCAGCCATTTCTAAGCCATGAGGGGGATAGGTCTGCTCATGCTTCTTCAACTACCGAGAAGCATAGCAATAACCAACAAAACCGCCTGATCCTAAAGGCAAAGATAATACTAGCGCCGCAATCAAACGAGTCTTCAACTGCTGAAAGCTCTGCTCGCATGATTCGGTCCAAAGAAAAGGAACTCCCTTCCAGATCAACCCGGTCAACAGTGCAACTATACGAGAAAAATCCTAACAATGTGTCAATAATATCCGGCCAAACTCAAAAATTGCGAACCTCCGTCACGGGTACAGGTTTGGGCCAGTGTTGAATAGCCTCGATCCTCTTCGGTTCCATACTTACCATCTTTCGTAACTACGTGACCCATGAAGTCAATATTATCCAATCAGAAAACACACTTGGATAATTGAAAGAATAGCTGGCGCTCCCTCAAAGTCTGCAACGAAAATCCTCAATTACTGCCTAGGCCCCACTCGGCTCCAAAAGTGTACAAAAATGTCATCAACGAACACGATAATAACTGATCAAGAAATGGCCTGAATATACGGTTCATCCAATCCATAAATGCGGCTGGGGCATTGGTGAGCTCGAACGACATTACCAAGACTCATAACGCCCGTAATGTGTGAAAAGCAATCTTCGAAATATTATCCTCTCGAACCCGCAAATAATGGTAACCCGACCGCAAGTCAATCTTCGAGAAATGCCCCGCACCCTGGAGCTAATCAAATAATTTGTCAATACGAGGTAAGGGATATCTGTTCCGCACAGTAACCCGATTCAACTGAAAAAAATCGATGCACAAACACAACTATCGTTTTTCTTATTGACGAACAGAACAGGAGCTCCTTAAAGTGACGCACTCGGACGAACAAGCCCTTTATCCAACAAATCTTGCAACTGGTCCTTCAGTTCTTTAAGCTCCGCCGGGTCCATCCGATATGGCGGTATAGAAAAAGGCTCCATGTCGGAAATCAAGTCAAGCACAACTCAATATCGCGCTCTGGCGACAAACCAGGCAACTCGTCAGGGAAACATCTGAAAACTCTCTCCCAGTTGGAACCTGGTCCAACGGGACCTCTGCGGCTCTAACATCACAAACAAACGCCAAGAATTCCTGACATCCTTTTCTCAAAAGCTGACTAGCTCGAGAAGAAGAAATCAAACTGGGAAAGGCGACGCTACGGTCTCCCCGAAAACAAACAAGAACTGGCTCACCCGGAAAACTAAATCTGACTGCCCTCTTGCAGCCGTTCACGAATGCATAACACGTGGCTAACCAACCCATACTTAGAAGAACTTCGAAGTCAAACATATCGAAAAGCATCAAATTGACAGAAGAATCCCTATCTCCGATACGAACAAAACAAACATGAATGAGAAACACATAGAGCTACAAAAGACTAGCATATGGAACAAATCAAATGCATCTCAACCTACGCATATTGATATGATACGATGTACAACATGAATGCAACATGAATGCATAATCAAACATGAAACCTGAACAAGTCTGGTATAAGAAAATCTTTATTCTTATCTTAGAAAAACCTATGTGCAATAAGCTGAAGTATCATCAATGAAATCAACAGAAAATCTGTGTCTTGCATCGACATAATTTATATATATCCTAATATCTCAATGTCTCAATATCACAATATCTCGGGCTCCGTCAGTCCGGATCGACCCATATCATCAAATTGCGCGACTACATCGGTATCCTCTGGATATCCGCCGCATCAAAAATAACCGGTCAGTAGTGCTCCCCTGCCGGGCTCAACACCATCATCTGCGATTCTCTTGCCCTAAGGTACCGCACCGGGTCCACCAAGTACCTGCAGACGATGCATCCTCCTCCTCGAATCGAGTAAATGATACAACTCGAGAACCAAGAAAACTCATGGTGGACGACACATACATCATATCACGAGAAAACTGCAACTTGCATTTTTTAAAAATGATAGTAGGTTTATTAAATTCTTGCGGTTTTCCCCAAAATCCATAAATCTCATAAACACGGAAATCTCCAAGAAAAATCATAATATGTGAACATGTCAGCGATGATGAATGCCTATGGTATCAATAATATGAAATATGGTGTGTGACTAGAAAACTATGCATGAATGATGGTGCAATGAAGTATATACATATAATTAGCAATCCAACGTATCCAATCCTGATGAGATGAATATAGAACTACAAGTCTACATATCATATATGATGCAAATGCACGGGTATCAATTCTAAGCAAGTTCTATAGTGTTCGTGACATAGCAATTACCAATGGCGTGTGTGTTCGCATGAATAGTACACGTGCGGCATGAACCAATGGTAATGGTGCAAGTGTCCTATGAGATGATATCACACACATATATATATAGAAGATGATGCGATGCAATGAGATGAATAACTAGGAAACTACGCATATAAATTCGAGTACTACTAGTAATCCTAACTATCGGGTGCCTTGCGCCATCCAGACGATTTCCCCGTAGATGTGTACATTTACTCACCAGGACATCTCGGCTAATCTGATCCGATCTCAGCCTTGCCTTTTTCGCGCCACATCCGACGCCTCTGCACCCGATCCTAGAAACGCACACAAGTAAGAGAATAGATATATAAATAGTCACGGACACAAATGATACAATTCAACCACGTGCACTAATTAGACGCGCACGCACTTGGTGCACAAAACGCACTCGCGACAACGCCACATACCACAACTAGGGTCGCTATACATGGAAACTACCAAGCCTAGAACCCAATCGCACCAATCGTGAATTCACAACACACTAAATACATTAGGAAATAGGTTGTATATCAACAAAACCTCAACTTAATTCAAATCGATTTATTCCAAAAAAACCTAGTAAGCATCACTTAACCATTTTTGTACAAATCTAGATGTTTTAACAAAACTAGTGGCCACAATAATCACTTAATAACTTAATTAAGCCTCACAAACCCTAACTAAATTTTAATCTCACCTAATTACACTAATCATAAAAATTAGTTTGCAAGAATATATAATTAGGACAAATTAAACGTAACAATTAGCAATTTAGCAACTAGATTAGGTTTTGCAAGTCGACTAGATAGCAAACTACACTAAACTAACCTAGTAATGATGTGGAAAACCCTAACTTAATTCAAAACCTTCTCTTTAAATCTCAAACTTGAAATTAGAACCAAATTAATATCTAAACAAGTTAGCTTAAAGCATTTAACCAACAAATTAAACATTGGGTTAAAATTTATACCTCACACTTTGAGAGATCTAACTTGTAACTTAGCCTTCTAAAATGGTTTAACTCAATATCGTATATTATAATCTCTTGACATCATATTAATTTCATACGGTATCATCTATCGCACAATATCATAATCAAGGATGTGGATCTAAGGTCTCATACATTATATTAATTTATTAAATCACATGTTATCGCATGTTATGTGTATATCGCCCAATGATCCATTAATATATATATATATATATATATATATATATCATATCATATCGTATACGATGTCTCAACTCAATATCATATATTATAATCTCTTGACATCATATCCGATCATATCGACTCAAAACCATATAACATATCATATCTGTTAGTGTATATGCCCTAGAGGCCATTACTGTATCATACTAGTATGTATATTACTTAATGGAAGCTTGGGATATTCACCTTGTATTGACAATCTTGCTCAAAATAGTAGTATGCTACTTGGTTTGTTTCTGCTTCAATGTGTACATGTGTTTACTTTAGTATATCACCTATACACATTAGTGGAGCCCTTAGGATCTTTTGCTTGATTACCAGCGATGTGATGGCCGTCACACTAGTGGGGCTGGGTAATCTATAAGCACATCCTTATGCTGGTCCCTGGTCGCAGGACTATCGAGACAGGGCATCGATACTCCGGAGTAGACCAGCGCATGCGCTTCTCATCCCAGTGTGGGAGACGGTCTGTCCCACAGCCGTCAGTACGTCGTACTTGAGATAGTATGCGGGTGCTCGTTAGGTTACGGGTACACTGGACAGGACTCGTCGGGAACTGACTAGTTGGTATTATACCTATCGTCAGTTATCAGTTCCCAGGTGACATGAGTACAGCTTAGTCCGCTGACTTGACACTGTCACTTCGCCTCGGGTGTGTTCCCACTGTACTTTGATCACTACCCTACCACGGCTCAAAGGAGTCGTGCAAACAGGTGGTGGTTGGGTGCAGTCCCGAAGCACTTGGAGGCAGTGACGGTTAGACAGGATTCGTCTCTCCCGGTATTGGGGGTTGACATCGCGCTGTGTCTAGGAGAGCCATTACACGAGTAGTCCCTGGCCAGGGCAAACGAGATATACTGGTAGGTTTCCAGTGTTATCTCAGGGTGTTTTGGGCTTCGCTCCGGCACGACTTGTACCGCTATTGGGGGACTGACGTTTACCGCCCCCTAGGCCCGCCATGCGATGTATCAGACGAACAGACCGGACTGTACGGAGAATGTCACACTCAGGCTCAGTAGGAGTTCAGATGGGTTTCGCCTCGTCGGTCTTCTTGTCGGCATTACCTGTGGACCGTTACGCACAGCTAGTGCCGCTTGCGGTCTGTGGTTAAACCCACTGCCAGCGTAGTGTCGAGTCTTTAGAGTCCCACACAGAAAGCTTTTCGCCTTTAGGCAAAAGAGTAGAGGTCGCATGGTATTGCGACAGGTCGCATGGTTTTGCGACAGGGTTCGGTCACATCCGTGCACTTGTGCACGTACAGTGTCCGGACAGTTTACACTAGCGGGCTTTGGTTTAAGCCAGATCCTAGTGTACCTTATGGGATTGGATTTATCCAGTTTGCATTCGTGTTCCTCGGAACGCGGATGCGGGTGTGTATGCACAGTTGACAGGGAGGCAGAGGCGGCGGATTCTCATTAGGGTTGTTGACTGTTGACCGTTGACTATTTGACTTTATGCTCAACCCTAATGAGAATATGATATGTGATTAACTATTATATTAATTAAGTATTATGGTGATATGGTTGTTGACTTATTGACTTTTGTTGACTTGTTGACTTTGTTGACTTGTTGACTTTTGTTGACTTGTTGACCGGTTGACTAGGCTTGACTAGTTGACCATCATGATAACCATGGTTATCATTTCATGCCAAAGACTTTTACTTGCTTGCTCATTTGAGTAAAATGAGTGCATGACATGATAAGGTTATGGTTGCTTCAAACCATCACATAAGACTTTTTTGATATGATGAGTTATGATCACTTTGGATTATGAGAGGGTGAAAGACAAAAGAGTTGCTCATTCTTTCTTGCTCATTCTCTCTCTTGTTCTTGAGCTCTCCTCTTGCTCTCACCCTCAACCTCTTGCTCCCTCTCTTGATCTATGGTTCTCTTGTCTCATGAGTTGAGAATCAAGAACCATAGATAAAATCCCATTCTATTTCCTCTCTACTCATTCTAGTTCACTAGGTTTAGCAAACCAAGTGAACTAGTTTCTTCAAAGAACGAAGAAGGAGCTAAAGGTTGGAGCTTTCAAGTGAATCTATCTTCGGCGTACGGAGACGACGAGAAGGAGCCATCGGACCACCATCGGAGCTTGAAGAGAAGGAGTTCAAGACAAGCAAGGTATAACCATCTCCATCCGAGTAGCTAACTCTCTTTAGCTAAGTATGCTAGTTTTAGTTTAGTCAAAGATCCCGACCTTGCTTAGTCCATGTTTCCCCTTGCGCTAAAAATTTGATTTTTATAACGTTTCCGCCTCCCCGTAAGAACCGGGGGTCGCAACGTGGACTTACAGTGGTATCAGAGACTAACTAAACTTAAACTAGCTTGGTAGTGAAGTGTAACGAAGTTCGGAACCGGAAAAATCAAAAAAACCAAACTTTTACAAAATCTGAGTTTCTGTTGAAATTTTTTCTGGTCAAAATGAAAAACTTTATACTCCTAAATTCGGCTCAGGGTTTTGTGTGAACACCCATGAAAAACGGTCCACTGTTTCGTTCTAACCGCCGCGCTTCCGCCGCACGAGGTAGGCATGTGCCGCGGAAGCGCCGCGGTTTGTCGTCTTCTGTGCATCGTTTTTCGTGCAGTGTGTGTCTGTGTTGGTTTTGGGATTTTTGATATATATTATATGTGCCCAGATTTTCCAGAAAAGAAATTTCCTTTTGGGGTCCTATAATTCCGTATTTTTTTCCGAACTTCACTGCACTTTGACTATGATGGTTATATCTGTGATGTTTGCATGTATTGAACGTCGGCTAATCGCTATAAGTCGATTGGTCGGGGTTATACATGATCTGTAATGTGCTGGAATGTGTATATAAATATGTTGGATTGTCGCGGGTGAATAGCCGGGGGTTGTGAGACGAGAGTTTTCTTTTCTTGCAATTCATGTAAATTTGTAAATTGATGTAATAATTATTTGTATGGCCGCACAACCGGGTAGGGGTTGTAGCCGTCATTGTATAATTTCTTTTTACTGTTTTTGCTCCTAGGATAGACCCATGGAAGGGTGCACAAACTACCGGGTATGCCGAAGTGTCGAGTGGCCTACTCATGGTGATGAGGGAGGTTGCTACGCTACGGGTACTTGGCGGGTAGTTTGCCGCACCCGTAGGGGTCTTGGGTGGGGTATTGGCTATTCACCGCGACCGTGTAATCTGTTTTTGTTACAGGCTCGTACAAATTACAGATTCCTAGTATATCCAATGTATTTATCTGTGATCTGAAATGTTTTATCATTGCAGTATGTCTATATATGATATTATTTAGGCGTTGCTTATGTTTTACAGACGCGCTAGCCCAGCCCCCGCTCTGTCGTTAGTTAAGTAACCTAACGGGTAATGACGGGGCCCCGTGGCGAATGCGAATGGCATAAGCGTACGTCATATTTTGGTTTTTTTCTGCAATGGTAGGATTAATTGATGGGACGCATTAAAAGAACTAATGCAAGCAAAACATGCATTAAAAGAACTAATGCAAGAAAATAAACCAAGTATAAGTCGTTGGATCACTTTCAAAAACCCACTCGGTTCTTTTCAAAAACAAACTTTTAAAATGCGGAGTTTGAGCCACTCCATTTAAAAGCTATCTCGTTCCATCGACTAAATCAAGTTCACTACGTTCACGGTTTCGCCAAAACCATTCGTAGCCCTCCGTCGTTTCATATGAATATTCAACGGTATTCAAGCTGTGTTTGTTGGTCTTAGTCAAGGCACAGTGATTGGTAGCTGGTGGACATTCATATGTTGCATAGATAGATGCGTTGGTTTGGGACAGTCGTATTACTTTGTTGGCCTTAGTCAAGGGTATATACGGATGGATTCAAATTAACCTGGACAACGACGGGTAGAACTTGACATGTGACTTATGATTTGTTGGCCTTAGTCAAGGTCATAAGAGCATGGGGCAAAAAATCCACATCGGGAGTTTCAAAAGTACTGAAACTTGCTAGATTTGCATACCATTTGGAGTGTGATGATTCTGGTAGGATTCCTTCAGTTTCGTCACGCGATGATATTTGGATCCCGATCCTACTGTGAGTATATGCTACTCCTCGGGAAATTTCTCACTAATCGATCAATGCTATAAACCTAGTAGGTGCCTAGAAAGGTGTTAGCGGGGCTACGCCCCCAGGGAAAAGAGGTTCTTTAATTAAGGAACTTCGCGAAAGCGTTGGAAAACCTCCCTCGAAGTACCGACACCGGCCTGGCTGAACGGTTAAGCAAGTATTGTACGGTGGGATTGATCCTGACTAATTCTTCCTTTATGGTTTGAGGAGGGATTCGAGAAACAGTGGGAGCCATCCTGTTTAGACAAACTAAAAACCACTCTAAACTTGCAAGAGCATCATGCTGAGTGTTTCTTCTTCTCTCTCTTAATTGCAGCGACCCTGTGACCACGCCTAGGTTACATCTAGATAAAAATATGACTGAACCTGACTGTTATGATTGGCAAAGGTCTGTCCAGATGTCCATTGCCCATGACAAGCTGGGACACCTCTTAACTAATCAAAACCCTGCTGTCTCAGGTCCAGTTTCCCCTGTCACGGATGTTCACATCCGCAGGACATCGGAAAAGGATTGTGCGAAAGCCAAGTGCCTCGTGTTAGCCTCAGTTGATGGTACAAACCAGAGGCAGCACGAGAAGATGGACTCAGTTTCTATCTTCCTCCATAACAAAGTTTTATATGGAGAGCAATCTCGTATCGCAAGATATGAGACCTCGAACGAATTGCTTCAAGCGAGGTTGGCAGTCGGGTCATCTGTAAGGGGCAACATCCTTACAGAGACCAGCTATATTGAGCTCACGGACCTGGAGACCACGTTGGCGAATGGGTCAAGTACTGACCTAATTCAACAGTCCCTGCCCTCTGCTTATACCCTGAAAGAAACTAGGGAAGAAAAAGGAAAAACAAGGGCAAAAGTTTCAGGACTGGATATAGTAAAAGAGGGACGTTCCTATTGTAACGGGAATGAACTATGGCAGAAAGATTGCAGGGCTTGTAAAGCCAGTAGCCAGAATTCGAAGCATGTTGTGGCTTCGGCTTCGAGTGTGTTTGTAATTGAGAACTGTTTGTCAGTTAACCCTACTTCCTGGGTATTGGATACCGGATCAGGATCTCATATCTGTAATTCGTTACAGGGTCTGAGAAACCGTAGGGTTATCAGGAAAGGTGATATGACTCTCAGGGTTGCTAACGGAATGAGCATGGATGCTGTATCCGTAGGGGAATATCACCTAGGACTGACAACTGGGCAGATATTGATTCTGCGTGACTGTTTGTATGTACCAGGTGCGACTTGCAATATCATATCTGTATCCTTACTTTCTAAGGAAGGATATGATTTTGCTTTTGTAAGCGATGTAGTAAACATCCACCTAAATCAAGCACTGATTGGGTCAGGTACATTAAATAATGGTATATACGTATTGAATCAAGCTCAGATATTCAGTGTCCAGAACACACTTAAAAGAAAGTCTCCAGAATTAAATCAGGCTTTCTTATGGCATTGTAGACTGGGTCACATCAATGAGACACGGTTGACTAAGTTACATAAAGAAAGATACTTGGATCCGTTCGAGTACCAGTCTTATGCCACTTGTGAATCTTGTCTCATGGGAAAGATGACAAAGACTCCGTTCACTGGACACGGAGTAAGAGCGAGCGAGCTCTTGGGACTTATACACAGTGACGTGTGTGGTCCAATGTCTACACATGCGCGAAGCGGTTATTCATACTTCATTACTTTCACAAATGATTTCTCTAGGTTTGGACATGTCTTCTTAATGAAGCATAAATCCGAGGCCTTTGAGAAATTTCGAGAATATAAGAATGAAGTAGAAAAACAAACAGGCAAAAGTATCAAGATCCTAAGATCGGATCGAGGTGGTGAATACTTAAGTGCCGAGTTTCTGGACTACTTAAAAGAGAATGGAATTCTCTCTCAGCGTACTCCTCCATACACACCACAACACAACGGTGTATCGGAAAGAAGGAATCGAACCCTATTAGATATGGTTCGTTCCATGATGAGTAAGGCTGAGTTACCGCGATCTTTCTGGGGTTATGCACTGGAAACAGCTGCACATCTCTTGAACCAAGTTCCTACTAAGACAGTGCCTACCACACCATACCAGATGTGGAGTGGGAAGAGACCCTGTCTTAAATCCTTTAAGACATGGGGATGTCCGGCTTTTGTAAAAAAGCAGCATGCGGACAAGCTCGAGACACGCTCAGTACAGTGCAAGTTTGTGGGATACCCAAAGAACTCTAAGGGGTATCTTTTCTATTACGCAGAGGAGCAAAAAGTTCTTGTTTCTCGTCATGCCCGCTTCTTGGAAACTGAGTTTTTAGAAAATCAGATAAGTGGGAGCGCAATAGAACTGGAAGAAATTCCAGAACCACAAGCTATTACTGAAACCTTAGTAAAACCAGAAGGTTCAGGGGAACCGGACATTCCTACGCCGTTCCGCAGAAGTAGTAGGCAGTCTCATCCGCCCGAGAGATACTACGGTTTTCTCATAGAGGGGGATAGAGAGGATTGCATCATAGATTATGATGAGCCTACTAGCTTCCAGCAAGCCATTCAGAGCGGTGACTCGGTAAAATGGCTGGATGCAATGCGGACCGAGATGGAGTCCATGTACACCAACAAAGTTTGGACTTTGGACTTTGCTCCAGAAGGGGCAAAACCCGTAGGCTGCAAATGGATCTTCAGAAAGAAGATTGGTGTAGATGGGCAGGTTGAAACCTATAAAGCTAGGCTCGTTGCAAAGGGTTTTCGTCAAAGACCTGGTTTGGACTATGACGAGACTTTTTCTCCGGTAGCCATGCTTAAATCCATTCGGATCCTTCTTGCCATTGCTGCCTTCCACGATTATGAGATCTGGCAGATGGACGTTAAGACGGCTTTCCTAAATGGAAATTTAGAAGAGTGCGTCTATATGGATCAGCCAGAGGGATTCAATCAGAGTGGGAGCAGCGGTAAAGTATGCAAGTTGCTCAAGTCCATCTATGGACTTAAGCAGGCATCGCGGAGTTGGAACATCTGCTTTGATGATACTGTCAAAGAATTCGACTTTGTCAAAAACCCAGATGAACCATGCATTTACAGTAAGATTGTAGGGAGAAATGTGGTATTCCTCGTCTTGTACGTCGATGACATTCTCCTAATAGGAAATGATATTCCTATGCTACAGTCAGTCAAAGGATTCTTGTCACAGAGGTTCTCCATGAAGGACCTGGGCGATGCCAACTACATTCTGGGGATCCAGATCTATCGTGATAGATCTAAAAGGATGTTGGGACTTTCACAGTCAAGGTACATCGACACCATACTGAAACGATTCAGTATGGAGGATTCCAAGCGCGGTAATCTACCGGCTTGTCACGGAATCACCCTCTCCAAAGAGATGTCTCCCAAGACTGATTTGGAAAGGGCTCGCATGTCATCAATACCCTACGCATCTGTGGTAGGCTCTATTATGTATGCGATGTTATGTACCAGACCAGATGTAGCATACGCATTGAGCGTTGTAAGCCGGTATCAGTCGGACCCAGGGGAGAAACACTGGATAGCAGTAAAGAACATTCTCAAGTACCTGAGAAGGACTAAGGAGATGTTCTTGGTGTATGGCGGAAAAGACCTCCAGATTGAGGCCTTTGCTGACTCCAGCTTCCAGAGTGACAAGGATGACTCCAAGTCCATGTCGGGTTATGTCTTTACCCTCAATGGAGGGGCGGTTTGCTGGAAGAGTTCCAAGCAGGAAACCGTTGCTGACTCAACCATGGAAGCGGAGTACATAGCTGCTTGCGATGCCGCAAAGGAAGCTGTCTGGATGAAGAAGTTCCTCACGGAACTTCAGGTGGTTCCTACCAGTGTTGATCCAATACCGCTGTATTGTGACAACAACCGCGCTATAGCTTTAGCGAAGGAACCAAGGTCCCATCAGAAGTCCAGGCACATTTTGAGGCGGTTCCACCTGATCAGGGAGATCATTGATCGCCAGGAGATCGAGGTAAAGAGAGTAAAATCAGAAGATAACACTGCAGATCCATTCACCAAGGCCTTGCCCCAGACTCAGTTCGAGCGGCTGATCGAGATGATAGGTCTACGATACGCCAGTACATGGCCTTAGTGCAAGTGGGAGATTGTTAGTGTATATGCCCTAGAGGCCATTACTGTATCATACTAGTATGTATATTACTTAATGGAAGCTTGGGATATTCACCTTGTATTGACAATCTTGCTCAAAATAGTAGTATGCTACTTGGTTTGTTTCTGCTTCAATGTGTACATGTGTTTATTTTAGTATATCACCTATACACATTAGTGGAGCCCTTAGGATCTTTTGCTTGATTACCAGCGATGTGATGGCCGTCACACTAGTGGGGCTGGGTAATCTATAAGCACATCCTTATGCTGGTCCCTGGTCGCAGGACTATCGAGAAAGGGCATCGATACTCCGGAGTAGACCAGCGCATGCGCTTCTCATCCCAGTGTGGGAGACGGTCTGTCCCACAGCCGTCAGTACGTCGTACTTGAGATAGTATGCGGGTGCTCGTTAGGTTACGGGTACACTGGACAGGACTCGTCGGGAACTGACTAGTTGGTATTATACCTATCGTCAGTTATCAGTTCCCAGGTGACATGAGTACAGCTTAGTCCGCTGACTTGACACTGTCACTTCGCCTCGGGTTTGTTCCCACTGTACTTTGATCACTACCCTACCACGGCTCAAAGGAGTCATGCAAACAGGTGGTGGTTGGGTGCAGCCCCGAAGCACTTGGAGGCAGTGACGGTTAGACAGGATTCGTCTCTCCCGGTATTGGGGGTTGACATCGCGCTGTGTCTAGGAGAGCCATTACACGAGTAGTCCCTGGCCAGGGCAAACGAGATATACTGGTAGGTTTCCAGTGTTATCTCAGGGTGTTTTGGGCTTCGCTCCGGCACGACTTGTACCGCTATTGGGGGACTGACGTTTACCGCCCCCTAGGCCCGCCATGCGATGTATCAGACGAACAGACCGGACTGTACGGAGAATGTCACACTCAGGCTCAGTAGGAGTTCAGATGGGTTTCGCCTCGTCGGTCTTCTTGTCGGCATTACCTGGGGACCGTTACGCACAGCTAGTGCCGCTTGCGGTCTGTGGTTAAACCCACTGCCAGCGTAGTGTCGAGTCTTTAGAGTCCCACACAGAAAGCTTTTCGCCTTTAGGCAAAAGAGTAGAGGTCGCATGGTATTGCGACAGGTCGCATGGTTTTGCGACAGGGTTCGGTCACATCCGTGCACTTGTGCACGTACAGTGTCCGGACAGTTTACACTAGCGGGCTTTGGTTTAAGCCAGATCCTAGTGTACCTTATGGGATTGGATTTATCCAGTTTGCATTCGTGTTCCTCGGAACGCGGATGCGGGTGTGTATGCACAGTTGACAAGGAGGCAGAGGCGGCGGATTCTCATTAGGGTTGTTGACTGTTGACCGTTGACTATTTGACTTTATGCTCAACCCTAATGAGAATATGATATGTGATTAACTATTATATTAATTAAGTATTATGGTGATATGGTTGTTGACTTATTGACTTTTGTTGACTTGTTGACTTTGTTGACTTGTTGACTTTTGTTGACTTGTTGACCTGTTGACTAGGCTTGACTAGTTGACCATCATGATAACCATGGTTATCATTTCATGCCAAAGACTTTTACTTGCTTGCTCATTTGAGTAAAATGAGTGCATGACATGATAAGGTTATGGTTGCTTCAAACCATCACATAAGACTTTTTTGATATGATGAGTTATGATCACTTTGGATTATGAGAGGGTGAAAGATAAAAGAGTTGCTCATTCTTTCTTGCTCATTCTCTCTCTTGTTCTTGAGCTCTCCTCTTGCTCTCACCCTCAACCTCTTGCTCCCTCTCTTGATCTATGGTTCTCTTGTCTCATGAGTTGAGAATCAAGAACCATAGATAAAATCCCATTCTATTTCCTCTCTACTCATTCTAGTTCACTAGGTTTAGCAAACCAAGTGAACTAGTTTCTTCAAAGAACGAAGAAGGAGCTAAAGGTTGGAGCTTTCAAGTGGATCTATCTTCGGCGTACGGAGACGACGAGAAGGAGCCATCGGACCACCATCGGAGCTTGAAGAGAAGGAGTTCAAGACAAGCAAGGTATAACCATCTCCATCCGAGTAGCTAACTCTCTTTAGCTAAGTATGCTAGTTTTAGTTTAGTCAAAGATCCCGACCTTGCTTAGTCCATGTTGCCCCTTGCGCTAAAAATTTGATTTTTATAACGTTTCCGCCTCCCCGTAAGAACCGGGGGTCGCAACGTGGACTTACAATATCCTCATCTTACACGTATATGCATACTATATATTTATATATATCAACACATCCATACACACACACATACACACACACACACATATACACACACATATCATATCAAGTGTGTGTGTGTGTGACAATGTAAAACCGACGACTCACGACTAAGGAACTAAACTAAGAGTAAACCTTCCTATGAGTACGCTAAATCTAATCCTACGGTCCCCTAGAACCCTATTTGCTATGCATTCATTGAAGGGTTTCTTAGCACTCTCACTAGGTTTTCTTAGGCATCTAGCATGCAATTTTAAAAAAATCTAGAGAGCAAAGCAACCTAAACCAAGGATCTAACTAGAGAATTAGGGTTAAGCTATATAAGTAAACATCTTTACTCTAAGTGAACAAGGAATACAACCTTTGTAGACCGGTACTTCACTTCTAAAGCTCCATGTAGTAGTCTCTTCGCTCTAAGTAGTAGTCTCCCGTGTTGGATATATGTATGCCCTAGAGGCCATTATGTGATAGTGGATGTATCTATACATGTATATATATTCAGTTTGCATTCTTGCTCGACATGATAGTATGCTATCTGGTTCTTCTTTATCTGACATGTTTATTTGATCATGCTTTTATTCATTCATACATGCTGATAAAGCCCTGAGGATATCGGCTTGACTACTATGATTATGATGGAGATCATACTGGTGGGACATCTGTAGTCTATAAGCATATACTGGAATGTCCCTAGTCGTAGGTATATCGAGACGGGGCATCGATATACCAGAGTAGACTAGCGTATATGATACTAGACCCATACGATGGGCGATGGATATTCCCACATTCATCGATGTTTGACATCAAGATCATATACGGGTGCTCAGTGGTGACTGGGTACACTGGACGGACTCACCGAGAACTCCTATATGGAATTATATCTATCGTCGGATAGCAGTTCTCAGGTGACACTGGTACAGGTTAGTCTGTAGACCCGAGATCGTCATGGAGTCTTGTGTGTTCTCCCACTGCACTTTGATTGCCACCCTACCACGGCTCTACTGAGTCGTGCAAACAGGTGGCCGTTGGGTACAGTCCCGAGACACACGAAGACGATGAGCGATAGGAGGGGTTTCGTCTCTCCCGGTATTGGGAGTTGATGCCGTGCTGTGCTCGACTGGTTATAACAGCAAGTCCCTGGCCAGGGCTGCTGAGATTTGCTGATAAGTGTTATCAGTAGTTTCTCGATCTGTTATAGACCATTCACCGACACGACTTATTGAGTTATTGGGGTCGACGTGACCATCCCTAGGCTCGATATGCATCATATCTGACGAAGAGACCGGACTGTACGGTAGTATTGCCGGATGGCTCGACGGGAGTTGTAGCAGGTTCGCTTGTTGTCTTCTGATCGCTCAATACTCGGGTGGCCGTTACGTTTAGCTGACCGCTTGCGGCTTGAGGGTACTTGATATGATCATTACCCTCTGCCGGCGTATTGACGAGTCTTAGAGTCCCACAGAGGAGTTACCCAGTCCAGGCGAAACGTTGTGGTGCGCATATGCGATATGCGCATGCACCCGATTGAAATGTGCGTATATGATACCGAACATTGATCGGGTGAACTGCTTTTGGTGGGGTCATATGAGATATGACCGGATTGATAAATCAAGTGTTGATTTATCATTTAACCATTAGTTTTCTCACTTAAAACCTTTCTTGGGTTTGATGGATGTATGCATGCATGCATGTGTTTCTTTCTTCTTTTCTAGTTTCATGCACATGTAAATGTGCATACATGTACACATACATACATCAAACCATCATGGTTGATTATATATGGAAATGGTGGCAATATAAGCTTCACACCATAGATTAAACAATGGATAATTATTTAATTTTGGTTTTAAAAAGAAAATGAAAAGGAAAGGATAATTATGCTAGTTTCTACTTGCTTCTTCTAACCTAACCATGCTCACCTACCACTAAACCATGGTTATCCTTTCCTTTATCATTCTAAACCCAAGTTAAATTAATCATCTATCATTTAATCATGGTTGGAGTCAAGAAGGAATAAATATATATAGTGATATTTATTTTCTTTTGCAAGCTTAACCTTATGGTTATCATTTTATCTCTTGTTAATATAAGCCACCATCTTCATCTTCCTTCATCTTTTCTTCTCTAGTCTTTTCTAGTGAGTGAAATACAACAAAAGAAAGGTTTTTGAAGTGAGAAACCCAACCACAACATCATTCTACACAAGCTTAGCCGCTTTGTTTAGAGTGTTCTTTTCGGTTTGTCGAAATTGCGAGCTTGGACGGAGTGCTCCGTGGTGGATCGTCGTGGACGCAAGGGAACATCGAGAGGACCTTGACTCAACACCCAAGACACCAAGGAGTCTAGCAAAGGGGAGCTACAAAGGTTGTAGCCTTCAAACCCTAATCTTTTCTAGCTAAAAGTTTAATAACCCTAATTTTCTAGGATCGATCCACTTGCTTGTTAGTTTAGCACCTTAAAAATTATAACTTTGGGTCATTTGATGCTTCAAAACACTTCATAGGGTGCTATACTAACCTTACATTGGTATCAGAGCCGACCTAGAACATCAGGCGACGTTTTTACGAAGTGAAAACCCCGATCGGACAAAAATACCGTATTTTTGGGTGCTCTCTGGAAATTTTCTAAATTTTGACATTTTGCAGAATTAAAAATATGTAAAAATCATAGCAGGAAAATATAAGAATTACGGCAGAAAAATAATCCCATGAACAGTGATTATAGCCGCGGAAACGCGGCCTAAGCTTGCTTAGGCCGCTGTTCCGCGGCCTTATTTTTGAATTAGGGGATACTGTTTCTACAGTAATTCAAGTTTCTGCATGTATATTTTTTTGGGTATTTTTAAACTGAATAAAGTTTTGAAAATTTCTGGAGATGTTTTTGGATTCATCAAATCGATCGGGACTTTCATTTCGTAGTTTTTCCGGGTAAATTAGAAAGTATTGAAGTGTTTGAACGAGTATCATTTACTCACTATTCACGGGGTTTAAATAATTTGGAAATACGTGCAAGTCTTTTTGCGGTGGTCCCTCTAAAAGACAACAAACCTTAACTCGATTATATGACCGTCTTGAACTGCCCTTTGAACCTTAGGGTTTGGGGCAGTACGGCGTGCCACATGTGAGGCGTTGGCTTGACCCTTCTACGGCTGGACCGCCGCTACTGTGTCACACTCCAAATTTTTTGAACCCTGCTCAAGTGTTGAGCTTTAGTGAATCTTGGGTGCTTGATTGTTCGTTCGAAAACTTTAATACTGTCTGTTTGTCTGGAATTTGATACAATATGTGGAATTCATATGGTTTAGGCATGAAATACGAAATATGTGATATTTCGCATTTATGATGTCTAAAGAGAATCTGGATTCCAAATATTGTAGTTTTACACTTTCTTTTCTGTGACCGTAAGTGTAGTATGTTAGATATCGCCGGTTTCGTTGCTATACATCAACGACAATCGGGGTACGCATACTTACTTACGTTGATGATATGTGATATTGTGTCTTGCTGAGATATGATGTGCAGGATTGTCGCGATCGAATAGCCGGGGGGTTTTTGTGAGATGAGAGTTTTATATTTTCATTCATGTAAATTCAAATGTAATGTAATATTCTTTTATTTGGGGCACTTCCAGATTGCGGTTGTGTCACCAGTGTTGTATATTATTTACTTTTCCGCATTAGGATGGACCCAAGGAGGAGAGCACAGGTGACCGGGTTCTGGGGTTCAGTGGGAGGCCATCTCGAGGAGTCGAGACCGGGTCTCCTAAACTCCAGGATTGGTAGGGTCACTTGCCGCTCTCGTAGGGGTCCAGGGTGTGGGCTTGGCTATTCATCGCGACTGTGGAATCCGTATTTTCTATTCTGGCTAAATACTAAATACGGACGTCCTAGTATATCCCACGTTATATCTATATTTCTGCTGCCTGTGTTCTGTGATATCTGAGACGAATGACATATTATATATATGATATATAGTAGACGTTGCTTATGTTTTACACCCGCGCTAGTCCCGTCCCGGTATGCCGTTAGTTAAGTAACCTAACGGTGCATAACGGAACACTGCGGCGAATGCGGATGGCATAAGCGTACGTGTTATTTTCGTTTCTTTTCTGTGATTGGCTTAAGGACTTAAATGATGGGATTACATTAATGTGATTAATGTAAAGAAAATAAACCTAAAAGATGTTGTAGAATCGGATTTAAAAACTACTCGGCTATTTATGAAAAAGCTATATTTCAAAAATGCGGAGCTTAAGCCACTCCTTTTGAAAACCTTTTGATTCTACAACGATATCAAGCTCAAAGCGTTAAAGATTTTCTTAAAAATCATCCGCAACCCTCCGTCATTTTAGGAAATAGAGTACTTAGTATTCGTGCTACGTTTTTTGACCTTAGCCAAGGCGTAGTGTACGATAGCTAAGTGATGTCTTCCTACAAACGCATATGATGCAGATTAATTAGGACGGGCATATGACTTTGTTGACCTTAGCCAAGGGTCATGTGAACGGGTCTAATTAATCAAGAAATGACGGGTTGAGCTTGACTAGTGCTCGTGATTTGTTGACCTTAGCCAAGGTCACGAGTATTAGGGGTAAAAACCACATCGGGAATTTCAAGTGTTGAAATTTGCAATGAGATTGCATACCTTCCATATGATGGTTGGATCCCGATCCCACTGTGGGCAATAGTTGCTCCTAGGAGAGTTTTACAGTTTACAATTAGCTAACTCATTAGGTGTCTAGAAAGGTGTTAACGGGGCTCCGCCTCTGGGAAAACGAGGTTTACTCTAATTAGGTCCGTGCGAAAGCGCGGGGAACCTCCCTCAAAGTACCGACACTGGCCTGGCTGAACGGTTAGCGAAGTTGTAGACTGTAATTAATCCTGGCTAGTATTTCTTTTTAAGGTTTGAAAGAAAAACTTGATAAAAAGCAGTGGGAAACATCGATTAGACAAGATAATAAACCAATCTAATCTGTGCAAGAGCTTTCGCTGAGTGTATTCTTTTCTCTCTCTTAATGGCAGATACCAATGACTGGACTTAAGCTTCTACTAGATAAAAACAAACTGAATGGGACCAACTATAAAGACTGGCTAAGGAATCTGAAGATCGCCTTGACTTATGATAAAGTATCATATGTCCTCACGGCTTCAGCCCCGCCCGTCCCAGGTACAAAATCCTCAGTTGCGGACATTGAAGTCCGCAAGACATGGGACGCTGACTGTGCCACGGCAAAATGCCTCGCGCTTGCATCGATGGACAACACACATCAAAAGCAGCACGAGGACATGGACATTCACGGGATACTGCTCCATACAAAGGAGTTGTATGGGGAACAGTCCCGCGTATTACGGTACGAAGCATCAAAGAAACTGTTTCACATGCGAATGGCCCCTGGCACACCAGTAGGTGACCATGTATTGAAGATGATAGCCCTTATAGAAGAGCTTGAGGACCTGGGATGGACAATGGACAATGAACAATATATTGATATTATTCTGCAGTCCCTCCCCTCCACCTTTGCTCAGTTCATAGTGAACTTCAACATGCACGGCATGGAGAAGGATCTCCCTGAACTCCTTAACATGTTAAGGAGTGCAGAGAGCACTATGAAGTCAGTTCGAACTCCCGTTATGACTATTGGACAGTCTTCTTCTTCTCGCCCGAAAGCTAAAGCCAAGGGAAAGAAAAAGAAGAAACCCACTAATCCTAAAGGCGGAGTTCAAATGGTGAAGGGAAAGGGAAAGTCCAAGGCTGGAGACTCGGGGAAGGGCGAATGTTTTCATTGCCACAAGACAGGACATTGGAAGCGCAACTGCACGGAATACTTGAATCTCAAGAAGAAGCATGTTGATGCTTCTGCTTCAGGTGCGTTTGTGACTGAAAACTGTTTTTCTATAAACTCTGCTTCCTGGGTATTGGATACCGGTTCAGGTTCTCACATTTGCAATTCTATGCAGGGGCTGAGAAATAGCAAGGTTTTGAAGACAGGTGACCATACTCTCCGCGTTGGAAATGGTTCCAATGTACATACAGTCGCAGTGGGAGAGTATCACTTGGGGTTGCCGTCTGGATGTATTTTGATTTTGAATCCATGTTATTTTGTACCTGATATGCTATGTAATATAATATCCGTTTCTTTGTTGGACAATGAAGGGTATAATTTTGTATTGCAAAACAATGTTATGAACATTCACCTGAATCAAATGTTGGTTGGGTATGGTACACTTAATAACGGAATATATGTCCTAAATCAACACACAGTTATCAGTATACAACACACTAATAAAAGAAAACTTTCAGAATTAAATGAAGCTTTTCTTTGGCACTGTAGACTTGGTCATATTAACGAAACAAGACTAAACAAGTTACACAAAGATGGATATTTAAATCCTTTTGAATATAAATCTTATGCGACTTGCCAGTCTTGTATCAAGGGTAAAATGACCAAAACTCCGTTTACCGGACACGGAGAAAGAGCTACTCAGCTCCTGGGCCTCATACATAGTGATGTATGTGGGCCTATGTCTACACAGGCTAGAGGCGGTTTTTCATACTTCATTACATTCACTGATGATTTCTCAAGATTCGGTCATGTATTTTTATTAAAGCACAAGTCCGACGCTTTCGAGAAATTCATTGAATATAAACAAGAAGTAGAAAAACAAACCGGCTTGAGTATTAAGATGCTTCGATCAGATCGAGGTGGAGAGTATCTCAGTACAGAATTTGCAAACTTCCTAAAAGAGAATGGGATTCTCTCTCAGCTCACTCCTCCTTACACACCACAGCACAACGGTGTGTCAGAACGACGAAATAGGACCCTATTAGATATGGTCCGGTCGATGATGAGTGACACTGAGTTACCAGTCTCATTTTGGGGGCATGCATTGGAGACTGCAGCGTTTCTACTGAACAGGGTTCCAACCAAAGCCGTGTCTACCACGCCATATGAGATATGGCATGGGAAGAGACCATCTCTTAAGAGAATTAAGATTTGGGGTTGCCCAGCCTATGTTAAAAAGCAGAATCCGGACAAACTCGAGACAC
This sequence comes from Agapanthus africanus, assembly GCA_030015575.1. Classification (NCBI taxonomy): domain Eukaryota; kingdom Viridiplantae; phylum Streptophyta; class Magnoliopsida; order Asparagales; family Amaryllidaceae; genus Agapanthus; species Agapanthus africanus. Next base: position 719,443,919 of record JASDDO010000024.1, read on the forward strand.
GGTCAGTCATGTGTAACTTTGTAGGATATCCAAAGAATTCTTATGGATATCTGTTCTACCATAAAGAGGAACAAAAAGTGTTTGTTTCTCAACATGCCACATTCTTGGAAAAAGAGTTTTTCACAGATAAAGATGATGGCAAAGTGGTGGATCTAGAAGAGGTTCTAGAGATACAAACTACAAATGACGATTTGGTTGAACCGACTGTTGCAGCAGAAACTGAAGAACCTCGGCCACTCCGAAGGTCTGGTAGGACTTCTCGCCCACCGGAGAGGTACTACGGTTTCCTCATTGATGGTGACAGAGAAGACTGTATCATGGAAGATGATGATCCTACCAGTTTTCAGCAAGCTATCACGAGTGGTGACTCTGTGAAGTGGCTGGATGCCATGAGATCCGAAATGGAGTCTATGTACACCAACAAAGTATGGACTTTGGACGTTGTACCCCCTGGGGTAAAACCTGTAGGGTGCAAATGGATCTTTAAAAGAAAGATTGGTGTGGATGGGCAGGTAGAGACCTATAAGGCAAGACTTGTGGCGAAAGGTTTTCGTCAAAGACCAGGTCTGGACTATGACGAAACTTTTTCGCCCGTAGCCATGCTTAAATCCATTCGGATCCTACTTGCTATTGCTGCTCACTACGACTATGAAATCTGGCAGATGGACGTTAAAACAGCATTTCTAAATGGAGATTTAGAAGAATGCGTTTATATGGATCAGCCAGAGGGCTTCATTGACAGTGGGAGCAGCGAGAAAGCATGTAGATTGCTTAAATCCATTTATGGGTTAAAGCAGGCATCTCGGAGTTGGAACATCTGTTTCGATGATGTTATCAAAGAGTTTGATTTCATCAAAAATCCAGATGAACCATGTGTTTATAGGAAGGCTGTAGGAAGAGCTGTCACATTCCTCGTATTGTACGTTGATGACATTCTTCTGATAGGAAATGATATTCCTATGCTACAGTCGGTCAAATCATTCTTATCACTAAGGTTCTCCATGAAGGACCTGGGTGATGCCACATACATCCTGGGCATAAGGATCTATAGGGATAGATCCAAAAAGTTATTGGGATTATCCCAAACCAGGTACATTAACACCATCCTAAAGAGGTTTAGTATGGAAGACTCCAAGCGGGGTGCCTTACCCGCTTGCCATGGAGTCACTCTCTCCAAGGATTCTTGTCCAAAGACCGATGAAGAGAGAGCTCGCATGAGCATTATACCTTATGCTTCGGCAGTAGGATCTATAATGTATGCAATGTTATGTACACGCCCAGATGTAGCTTATGCACTTAGTGTTGTAAGCAGGTATCAATCCAACCCAGGGGAGAACCACTGGACAGCTGTGAAGAACATTCTTAAGTACTTACGAAGGACTAAAGAATTGTTCTTGGTGTATGGTAATAAAGATCTCCAAATGGAGGCCTTTACCGATTCGAGCTTCCAGAGCGATAAGGATGACAGCAAATCTATCTCAGGGTTTGTATTTACCCTCAATGGAGGGGCGGTAAGTTGGAAGAGTTCCAAACAAGATACCGTTGCAGACTCTACGATGGAAGCTGAGTACATTGCTGCAAATGATGCCGCCAAGGAAGCCGTCTGGATGAAGAAGTTCTTCTCGGAGCTAGGAGTAGTTCCAACCATTATTGATCCAATACCTTTGTATTGTGACAATAATGGGGCAATGGCGTTAGCCAAGGAGCCCAGATCCTATCAGCGGTCCAGACATATCCTGAGGCGCTTTCATTTGATCCGGGAGATTGTAGATCGCCGCGAGATCGAGGTTAAGAGAGTAGACACAAAGAACAACGCCGCGGATCCATTCACCAAGGCTCTCCCTCAGCCGCAGCATGAGCGACTTTTTGAGATGTTGGGTATGAGATACGCCAATAACTGCCCTTAGTGCAAGTGGGAGATTGTTGGATATATGTATGCCCTAGAGGCCATTATGTGATAGTGGATGTATCTATACATGTATATATATTCAGTTTGCATTCTTGCTCGACATGATAGTATGCTATCTGGTTCTTCTTTATCTGACATGTTTATTTGATCATACTTTTATTCATTCATACATGCTGATAAAGCCCTGAGGATATCGGCTTGACTACTATGATTATGATGGAGATCATACTGGTGGGACATCTGTAGTCTATAAGCATATCCTGGAATGTCCCTAGTCGTAGGTATATCGAGACGGGGCATCGATATACCAGAGTAGACTAGCGTATATGATACTAGACCCATACGATGGGCGATGGATGTTCCCACATTCATCGATGTTTGACATCAAGATCATATACGGGTGCTCAGTGGTGACTGGGTACACTGGACGGACTCACCGAGAACGCCTATATGGAATTATATCTATCGTCGGATAGCAGTTCTCAGGTGACACTGGTACAGGTTAGTCTGTAGACCCGAGATCGTCATGGAGTCTTGTGTGTTCTCCCACTGCACTTTGATTGCCACCCTACCACGGCTCTACTGAGTCGTGCAAACAGGTGGCCGTTAGGTACAGTCCCGAGACACACGAAGACGATGAGCGATAGGAGGGGTTTTGTCTCTCCCGGTATTGGGAGTTGATGCCGTGCTGTGCTCGACTGGTTATAACAGCAAGTCCCTGGCCAGGGCTGCTGAGATTTGCTGATAAGTGTTATCAGTAGTTTCTCGATCTGTTATAGACCATTCACCGACACGACTTATTGAGTTATTGGGGTCGACGTGACCATCCCTAGGCTTGATATGCATCATATCTGACGAAGAGACCGGACTGTACGGTAGTGTTGCCGGATGGCTCGACGGAAGTTGTAGCAGGTTTGCTTGTTGTCTTCTGATCGCTCAATACCTGGGTGGCCGTTACGTTTAGCTGACCGCTTGCGGCTTGAGGGTACTTGATATGATCATTACCCTCTGCCGGCGTATTGACGAGTCTTAGAGTCCCACAGAGGAGTTACCCAGTCCAGGCGAAACGTTGTGGTGCGCATATGCGATATGCGCATGCACCCGATTGAAATGTGCGTATATGATACCGAACATTGATCGGGTGAACTGCTTTTGGTGGGGTCATATGAGATATGACCGGATTGATAAATCAAGTGTTGATTTATCATTTAACCATTAGTTTTCTCACTTAAAACCTTTCTAGGGTTTGATGGATGTATGCATGCATGCATGTGTTTCTTTCTTCTTTTCTAGTTTCATGCACATGTAAATGTGCATACATGTACACATACATACATCAAACCATCATGGTTGATTATATATGGAAATGGTGGCAATATAAGCCTCACACCATAGATTAAACAATGGATAATTATTTAATTTTGGTTTTAAAAAGAAAATGAAAAGGAAAGGATAATTATGCTAGTTTCTACATGCTTCTTCTAACCTAACCATGCTCACCTACCACTAAACCATGGTTATCCTTTCCTTTATCATTCTAAACCCAAGTTAAATTAATCATCTATCATTTAATCATGGTTGGAGTCAAGAAGGAATAGATATATATAGTGATATTTATTTTCTTTTGCAAGCTTAACCTTATGGTTATCATTTTATCTCTTGTTAATATAAGCCACCATCTTCATCTTCCTTCATCTTTTCTTCTCTAGTCTTTTCTAGTGAGTGAAATACAACAAAAGAAAGGTTTTTGAAGTGAGAAACCCAACCAAAACATCATTCTACACAAGCTTAGCCGCTTTGTTTAGAGTGTTCTTTTCGGTTTGTCGAAATTGCGAGCTTGGACGGAGTGCTCCGTGGTGGATCGTCGTGGACGCAAGGGAACATCGAGAGGACCTCGACTCAACACCCAAGACACCAAGGAGTCTAGCAAATGGGAGCTACAAAGGTTGTAGCCTTCAAACCCTAATCTTTTCTAGCTAAAAGTTTAATAACCCTAATTTTCTAGGATCGATCCACTTGCTTGTTAGTTTAGCACCTTAAAAATTATAACTTTGGGTCATTTGATGCTTCAAAATACTTCATAGGGTGCTATACTAACCTTACATCCCGGACTCTCGCAAGGCTCCACTAGGCGAAAGGAACAAGATTGCTTGAAGAACTTCGAGGCCGAAAATGATCTACGTCAAGAAATCTCCAACTTAATCTACCTCTTCACTAATTGAGAATTAGTGAAGCAAACAACCTATACTAAATGGCTAGTTTAGTGTAGATTGGTGAAGTAAGAATTTTGCTCACTTTAGAATATTTTTCTCACTCTTTTTCTTCACCTCACTTGAAGCTAGAGAGCAAGAAGGAGATGAAGAAACTCAATAATGATCAAGTGTGAACCATGGGTGAGAAAATATCATATTAACCCATGTAGAGACTTAACCAAGGCTAAAGATAATGGTCCGGTTAATAAATATCTAAAGTAAAACAAAATTAGTGGACTAAGTCAATGGTTTCTACAAGCTTCAAGCCATGACTAATTTCCACCAAATTTTGATTTTCCCTTAATAATTAAATCCCCACATTATCTTAAGTATGGTATGAGTCTCATACACCCAAGTTCAATGTGTCATCTAGCATGACATAAAATAAATACATTAACATATATCACATATATATTAAATATATAATGAGAAAAGAAATTCTTAAGTGAGCTAATATTAGTTAATGTATGTTAATATATCAAATATATAATTATACATTAGATCATTAAATCAATACTTGATTTAATAACCCGGATGTATCGCATACAACCAACTAATATCATTTAATATCAACTTATCGAATCAACACTTGATTCAATAACCCGGCTATATCACATATAACCGACCGATATCAAATATCGCGAGATTAGAATACGGTATCACATACATGTATTAATCTCGATCCCGCACATATCACATATGTGCCCTACTTCGTTTCGCTTGAGCCAGGAAACCTCTGTGTAGGACTCTAAAGACTCGTCAATACACCGGCGGTAGATAATGATCATATCAGTTACCCACAAGCCTTCAGCGGTACTAGCTGGATATAACGGCTATCCGGGTATTGAGCGATCGGAAGATCAACAAGCAAGCATGCTCATACTCCCATGATCCAACAGCAACACTACTGTACAGTCCGGTCTCTTCGTCTGATATGTCGCATATCTAGTCTACGGGTGGTAAATGTCAGACCCCAGTAACTTGATAAGTCATGTCGATGTGAGGCTCATAACGGGTCGAGAAACTACTGATAACACTTACCAGTAAATCTTCGTATCAGCCCTGGTTAGGGACTTCCTATTATGTCCAATCGAGCATATCGCAACATCAACCCCCAATACCGGGAGAGACGAATCTCCTCCTATCGCTCATTGCCTCCATATGACTCAGGAATGTAACAAAAAACAACCGTTTTGCATGCTCTCTTGAACGTGATAAGGTGGAAACCAAAGCACAGTGGGAATCACATAAGACTCTATGACGATCTCGGGTCTACAGAAAAACCTATACCAGTGTCACCAGAGAACTGCTATCTGACGTCTGGTATAATCTCATCTAGGAGTTCTCGGTGAGTCCTGTTCAGTGTACCCAGTCTCCACTGAGCACCTGTATACTATCTTTGATGTCAAACACTAATGGATATGGGATCATCCATCTCCCATCAAATGGGTCAAGAAGCGTATATGCTAGTCTACTCCGGAATATCGATGCCCCGTCTCGATACACTCTCGACTAGCAACAATTAAAGGATGAACTTATGGACTACCCTAGCCCTACTAGTATAATATGCATCATAATCCTGGTAGTCAAGTATACATCCTAAGGGCTTTATCAACATGTGAGAGAAAGGCAGTATCACAATATAAGTCTACATGTTAAGATAAAGAGCAACCAGATAGCATACTATCATGTCGAGCAAGAAAGTCCTCTCTATATATGTCCAAGCATCCACTATAATATAAAATCATGTACAATAATGACCTTTAGGGCATACATACAACTAACAATCATGTATCGCATTAACATATATATAGTATATAAATATTCTATTCTACGGCCATCCACCAGACTTCCTCCATAGATATACATCTACCCACCTGCAACACCTCGCTCTAGTTAATCCTGACGGATTCCTTGCCCTCCTTCGTCGTCCCGAAAATCCACGCGCTTGTACGTACAAATCAAAACACATCGCATCGCATCCAAATCATATTCGAAAACCGACACGACACGTGAAGCACACATAGGTTAGAACTTATGGTCAACGCGCGCTAAAACAACAAAATACTATCTGACGTCAACGTGCGAACGTCGAACGATCAAGTTACATCAAGAAATCCAAAAATCTAAGATTCAAATATCGGAAAATATTATCAAAACTAACCCAAAATGCTCCCAGAATTTTGCATAGGTAGTTTGGGACAAAATAAACAATACAGTGGATAAGTTTTAAGGAGTGTGAGCTACAGGACAAACCCCAACATCCTAATCCAAAATTTGGCAGGTGAGAAGTGCTACAGTAACCGGTGTCACTGGCCCAATTTTAGGATTTTGGTCTCGTTCTTCTATGGTGGTCTTATAGTGGTCTAACTAGGTCAATGTAGTTGTTTGTTTTTCTTATAAAGACCCCAAGTTGCTCCAGAATTCATTTGATCCTCAAAAACTCCACAAAACCGACATCGGAAAATTCTAAACTCAAGCTTTAGGTTTCTAATCTCTAGTCAAACTAGAATATCACCACTAAGGTCTTGTAAACACGAACTAAACCTCAATTACACTATCACAACTCATAATATCCCCTAAACCTCATCTTGGAATATTCTAACATCTCTAATCTACACAAGTTTAACTCTAATGCACTATAGTAGGGTAGAAAAGCTAATAACAAAGCTAAAAGTGTAGGATTTACCTCATATAGCAACTAGAGAAAATTCTTGGGTTGCCCAAAGTGCTCAAAACCTTAACTTGATTCATCCATCTTGCTTGAAAAGAGATTGTGTTCATTTTTTGTGAAGGAGGGTGAGGTTTTTGATTAAGTGTTGGAGGTGTTTTGTGGTGGAAGAGGAGGTGGAGGGAGTGGAAGATGAAGGAATGAAGGATGAAGGGAGATGAGGAAGTGAAGTGTAGAAGCCATGGTGAGAAGATACTCCCCCTCCCCCTCTCTTTCTCTCTCATCCTCTCTCACCCCATACCCCTTTGTCCCCTCATCAAAATATCTCTCTTTTTCTTTTTCATTTTTTTTTAAAAACCAAAACCAAATAAGAAACTAAATAATTTTAACCATGGTTCAAATAAAAATGTAACAGGTCTTGCAACATGTTTTTGTTGCATGTCATATACATAAACAGGATTAATGCATGATTAGCAAAATATTAATGAAGTTTAGCATAATCTTGTATACAAATAATTGTATAATATTTTATAAAATGTCCAAATCACATAAATTAATTCTAAATCAATAATTCATATTAATTTTCCAAATATTTTCCAAACTATCGGTATATAAATATACAATTTCATTAAAAATAATTCCCATACTTTAATAATATTCGTGAATTTCATTATTTTAATTATTTAAATTCCCAAAAATAATATTTTATTTTCTGAAATGTTACATCCATTTTCTTATGGAACCTTAGAAAAGCCTGCATGATTTTCTAAGTATTTTTAATTTGAAAAATCTCGATGTTTGAAAAAATAGACAGAAACTAGAATAGTTCGGATTCGAAACGTCAAGCGAACACTTTAACTTCGTCTAAATATCACCTAAGCCTCTAGTTTGGCTCTGATACCATGAAAGTAGGTCTTGACACCTCTACTAGGGTTTTAAGAATCTCAAGTATGCAATTTTAAAATTCTAGAAGGCTAAGTCGATTATCAAAATCAAACTAAAGGTCTAAGGTTACAAAATAAAACTAACTAGAGTTCTAAACTAAGTGAAGGGAAGCTACAACCTTTATAGCCAAGTCCTTCACTTCAAAACATCCTTTTAGTAGTCCTTTAAACTCCTTCTAGGGCTCCACTTGAAGAAAGAAACGTGCTTGCTTGAAGTATTCTTCATCGAAGATGATCCGCCTTGAGATAGCTCACACTTCACTAATCAAGGTATTAGTGAAGAGAACAACCTAAACTTATTTGCTAGATAGGTTTAGATTGATAAAATAGGGTTTTTGCTCCCTAAAAATCTTCTCTTTTCTTCTTCCTCTTTAGTGAATAGTGCCTCAAGAGAAGAAGTGAAGAAAATAAAAATTAGGATAAGAATGAGCAAGTGTTAGGATAAGAATGAATCATAAACCTATATCCTTTTAATATGATAAAAGATAATGAGTCATGCTCATCTTGAGTCATCTAAAGTAATGACTCATTTTCTTTTATCAAAATGGAAATAAGCAAATCATTATCATCTTATCTTTTACACAATGCGATTCTGATATACACAACTATTGTGTATCAACAACCCTGTCACACATGTATATATATATTTATATCATATATATAAATATATAAAGAGAAGAAAATATTAAGTGAGCATAATATTGGTTAATATATATATCAAATTATTAAATCAACACTTGACTCAATAATCCGGTTATATCATATATAACCAGGCTAATATCAAATAACGCTATATTAGAATACAGTAGCATATACTCGTATTAAATCAAGCTCCCGCACATATCTCCATATATGCCCTACTTTGTTTCGCTTGAGCAAGGAAATCTCTATGTGGGACTCTAAAGACACCAATACGTTGACAGTAGGTAATGATCATATCAAACACCTACAAGCCGTCGGCGGTACTAGCTGCACGTAATGGATGTAGGGTTCCTAGGCACACAAATGAGGTCTCACAGGGTATCAACCATGCCAATTTCAAATTTTTCCGGTGCCGAGAAATCCTAATACGGATCGTTGACTAGATTTTAGGCGATAACGATAACTAGTTAACAACTTAACTAAGAGTAAACCGAAAATACAACCTTTGTAGATCCGGTCCTCCACCTCCATAGCTCCGTGATGAAGTCCCCTCGCTGCGATCATCGGATCCCGGGCTCTCGCGGTGGTTTCATCGAAAGAATGATCGGGCTAGGTCGTCGACTTCGATGCCGAAGATGATCTACGTTGAGGAAACACAAGATCAAGTTCCCACTTCACCAAGTCATGAAACTTGTGAAGAAAACACCCTATACTACTTGGCAAGTGGTAGAGGATGAAGAAATAGGAAGTGGGTTCACTTTAGAATTGGATTTCTCTCTTTTTCTCAAGTTGCCATTAATGGTAGCAAGCTTTTCTTCATTGTTGAAGAAGAAGAAGAAGAAGATAATATGATAAGTATTTTTGAAAATAGAAAATAAGTGATTCTTATCATATTAGCAACCATGGTTAAGTGTAGAGAATAAACCAAGGTTAGGTGAATAGTTAGGTTTAGCATGAAACAAAAATGGTAGACTTTTTCAAAGCTTCATGAAGCTTCAACTAAGAAACAAAAAAAAACACCATTTTTCTTTTCTTTTTCCAAAAAGAAATAAATAAATAAATGAATAAATAAATAAAAACCCTAACCATTTACTTAACCAAGGTTTAATTCAAACATACACCCAAGTTGGCATGTATCATCAAACATGATACAACTTGTGCACAAAACTATATCATATATACAATGTGCACATTCAAGTGAGAAAGTAATCTTAAGTGAACCAATATTAGTTAATGTAAAGTGATATATCAAATATATAATTATACATTAAATCATTAAATCAACACTTGACTTAATGATCCGGTCATATCACATATAACCGACTAATATCAATAGTAACAACTTATCGTATCAACACTTGATCCGATAACCCGGCTATATCGCATATAACCGATCAATGTCACAAATCGCGAGAATCGAATACAGTATCACATACTGGTATTATTCTCGGTCCCGCACATATCTCATATGCACTCCTATTTCGTTTCGCTTGAGCCAGGAAACCTTTGTGTAGGACTCTAAAGACTCGTCAATACGCCGGCAGCAGGTGATGATCATATCAAACACCCACAAGCCGCAAGCGGTCTGCTAAACGTAACGGCCACCCGGGTATTGAGCGATCAGAAGATCGACGAGCAAGCCCGCTCACACTCCTGTGAATCCAACCAGTAACACTTACCGTACAGTCCGGTCTGATCATCTGATATGTCGCATATCTCGCCTAGGGGAGGTAAACGTCAGACCCAAATAGCTCGATAAGTCGTGTCGATATGAGGTCTATAACAGTTCAAGAAACTACTGGTAACACTTACCAGTAAATCTCAGCAACCCTGGCCAGGGATTTTCGGTTATAGCCAATCGAACACAGCGCAACATCAACTCCCTATACCGGGAGAGACGAATCCCCTCCAATCGCTCATTGCCTCCATGCGATTCGGGACTGTACCCAAAAACCACCGTTTTGCACGCCCTCTTGGACATGGTAAGGTGGAAATCAAAGCACAGTGGGAATCACACAAGACTATATGACGATCTCGGGTCAACAGACTACTCTGTACCAGTGTCACCAGAGAACTGCCATCTGACGTAAGGTATAATACCATCTGGGAGTTCTCGGCGAGTCCGTCCAGTGTATCCAGTCTCCACTGAGCACCCGTATATCATCTCCGATGTCAAACACCAATGGATATGGGATCATCCATCGCCCATCTGTATGGGTCGAGAAGGTATACGCTAGTCTACTCTGGTATATCGATGCCCCGTCTCGATACACCCACGACTAGGGACCTTGAAGGATGTACTTATGGATTACCATGTCCCCACTAGTATGATCCGCATCATAGTCCAGGTAGTCAAGTACACATCCTAAGGGCTTTACCAACATGTAACAGAGAGACAATCAGTGTACATGTTAAGGCAAAGAGTAACCAGATAGCATACTATAATATCGAGCAGGAAAGTCATCCCTATATATGTCCAAGCATCCACTATAATAGACATCCTATGTATAGTAATGGCCTCTAGGGCATACATATAACTAACAATCTCCCACTTGCACTAGGGCCATCTGATAGCAGTGGTTGTAGTATCTCATACTCAACCATCCCATAAAAGTCTCTCTCTGGGAAAAGGCCTTTCGTGAGTGGATCCGCCGTGTTGTCCTCTGAGTCTACTCTCCTAACCTCAATCCCCTAGAGATCAATCATCTCCATGATCAGGTGATACTGCCTTAGAATATGTCTGGATCACTGATGGGACCGTGGTTCCCGGGCCAAAGCCACACTTCCATTGTCACACAATGGTAGGGACCTAGTTCATCTCATGAACCAATATACACCCAAACAGCCTCTTTGGTAGCATCTTAAGTAGCGATGTATCCTGCCTTTATCGTCTAGTATGCCACGGTATCTAGCTTGGAAATTTTCCAACATACCGTCCCCACGAGGGTAAAGACAATGCCTGTGACTGACATTCAGTCGTCCTTATCACCCTGGAACACTTCCAGCGATTCTCCCCAGGATCAATTGATACCATCTCACTACAACTAGTGAGAATCCTAACATCCAATTAGATCTATCTCATAGATCCAAACTCAGGATTTAGGATGTATCACTTTGATCCTATACGGAGAATCCTTGTGATAAGCGGAGATTGACCGAGCGTAGCATAGGAAACTCCTTTCTTATCAAGAGTATGTCATCCACGTACTCTACGAGGATCACCACCATACTCCCTACTACCTTTTTGTATATACAAGGTTCATCTACCATTTTGATGAAGTCAAACTATTTGACTACTACATCAAAACAGATGTTCCAAATCCGCGATGCCTGCTTTATCCTATAAAGCATCTTGTACACGTTTCTGCTGCTCCCACTGTTTATGAAGCCCTCTGACTGTGTACTTATAGACGCTCTCTTCCAAAACATTATTTAGAAAAGCAGTCATGACACCCAACCACCAGATATCGTAGTTATGGTATGTAGCCGTGGCAAGTAGGATCTGGATGGACTTAAGCATAACTCCTTAGAAAAGGTTTCATCATTATCCACGCCTGGTCGATGACGAAAACCTTTAACAAGTCTAGCTTTGAAAGTCTCAACATTTCCATCTACACCTAGTAATCTTCTCAAGATATACTTGTTCCTGATGGGGATTTAACCCTTCAGATATAGCAACCAAAGTCCATACTTTGTTGGTGTATAAGGATTCCATCTCAGATCGCTAAGCATCCAGCCATTCTTACAGAGTCACACTCTTGATGGCCTGCTCGAAACTAGTTGGGTCATCATCTCATGATGCAATCCTCGCTCCCACTGTCATAGAGAAATCGAAGTAACTCTCAGGTGGGTGAGGAACCCTATTAGATCAGCGGAGAGGCTGAGGTCCGTTGGAATCTACTGAATCATTGGTTCTATCAGCTGCAGTTTGTATAGCTGGAACATTTCCAATTCTACATAACTGACCTTGCCTTGATCTTGTCCGGATTTTGCTTTTAGACATAGGCCGGACAACCCCAAATCTTAACAAACTTAAGATATGGGCTCTTCCCTTTCCATATCTCATATGAAGTGGTAGGCAACTGATTTGATCGGAACCCTATTCAATAGATATGCAACTTCATAAGTGCTTAACTCCCTAAAGGAAATAGGTAACTCAGTAGTACTCATCATAGAGCACACCATATCATATAGGGTGTTATTGCTCCATCCTGATACACCGTCGTGCTGTGGTGTATTCGGAGGAGTAATGCTGAGAGAGAATCTCATTCTCCTTTAGAATAGTCCAGGATTTCCGTGCTCAAGCATTCTCCTCCTCGATCACATCAAAGGACATAATACTTATACCCATATTTTGGTTCTACTTCTATCTTATATTCTGTGAATATCTCAAAAGGTTCGGACTTGTGTTTCAACAGGAACATATGTCTGAATCTTGAGAGATCATCAGAGAATGTAATGAAGTACAAAGAACCAGTCTTGGCATGTGTAGACAGTGGACCTTCATACATCAACATGTATCATCCCAAGAGTTCACTAACTCTTTCTCTGCTTCCAATAAACAGAGCTACGGTCATCTAATCTTTGTGACATGACTGGCAAGTTTCACAAGATGTAAATTCAAACTGATTTAAATATACATCTAAAAGTAACTTCAGCCAGTCGGGTCGCATTGATATGACCTAGTCTACAATACCTCAAGAAGGATTCGTTCATATGTGAACTCTTCCTCTCGTGTGTGTTCCGTATACTAAGAACTGTAGTTTGATTTAGAACATCAATGCTTTTAGATAACGTGCCTGAACCGATCAACTTTTGAAATAGGAAATGTTCAAAACATTATCCAACAATACAAAATTTTATCATTTCTTTACTAATAAAGAGACTGATATGATTTTGTATATCAGGTTCGGTATTTAATAACATTCGTTAAGAATCAATGTATTTGGAATACAGGGTGACAGTGACCAACAGACTTGGCTGCAACACTTGCCCCATTTTCTGCCTCATGAAACTTATCACCCGTTCTCAGTTCTCTACCTTTCTGTAGCCCTATGTAACAGATTACATATCTGGGATCCTGATCTGGTATCAAATACCCTGGACGTAGAGGATACAGATAAACAGTTCTTTGTAATGAACACACCCGAAGGAGATGCATCATATGCACTTTCTTCGTTTAGGTGGCACGGGAATTCTGGTCTCCCCCAATTTCTTGCTTTGTCTTATAACAATTATAAGTGGGAGCGGGACCAACGTTCCCCAGCTCAGTATAACAAGCGGGTTCAGTCAATATATCCGTATTATTATCTTGATTAAGCCGTGATATGGTCGCTACCTGGAGAGAGAGAGAAGAAAACACTCAGCGTGCGCTCTTGCAAAAATAGATTGGTTATTATTTTATCTAATCAGGATGGCTCCCACTGTTTTTATCAAATCTTCCTTCAAACCCTAAAAGGAAAGACTAGCCGAGATTAATTACACACTACAAGTTTGCCAATCTTTCAGCCAGGCCAGTGTCGGTACTTTGAGGGAGGTCCCCCGTGCTTTCGCACGAACCTAATTAATGTAAACCTCGTTTTCCCAGAGGCGTAACCCCGTTAACACCTTTCTAGACACCTACTTGATCGGCTAATTGTAATGCGTAAAACTCTCCCAGGAATACCAATTAATCGCAGTGGGTATCGGGATCCAACTATCTCATAGAAGGTATGCAATCTCATTGCAAATTTCAACACTTGAAATTCCCGATAATTTTTCCCCTAGCACCCTATGACCTTGACGGAGGTCAACAAACCATAGGCTACTAGTCAAGTTCAACCCGTCATTTCTTGATTGAATCAAACCCACCCGCACGACCCTTGACGGAGGTCAACAAGGTCGCATGACTACCCTAATCCAATCTGCATCATATGCATAAGCAGATTAATACTACTTAGCTACCGCACACTACGCCTTGACGGAGGTCAACAAACGTAGCATGAATATTAAGTAGGACTTATCTGAAATGACGGAGGGCTGCGACAGGTTTTTCTGAAAACCTATTGCGTAATGAACTTGATATCGTTGTAGAATCAAATGAATTTTGAAATGGAGTATTTTTGAGGCTTTTCTAGTTTTGCTAAAAGGGTCACTCCCGGTGAAGGGATCGTCGGCCCTTTCCTCGTCGAATGAGGTGCGGGATATATCATATATATCACTGTGCAAAGCAGAAACTATAGAAGCAATCAAAAGACAAACCGAGAGTTGTAGCATCTGCCAGTTATTGCTAAAGGAGTCACTCCCGGTGAAGGGATCTCGGTCCTTTCCTCATCGAATAAGGTGCAGGATATATCATATATACCGCTGTGCAAAGCAAGAACTGTAGCTACCTGTTTTATTTAGAAATTCGATTCCACAACATCTTAGGTTTCTTTTTCTTTCATTAATCATATTAATGAAGTCCCATCATTTAAGTACCTAAACATCACAAATAAATACGACGTACACTTATGCCATCCGCATTCGCCTCGATGTCCCCTCGTGCACCGTTAGGTTGGGTAACTAACGGCAGAGCGCGGCAGGGCTAGCGCGGGTGTAAAACATAAGTAACGTCTATATAATATATCGTATATACTAAATACAGTATCTATCACAGAACATCACATGATCACATCACAGATATCGCAGCAGAAGAATCATATGAAATATTGGATATACTAGGATGTCCGTGTTTTTAATACGAGCCAGTATAAAACACGGATTCCACGGTCGTGATGAATAGCCAAACCCACACCCCTAGACCCCTATGAGAGCGGCAAGCAACCCTACCAATTCTAGAGTTAGGAGACCCGGACTCGACTCCTCGAGTTGGTCTCCCACTGGACTCAAGAACCCGGTTACTTGTGCCCTCCTCCTTGGGTCTATCCTAGTGCGGAAAAATAAATAATATACAATAGGTGACATCTTCCGCAACCTGGAAGTGCCCCAATAAAATAATATTACATACAAGTTTTTACATGAATGAAAAGAAAAAACATTCATCTCACATAAAAACCCTCGGCTATTCAAACACGACGATCCAATATAACATATCCAGCAACACATAACATCACATGTCATCAACGTAAGTAAATATGCGCATCCCAATTATTGTTGACATATAGCAACAAAACCGGCGATATCCCATATTACACTTACGGTCACAGAAAAAAAAGTGTAAAACTACAACAGTTGGAATCCGCAAACAATTTAGACATCGCATGCCTAATCAAATGAATTTCTTAGACATCACATGCCTAACAATTATAAACCCCGCATTTTAGTCTCAAAATCGAACTAAAGGTCTAAGGTTACAAAATAAAACTAACTAGAGTTCTAAACTAAGTGAAGAGAAGCTACAACCTTTATAGCCAAGTCCTTCACTTCAAAACATCCTTTTAGTAGTCCTTTAAACTCTTTCTAGGGCTCCACTTGAAGAAAGGAACGTGCTTGCTTGAAGTATTCTTCATTGAAGATGATCCGCCTTGAGATAGCTCACACTTCACTAATCAAGGTATCAGTGAAGAGAACAACCTAAACTTATTTGCTAGATAGGTTTAGATTGATAAAATAGGGTTTTTGCTCCCTAAAAATCTTCTCTTTTCTTCTTCCTCTTTAGTGAATAGTGCCTCAAGAGAAGAAGTGAAGAAGATAAAAATGAGGATAAGAATGAGCAAGTGTTAGGATAAGAATGAATCATGAACCTATATCCTTTTAATATGATAAAAGATAATGAGTCATGCTCATCTTGAGTCATCTAAAGTAATGACTCATTTTCTTTTATCAAAATGGAAATAAGCAAATCATTATCATCTTATCTTTTACACAATGCGATTCTGATATACACAACTATTGTGTATCAACAACCCTGTCACACATGTATATATATATATTTATATCATATATATAAATATATAAAGAGAAGAAAATATTAAGTGAGCATAATATTGGTTAATATATATATCAAATTATTAAATCAACACTTGACTCAATAATCCGGTTATATCATATATAACCCGGCTAATATCAAATAACGCTATATTAGAATATAGTAGCATATACTCGTATTAAATCAAGATCCCGCACATATCTCCATATATGCCCTACATTGTTTCGCTTGAGCAACGAAATCTCTATGTGGGACTCTAAAGACACCAATACGTTGACAGTAGGTAATGATCATATCAAACACTTACAAGCCGTCGGCGGTACTAGCTGCACGTAATGGCTGTAGGGTTCCTAGGCACACAAATGAGGTCTCACAGGGCATCAACCATGCCAATTTCAAATTTTTCCGGTGCCGAGAAATCCTAATACGGATCGTTGACTAGATTTTAGGCGATAACGATAACTAGTTAACAACTTAACTAAGAGTAAACCGAAAATACAAGCTTTGTAGATCCGGTCCTCACCCTCCATAGCTCCGTGATGAAGTCCCCTCGCTGCGATCATCGGATCCCGGGCTCTCGCGGTGGTTTCATCAAAAGAATGATCGGGCTAGGTCGTCAACTTTGTTGCCGAAGATGATCTACGTCGAGGCAACACAAGATCAAGCTCCCACTTCACCAAGTCATGAAACTTGTGAAGAAAACAAGCAATACTACATGGCAAGTGGTAGAGGATGAAGAAATAGGAAGTGGGTTCACTTTAGAATTGGATTTCTCACTCTTTTTCTCAAGTTGCCATTAATGGTAACAAGCTTTTCTTCATTGTTGAAGAAGAAGAAGAAGAAGAAGATAATATGATAAGTATTTTTGAAAATAGAAAATAAGTGATTCTTATCATATTAGCAACCATGGTTAAGTGTAGAGAATAAACCAAGGATAGGTGAATGGTTAGGTTTAGCATGAAACAAAAATGGTAGACTTTTTCAAAGCTTCATGAAGCTTCAACTAAGAAACAAAAAAAACACCATTTTTCTTTTCTTTTGCCAAAAAGAAATAAATAAATAAATGAATAAATAAATAAAAACCCTAACCATTTACTTAACCAAGGTTTAATTCAAACATACACCCAAGTTGGCATGTATCATCAAACATGATACAACTTGTGCACAAAACTATATCATATATACAATGTGCACATTCAAGTGAGAAAGTAATCTTAAGTGAACCAATATTAGTTAATGTAAAGTGATATATCAAATATATAATTATACATTAAATCATTAAATCAACACTTGACTTAATGATCCGGTCATATCACATATAACCGACTAATATCAATAGTAACAACTTATCGTATCAACACTTGATCCGATAACCCGGCTATATCGCATATAACCGATCAATGTCACAAATCGCGAGAATCGAATACAGTATCACATACTGGTATTATTCTCGGTCCCGCACATATCTCATATGCGCTCCTATTTCGTTTCGCTTGAGTCAGGAAACCTCTGTGTAGGACTCTAAAGACTCGTCAATACGCCGGCAGCAGGTGATGATCATATCAAACACCTACATGCCGCAAGCGGTCTGCTAAACGTAACGGCCACCCGGGTATTGAGCGATCAGAAGATCGACGAGCAAGCCCGCTCACACTCCTGTGAATCCAACCAATAACACTTACCGTACAGTCCGGTCTGATCGTCTGATATGTCGCATATCTCGCCTAGGGGTGGTAAACGTCAGACCCAAATAGCTCGATAAGTCATGTCGATATGAGGTCTATAATAGCTCGAGAAACTACTGGTAACACTTACCAGTAAATCTCAGCAAACCTGGCCAGGGATTTCCGGTTATAACCAATCGAACACAGCGCAACATCAACTCCCTATACCGGGAGAGACGAATCCCCTCCTATCGCAACATCAACTCCATGTGATTCGGGACTGTACCCAAAAACCACCGTTTTGCACGCCCTCTTGGACGTGGTAAGGTGGAAATCAAAGCACAGTGGGAATCACACAAGACTCTATGACGATCTCGGGTCAACAGACTACTCTGTACCAGTGTCACCAGAGAACTGCCATCTGACGTAAGGTATAATACCATCTGGGAGTTCTCGGCGAGTCCGTCCAGTGTACCCAGTCTCCACTGAGCACCCGTATATCATCTCCGATGTCAAACACCAATGGATATGGGATCATCCATCGCCCATCTGTATGGGTCGAGAAGGTATACGCTAGTCTACTCTGGTATATCGATGCCCCGTCTCGATACACCCACGACTAGGGACCTTGAAGGATGTACTTATGGACTACCATGTCCCCACTAGTATGATCCGCATCATAGTCCAGGTAGTCAAGTACACATCCTAAGGGTTTTACCAACATGTAACAGAGAGACAATCAGTGTACACGTTAAGGCAAAGAGTAACGAGATAGCATACTATCATATCGAGCAGGAAAGTCATCCCTATATATGTCCAAGCATCCACTATAATAGACATCCTATGTATAGTAATGGCCTCTAGGGTATACATATAACTAACAATGGCAACCTAGGTATTAAGTGAAAAGAAGATCAATAAGTAAACTTGTCCAAACTCCCGTAGAGCCTATAAGCAATACTTACCGTACAGTCCGGTCTCTTTGTCTGATATGTTGCATATCTAGTCTGGGCGTGGAATTTTCAGACCCCAATAACTCGATAAGTCATGCCGATGTATAGATTATAACAAATCGATAAACTACTAATAACACTTATCAGTAAATCTCATCAGCCCTGGCCAGGGACCTGCTGTTATAGCCAATCGAGCATAGCACAACATCAACTCCCAATACCGGGAGAGAAGAAACCCCTTTTATCGCTCACTGCCTCCATATGACTCGGGACAGTACCCAACTACTATCTGTTTGCACGACTCAGTAGAGTCATGGTAGGGAGGTAATCAAAGCACAGTAGGAACTGTAAGTCGATGTCACACACCCCACGCACTTGTGGGGAGGAGGAATTTACAAAAAATGATTTTTCATACTATTCAACACCGACTTTAACTCCAGGATCATAACGAAAACCTTAACTAGTTATATCTACTAGGAGGTTTAACTACTCGGTAAGAGTTTTATACCTCCCTGTTTATAAGTCCTTCGGGTCTTCTTCTTCTCCTCCTCTTCTTGAGCTCCTCGAACATCGGATCGCGCTTGAAACGTCGGCCTCCTCAAGTCAAAGACGAACCACCCGAGAGTATGTACTTCAAGCTCCAACCTCTAAACCGAGGTAACTAAGGTACCTAGTTTGCTAAGCTAGGTAGCTTAGAATATGTAGAGAATGATTATGGATTAATTTGTCTTAATAACCCTAGGTTTCTCAACTCATGAGAGTATTTAGGGTTTGAGGAAGAAAAAGAGAACCAAGGAGAGATGAGAGGGTTGTGATGAGAATGGTGTGAATAATGGCCAAGTGCTGATGACTATGAAGCAAATCATTTTCCACAAATAATAACATAATTCCACCATGCCTCAATAGTCATCCAAATACAATGAGTCACCAAAATAGCCATGCTTCAATCATGTCCAAATAACACCTCATTTCTCTACCTCATTATCCATTTAAATAAATGGATTAAACACAAATGTGGTGTCTTCTTTTAGAAGCACTCTTGTGAAATTACAGGAATACCCCTAACCGTATATACATACTCGTATTCGTACCACGAATAGCAAGAGACAAAAATAATCCAATAATCTAATATTAGGATCCGGCTTAAACCAAAGCCCACTAATATTATCCATCCGAACAACATCCGTGCAACTAGTACACGTATATGATTGGAACCCTGCCATAAAACCATACGGCCTCTACATAATTTCACCCGAAGCAGAGAAACCCTCTGTGTGGGACTCTAAATACTCGACAGTATGCTGGCAATGGGTTTAACCACAAGTTCATCAGCAGTACTAGCTGCACGTAACGGCTACCTAGGTATCTGTCGATAAGAAGGCCGATGAGCAAACGCATCCAAACTCCTACTGAGCCTATCTGTGATAATCTCCATACAGTCCGATCTGTTCGTCTAAGATACTCGCATATCGTGCTAGGGGGTGGTAAAAGTCAAATCCCTAACAACACAATAAGTCGTGCCGGGATAGAACCCAATACACCCTGAGAAACTACTGGAGTACCTACCAGTAAATCTCGCTTGTCCTGGCCAGGGACTTTGTGTAATAGCTTTCCAAACATAGCACGATATTAACCCCTAATACCGGGAGAAACGAATCCTATCTTACCACTACTGCCTTCCAGTGCTTCGGGACTGCACCCAACCACTACCTGTTTGCACGACTCCCTTGAGCCATGGTAGGGTAGTGATCTAAGTACAGTGGGAACACACTCGAGATGAATAGTGATGTCAAGTCAATGGACTAACGTGTACTCATTCCACCCGGGAACTACTACCTGACGATAGGTATAATACCAACCAGCAGTTCCTAACGAGTCGGTCCGGTGTAACTCATAACCTAATAAGCACTCGTATACTATCTCCAGTACGGCGTACTAATGGCTGTGGGACAGAACATCTCCCATGCTGGGATGAGAAGCGTATACACTAATCTACTCTGGAGTATCGATGCCTCGTCTCGATAATCCTATGACTAGGGAGCTGTATAAGGATATGCTTATAGACTACCCATCCCTCACTAGTATGACTGCTATCACAACGCTGGTAGTCAAGCAAATATCCTAAGGGCTCTACCAATATGTATAAGCGATATGCTAAAAGAAACATATACACATATTAAGGTAGAAACAAACCAAGTAGCATACTACCATTTTGAGCAAGACTATTATTATAACTGTGAATATCCCAAGCTTCCAATATGTAATATACAAACCAGTAAGATACAATAATGACTTCTAGGTCATATATTACTAACAATCTCCCACTTGTACTAAGGCCATGTATTGGCATATCGCAGATCTATCATCTCGATTAGCCTCTTGAACTGTGTCTGAGGGATGGCCTTTGTGAGTGGATCTGTAGTGTTGTTCTCTGTCTCTACTCTCCACACCTCGATCTCCCAATGATCAACGATCTCCCTGATCAGGTGGTACCGCCTCAAGATATGTCTGAACTTTTGATAGGACCTTGGTTCCTTCGCTAAAGCTATAGCCCCGTTGTTGTCACAATACACAGGTATTGGATCAACAATGGACGGAACCACCTGAAGTTCTGTTACAAACTTCCTCATCCAGACTGCTTCTTTGTGGCATCACATGAAGCGATATACTCTGCTTCTATCGTCGAATCAGCAACGATGTCCTATTTCGAGGTCTTCCAACAGACCACCCCTCCATTGAGGATAAAGACATAACCCGACATGGACTTGGAGTCATCCTTGTTACTCTGGAAGCTCGAGTCGACGAAGGCCTCGATCTGGAGGTCTTCACTGCCATACACTAAGAACATCTCCTTAGTTCTTCCTAGGTACTTGAGAATGTTCTTTACTACTGTCCAGTGCGTCTCCCCTGGGTTTGACTGATACCTGCTTACAACACTAAGTGCATAAGCTACATCTGGTATGGTACACAACATCGCATACATTATAAAGCCTACCGCAAAAGCGTAGGGTATAATAGTCATGCGATCCCATTCCAAATTAGTCTTGGGAGATATCTCTGTTGGTGTATATGCCCTAGGGGCCATTATTGTATCATACTAGCTTGTATATTACTGAATGGAAGCTTGGGATATTCACAGTTATATTAACAGTCTTTCTAAACATGGTAGTATGCTACTTGGTTTGTATCTATCTTAATATGTGTGTACGTATTGATCAAGCCCTTAGGATCTTGCTTGACTACCAGCGTTGTGATGGCAGTCACACTAGTGGGGGCTGGGTAGTCTACAAGCACATCCTTTTTCAGGTGCCTAGTCGTAGGATTATCGAGACAGGGCATCAATATTCCGGAGTAGACTAATGTGTACGCTTCTCATCCCAGTTGGGGAGATGGTCTGTCCCACAGCCATCAGTACGTTGTACTGGAGATAGTATACAGGTGCTCATTGGGTTACGGGTACACCGGACAGGACTCGCAGGGAACTGTTGGTTGGTATTATACCCAACGTCAGTTAACAGTTCCCAGGTGATATGAGTACAGCATAGTCCGCAGACTTGACCCTGCTGCTTCGCCTCGAGTGTGTTCCTACTATTCTTAGATTGCTACCCTACAACGGCTCAGAGGAGTCGTGCAAACAGATAGTAGTTGGGTGCAGTCCCGAAGCACTTGGAGGCAATGGCGGTTAGACAGGATTCGTCTTTCCCTGTATTGGGAGTTGATATCGCGCTGTGTCTGGAGAGCCATTACGCAAAGTCCCAGGCCTGGGCAAGCGAAGTCCCGGGCCTGGGCAAGCGAGATTTACTGGTAGGTTTTCCAGTAGTTTCTCACTGTGTAATGGGCTTCGCTCCGACACGACTTATACCGCTTTAGGGGACTGACGCTTGCTGCCCCCTAGGCCCGATATGCGATAGTCTTGGACGAACAGACCGGACTGTACGGAGATTGTCACATCAGGCTCAGTAAGAGTTCGGATGGGTTTCCTCATCGGCCTTCTTATCGACATCTACCTGGGGACCGTTACGTACAGCTAGTGCCGCTTGCGGTTTGTGGTTAAACCCACTGCCAGCATAGTAGTCGAGTCTTTAGAGTCCCACACAGAGAATTTCCCTGCTTCGGGCGAAACGATATAGAGGTCGTATGGTTTTACGACAGGGTTCGGACATGCACGTGCATTTATGCACGTACGATGTTCGGACAGTTTTTACTAGCTGGCTTTGGTTTAAGCCAGATTCTAGTATCAGATTTTTGGATTTATACAGTCTAAAGTATTTCCATGTTTTCATGGATAGGAGGGGCGTTCTCGTAATTTGTCGAGAAGCTTCTAGAAGTTTGATGACATGGAGGCTAAGGTGGCATTTGCATTAATTGGTTTAATGAGTCATGGTGTGATTCATCTATGGAGTTAATGATGCATTTATGATTTAAATGACTCCTGAGATGAATCACTATGTGAGTTAATTAAGCATGATGACATATTATTATTTGTTATTCATTTAATAATATGATATGCTTCATATATTCACAATGATTTCATTATTCCAAAAGGATTCTCACTCTCACATTCTCTCTCCTCAAGCTCTCTCTCTTCAAACCCTAACCCTAACCTCTCATGTGTTGAGATCAAGGGTTAGCAAAACATATTGATCTATAATCCCACTCTATATTCCCTAGGTTGCTTTGATTAGCACTTTGAGTAACCTAGTTAGCTCAAGTTAGAGGTCAAGCTTGGAGTAGTAGCTCCCGGGTGGATCTTCTATTACAAAAAGGAGGAGGACGAGGAAGTGGTCATCGAGAAGAAGAAGGACTTGGTTCATTAGGTATAATCTTCTTTCATAGTAGCTAATCTCTCCTATGATGTTGTTAGTTAAGGTTTGGCAAAGATCCGTAAGTTAGTCGATGTTTGTTTTAAACAAAATGATTGTTTTACCTATTCTGCCTCCCTGCAACTCGTGGGGTGTCTAACTTTGACTAACAGTGTTATCAGAACCTCGCTAAACCATAACTAACTTGTTAGCAAAGTTGTTAGAAATTCGATCGCGAAACGAACCGGAAAAATCATCATTTTCACACAGTTTCTGTCGATTTTAAAACGGGGTCTAAAAATTTTTCAGGGACCCTGAAAATTCAAGCAGGAAATTATAAGAATACTGGAGAAATTTGGGTTCCTGACTCGGCCTAACAGCCGCGGAACCACGGCCGATCCAAGCGATCCGTCGTGGATCCGCGGCCGAGTTAAAGCCGAGTCACCCCAAAATTCCCCAGTAACTCTTCTGTGTTAATTTTGGTATTTCTGGGATATTTTGTGTCTGCTCAAGTCTAAGGTGCACAGAGAAGTTTTTGGAGTAGAATCATTTGCGTTTTCTCGATCGAATTCTACGAATTTTGGCTAAATAGATTATATCTGTGATTTGTATAATGTGTTCGTAAACTTCCCCTAACTGCTAGTATATCGGTTGGCAGGGGTTGTACATTTCTGAAATGTTTTTACTGTTTGTGTTTGTGGACTTGTTGGATTGTCGTGAATGGATAGTCGGGGATGTGTGACGAGTGTTTCTTTCATTCAAATGTAATTTGTAAATTGTTATAATATTTTTTTGCGGGGCACATCCAGGTTGTGGTTGTAGTAACCGTTGTATTATTTCATTTACTGATTTATGCTCCTAGGATAGACCCAAGGTGGGGTACACAAACTACCGGGTACTTTGAAGTATTTAGTGGCCTACTCAGGTTGTTGAGAGAGACCGCTTCACTTCGGGTACTTGGCGGGTAGTTTGCCGTACCCGTAGGGGTCTAGGGTGGGGTTTTGGCTATTCATCACGACTATGTAATTCGTCTTTCTTTGCAGGCTCAAAAGAATGCGGATTCATAGAAAATCCAATATATTCATCTGTGATCTGGAATGCCTATTATTGCATCTGACGAATGTACAATATCTATATATGATAGTTATTTAGACTTCACTTATGTTTTACACCCGCGCTAGCCCAGCCCCCGCTCTGTCGTTAGTTAAGTAACCTAACGGGTGAATGATGAAACCCAGTGGCGAATGCGGATGGCATAAGAGGACGTTGTATTTTCGTTGTTTTCTGCAATGAAAGGTTAATTGATGGGACGCATTATATTAATGCAAAGAAAATAAACCAAAGTTGAATCGTTGGAACAGTTTAAAAGAAACCACTCGGTTATTTTAAAACAGAGGATATTTTTTAAATTGCGGAGCTTTAACCACTCCTTTTAAAAGCTATCAGGTTCCTTCGGTCATATCAAGTTCACTACGTTCACGGTTTTGCCAAAACCAATCGTAGCCCTCTGTCATTTCATTTGGGTATTCAGTAGTATTCAAGTTATGTATTTTGACCAAAGCCAAGGCATAGAGTTTGGTAGCTGCTGGGTATTCATTTGTTGCATAGATAGATGAGTTAGTTTGGGGCAGTCGTATTATCATTTGACCAAAGTCAGGGGTATGTACGGATGGGTTCAAATTAACAAGATAATGATGGGTAGAACTTGACATGTGACTTATGACATTTTGATCAAAGCCAAGGTCATAAGAGCATGGGGCAAAAATTCATATCGGGAATTTCTAAAGAAACTGAAATTTGCAAAGAGATGCATACCATTTGGAGTTTGATGAAAGTTGGTGGGATTCCTTCAGTATTATCACACGATGATATTTGGATCCCGATCCTGCTGTGAGTATCCGCTACTCATCAGGAGATTCGTCACTTAATGATCAATGCTATAAACCAAGTAGGTGCCGAGAAAGGTGTCAGCGGGGCTACGCCCCCAGAGAAAAGAGGTTATTTAATTAAGGAACTCCGCGAAAGCGTTGTAAAACCTCCCTCGAAGTACCGACACCGGCCTGGCTGAACGGTTAAGCAAGTATTGTACAGTGAGAATAGTCCTGGCTAGTTCTTCCTTTTTGGTTTGAGGAGGGATTCGAGAAACAGTGGGAGCCATCCAGTTTAGATAAACTAAAAACCACTCTAAACTTGCAAGAGCATCTTGCTAAAGTGTTCCATCTCTCTCTCATTGTAGCGACCCAAAACATGACAGGCCTTAAGTTACTATTAGAGAAAAATATATTGACAGGACCAAACTATAAAGATTGGCTGGGGAATGTCAAGATGGCTTTGACTTATGACAAATTGGGGTATGTCCCTACCACTAAGGTGTATATGCCCTAGAGGCCATTACTGTATCATATTAGTTTGTATATTACTTGATGGAAGCTTGGGATATTCACAGTTGTATAGACAATCTTGCTCAAAATGGTAGTATGCTACTTGGTTTGTATCTACTTCAATATGTGCATGTGTTTCTTTTAGCATATCGCTTATACATATTAGTAGAGCCCTTAGGATCTTTGCTTGATTACCAGCGTTGTGATGGCAGTCACACTAGTGGGGGCTGGGTAATCTACAAGCACATCCTTATACAGGTCCCTAGTCGTAGGATTATCGAGACGGGGCATCGATACTCCAAAGTAGACTAGCGTATACACTTCTCATCTCAGCAGGGGAGGTGGTCTGTCCCACAGCCATCAGTACGTCGTACTGGAGATAGTATGCGGGTGCTCGTTAGGTTACGAGTAC
Source organism: Agapanthus africanus (assembly GCA_030015575.1). Classification (NCBI taxonomy): domain Eukaryota; kingdom Viridiplantae; phylum Streptophyta; class Magnoliopsida; order Asparagales; family Amaryllidaceae; genus Agapanthus; species Agapanthus africanus. Next base: position 719,470,458 of record JASDDO010000024.1, read on the forward strand.
ACTGGACAGGACTCGTCGGGAACTGTTGGTTGGTATTATACCTATCGTCAGTTATCAGTTCCCAGGTAACATGAGTACAGCTTAGTCCGCTGACTTGATACTGTCACTTCGCCTCGAGTGTGTTCCCACTGTACTTAGATTACTACCGTACCACGGCTCAAAGGAGTCGTGCAAACAGGTAGTAGTTGGGTGCAGTCCCGAAGCATTTGGAAGCAGTGACGGTTAGACATGATTCGTCTCTCCCGGTATTGGGGGTTGACATCGCGCTGTGTCTAGGAGAGCCATTACACGAGTAGTCCCTGGCCAGGGCAAGCGAGATATACTGGTTGGTTTCCAGTGTTATCTCAGGGTGTTCTGGGCTACACTCCGACATGACTTGTACCGCTATTAGGGGACTGACGTTCACCACCCCCTAGGCCCGCCATGCGATGTATCAGACGAACAGACCGGAATGTACGGAGATTGTCACATACAGGCTCAGTAGGAGTTCGGATGGGTTTATCTCATCGGCCTTCTTATCGACATTTACCTGGGGACCTTTACGTACAGCTAGTGCCGCTTGCGGTCTGTGGTTAAACCCACTGCTAGCATAGTGTCGAGTCTTTAGAGTCCCACACAGAGAGTTTCCCTGCACTGAGCGAAATGTGTAGAGGCCGTATAGTTTTACGGCAGGGCTGCGATCACTTACGTGCACTTGTATGCGTATGCTGTTCGAGCAGGCAATACTGGTGGGCTTTGGTTTAAGCCGGATCCTAGTATTGCACGGATGGATTTGTTTTGTCTTCTGTGCATTCGCATTCTACGGAATGCGGATGCGGGTGTGTATGCACAGTTTTACGGAGCGAAGAAGGAGGAGGTGCCTCATTAGGGTTTTGGCAGTTGGTTCGGCCAAAACCGTTATGTGGCAGGCTCATTAGGGTTTTGGCAATTCGTTCGGTCAAAACCATTATGAGCCGGAGACATTGTTTACTAATCCTTTTAGTGATAATTTTGTGATGGCTAATTGCTTTGACCATTTGACCTTCTTTGACCACACTTAACTTTGTTGACCGTTTGACCAAAGTAGACTTTTGACCTTCATGAGAGGTCTAGAGTTTTCTTTGGATTTCTTTTTCTTTTTGATTATGAAAATGGTCAATTCAATGTAGCATCAAGTTTATCATGATAGGATTTGTAATGATGTTGTTTTAGTATTATTGCAACCATGGTGCCTTTTTTCTTTAGTAATCTTTTTCATTTCTCTTTTCTTATTCTCTCTCTTGAAAAGAAAAAGGGAAAGCTCCATGGTTGCAAGCTCCTTCTTCCTCCTCTTGATTTCTTCTTTTGATCTCATGTGTTGAGAGAAAAAGAATCCACATAGACAAACACCTCCATCTTTCTCTTCTACACAACCTAGGACATCAAGACTAGCGATCTTGTTGCCCTAGTTGCCTCGGCTCGAGGTAGAGTTCGGTGTACATCTCTCGGGTGGATCGTCTTCGACTCAAGAAGGCCGCAGAGGAAACCAAGGTCCGGATCGACCCTCGGAGCGTGGACGGACAAGTAAGACGGCGGAATGAAGACCCGAAGGACCGGTGTCGTGAGGTATAATTTCTACGGCATAGTAGTTAGCGCCTCTTGTAGTTTGCTAGTTTCTAGTTTAGCAAAGATCCTCACTTTTGAGTCCATGTTGCCTTACGCCCAAAAATCGTTTTTCGCCGTTTCCGCCTCCCCGTAAGAACCGGGGTGAGCAACGTGGACTTACATAAGGCACCTGCTGTCCCTGGTCCAAAATCCAGTATTGCGGATAAGGAAATCCATAAGACCTGGGAGTTAGATTGCATGAAGGCCAAGTGCATCGTGCTTGCCTCTATGAATAATGATCATCAGAGGAGGCACGAGGATATGGATCTTGAATCCATATTTCTCCATACAAAGGATCTGTATGGGGAGCAATCTCGTATAGCAAGATAAGAGACCTCGAAGAACTTGTTTCAGGAGAGGTTAGCCGTCGGATCATCTGTAGGAGAACATGCCCTAAAGATGATTGGCTATATAGAAGAGCTCGCAGACCTCGGGACGACTTTGGAGAACGAGCTCTATACAGACTTGATTCTCCAGTCCCTTCCTTCCACCTACGCCCAGTTTATTCTGAATTTCAACATTCAAAGAAAAGAAGTTGAACTTCCAGAACTCCTTAACATGTTGAGGAGTACAGAGGGCACCTTGCAGAAGGCAAGGGAAACACCCGCTATACTTGTTCGCGGTGCTTCTTCATCCGGGTCCAAGGCTAGAGCCAAAGGAAGGAAGAATAAGGCCGCTACCAAACCTAGAGGAGGTGTTAGTAAGGTGGGAGTCAAGGGAAAGAAAAAGGTTGCAGTGCTAGTAGTGTCAAAGGACGAGTGCTTCCACTGTCGTAGGAAAGGGCACTGGAAGAAAGATTGCAAAGCTTGGAATGCCAAGAACCAAGAACCGAAGCAAGCTGTGGCTTCGACTTCAGGTGTGTTTGTAATTGAAAAATATCTGTCAATCAACTCTACTTCCTGGGTATTGGATACCGGATCAGGATCTCATATATGCAATTCATTGCAGGCACTGAGAGACCGTAAAGAGCAGAAGGTTGGTGATATGACCCTTCAGGTTGCTAACGGAGCTAGCGTGGGTGCTGTTTCTGTAGGGGATTATCATCTAGGATTGACGAGTGGACATATATTGGTTTTGCATAACTGTTTTTGTGTACCCAGTTTAACGTGTAATATCATATCGGTTTCGTTGTTATCAAAAGAAGGTTATGATTTCACGTTTGTAAGCAATGTTAACATCCACCTTAATCATGGTTTGATTGGGTCCGGTACACTAGATAACGGTATATATGTCATAAACCAATTACAGATTTTCAATGTCCATAACACACTAAAAAGAAAGTCTCCATATTTAAATAAGGCTTTCTTATGGCATTGTAGACTGGGTCACATCAATCAGACAAGGTTAACTAAGTTACATAGATAAGGATATTTGGATTCGTTCGAATATCAAACTTATGCCACTTTTCAATCATGTCTCAAAGGAAAGATGACAAAGACTCCTTTCACTGGACATGGAGTAAGAGCGAGCGAGCTCTTAGGACTCATACACAGCGATGTATGTGGTCCAACGTCTACACATGCAAGAGGTGGTTTTTCCTATTTCATTACTTTTACGGATGATTACTCTAGGTACGGATTCATTTTCTTGATGAAACATAAATCTGAGGTTTTTGAGAAATTCCAAGAGTATAAGAATGAAGTAGAAAACCAAACCGGAAAAAGTATCAAAACACTGAGATCTAATCGAGGTGGTGAATACTTAAGTGCCGAGTTTCTAGGTTACCTAATAGAGAAAGGAATTCTCTATCTCAACTTACCCCTCCATACACTCCACAGCATAACGATGTATCGGAGAGACGGAATCGAACCCTATTGGATATGGTACGTTCCATGATGAGTAATGCTGAGTTACCGTGATCTTTCTGGGGTTATGCGCTAGAATCAGCGGCATATCTTTTGAACAGGGCTCCTACCAAGACTGTGCCTACCACGCCATATCAGATATGTGTTAGTGTATATGCCCTAGGGGCCATTATTGTATCATACTGGCTTGTATATTACTTAATGGAAGCTTAGGATATTCACAGTTATATTAACAGTCTTGCTAAACATGGTAGTATGCTACTTGGTTTATATCTATCTTAATATGTGTGTACGTATTGATAGAGCCCTTAGGATCTTGCTTGACTACCAGCGTTGTGATGGCAGTCACACTAGTGGGGGCTGGGTAGTCTACATGCACATCCTTTTTCAGGTCCCTAGTCGTAGGATTATCAAGACAGGGCATCGATACTCCAGAGTAGACTAGTGTGTACGCTTCTCATCCCAGTTGGGGAGATGGTCTGTCCCACACCCATCAGTACGTTGTACTGGAGATAATATACAGGTGCTCGTTGGGTTACGGGTACACCGGACAGGACTCACAGGGAACTATTGGTTGGTATTATACCCGTCGTCAGTTAACAGTTCCCAGGTGACATGAGTACAGCATAGTCCGCAGACTTCATACTGCTGCTTCGCCTCGAGTGTGTTCCCACTGTTCTTAGATTGCTACCCTTCCACGGGTCAAAGGAGTCGTGCAAACAGGTAGCAGTTGGGTGCAGTCCCGAAGCACTTGGAGGCAGTGGCGGTTAGACAGGATTCGTCTCTCCCGGTATTGGGAGTTGATATCGCGCTGTGTCTGGAGAGCCATTACGCAAAGTCTCTGGCCAGGGCAAGCGAGATTTACTGGTAGGTTTTCCAGTAATTTCTCAAGGTGTAATGAGCTTCGCTCCGACACGACTTATACCGCTTTTAGGGGACTGACGCTTGCCGCCCCCTAGGCCCGATATGCGATAGTCTTAGATGAACAGACCGGACTGTGCGGAGATTGTTACATCAGGCTCAGTAGGAGTTCGGATGGGTTTCCTCACCGGCCTTCTTATCGACATCTACCTGGGGACCGTTACGTACAGCTAGTGCCGCTTGCGGTCTGTGGTTAAACCAACTGCCAGCGTAATAGTCTAGTCTTTAGAGTCCCACACAGAGAGTTTCCCTTCTTCGGGCGAAACGATATAGAGGTCCTATGGTTTTACGACAGGGTTCGGACATGCACGTGCATTTATGCACGTACGATGTTCGGACAGTTTTTACTAGAGGGCTTTTGTTTAAGCCAGATTCTAGTATCGGATTTTTGGATTTATACAGTCTAAAGTATTTCCGTGTTTTCACGGATAGGAGGGGCGTTCTCGTAATTTGTCGAGAAGCTTCTAGAAGTTTGATGACATGGAGGGTAAGGTGGCATTTGCATTAATTGGTTTAATGAGTCATGGTGTGATTCATCCATGGAGTTAATGTTGCATTTATGATTTAAATGACTCATGAGATGAATCACTATGTGAGTTAACGAAGCATGATGACATATTATTATTTGTTATTCATTTAATAATATGATAAGCTTCATATATTCACAATGATTTCATTATTCCAAAAGGATTCTCACTCTCACCTTCTCTCTCCTCAAGCTCTCTCTCTCTTCAAACCCTAACCCTAACCTCTCATGTGTTGAGATCAAGGGTTAGCAAAACTTATTGATCCATAATCCCACTCTATATTCCCTAGGTTGCTTTGATTAGCACTTTGAGTATCCTAGTTAGCTCAAGTTAGAGGTCAAGCTTGGAGTAGTAGCTCTCGGGTGGATCTTCTATTACAAACAGGAGGAGGACGAGGAGGTGGTCATCGAGAAGAAGAAGGACTTGGTTCATTTGGTATAATCTTCTTTCATAGTAGCTAATCCTTCCTATGATGTTGTTAGTTAAGGTTTAGCAAAGATCCGTAAGTTAGTCGATGTTTCTTTTAAACAAAATGATTGTTTTACCTATTCCGCCTCCCCGCACGTAGTGTGGTGTCTAACGTCGACTTGCAGTGGTATCAGAGCTTCGCTAAACCATAACAAACTTGTTAGAAAAGTCGTTAGAAATTCGATCGCAAAACGAACCGGAAAAAATATCAAATTGACAAAGTTTCTATCGATTTTAAAATGGGGTCTAAAATTTTTCAAGGACCCTTAAAATTACAAGCAGGGTATTATAAGAATACTGGAGAAATTTGGGTTCCTGAATCGTCCAAACAGCCGTGGAACCGCGGCCGATCCAAGCGATCCGCCGTGGATCCGCGGCCGAGTTGAAGCCGATTCACCCCAAAATTCCCCAGTAACTCTTCTGTGTTAATTTTGTTCTTTCTGGAATGTTTTGTTTCTGCTCAAGTCTTAAGTGAACAGAGAAGTTTTTGGAGTAGAATCAATTGTGTTTGCTCGATCGAAATTCTATGATGTTTGGATAATTAGATTATATCTGTGATTTGTATAATGTGTTCGTAAACCTCCCCTAACTGCTAGTATGTCGGTTGACATGGGGTTGCACATTTCTGTAATGATTTTACTGTTTGTGTTTATGAACTTGATTGGATCGTTGTGATGATTAGCCGGGGTTTGAGATTGGTTTTAATATTCATTCATTCAATGTAAATTGTAATATGATGTAATATTCTTTTGCGGGGCACATCCAGGTTGCGGTTGTAGCCACCGTTGTATTATTTCATTTATTGATTTTTGCTCCTAGGATAGACCCAAGGTGGGGTGCACAAACTACCGGGTACTTTGAAGTGTTTAGTGGCCTACTCACGTTGTTGAGAGAGACCACTTCACTTCGGGTACTTGGCGGGTAGTTTGCTGTACCCGTAGGGGTCTAGGGTGGGGTAATGGCTATTCATCACAACTGTGTAATCCGTCTTTCTTTGCAAGCTCAAAAGAATACGGATTCGTAGAAAATCCAATATGTTCATCTGTGATCTGGAATGCCTATTATTGCGTCAGATGAATGTACAATATCTATATATGATAGCTATTTAGACGTCACTTATGTTTTACACCCGCGCTAACCCAGCCCCCGCTCTGTCGTTAGTTAAGTAACCTAACGGGTGATGACGGGACCCAGTGGCGAATGCGGATAGCATAAGAGGACGTTGTATTTTCGTTGTTTTCTACAATGATAGGTTAATTGATGGGACACATTATAATAATGCAAAGAAAATAAACCAAAGTTGAATCGTTGGAACAGTTTAAAAGAAACCACTCGGTTATATTAAAACAGTGGATAATTTTTAAATTGCGGAGCATTAACCACTCCTTTTAAAAGCTATCAGGTTCCTTCAATCACATCAAGTTCACTAAGTTCACGGTTTCGCCAAAACCATTCGTAGCCCTACGTCATTTCATTTGGGTATTCAGTAGTATTCAAGCTATGTATTTTGACCAACGCTAAGGCATAGTGTTTGGTAGCTGCTGGGTATTCATTTGTTGCATAAATATATGAGTTAGTTTGGGACAGTCGTATTATTATTTGGCCAACGTCAGGGGTATGTACAGATGGGTTCAAATTAACAAGATAATGATAGGTAGAACTTGACATGTGACTTATGACATTTTGACCAACGCCAAGGTCATAAGAGCATGGGGCAAAAATTTATATCGGGAATTTCTAAAGAGACTGAAATTTGCAAAGAGATGCATACTATTTGGAGTGTGATGAATGTTGGTATGATTCCTTAAGCATTATCGCACGATGATATTTGGATCCCAATCCTACTGTGAGTATACGCTACTCATCAGGAGATTCGTCACTTAATGATCAATGCTATAAACCAAGTAGGTATCGAGAAAGGTGTCAGTGGGGCTACGCCCCCAGAGAAAAGAGGTTATTTAATTAAGGAACTTCGTGAAAGCGTTGGAAAACCTCTCTCGAAGTACCAACACTGGCCTGGCTGAACGGTTAGGCAAGTATTGTACGGTGAGAATAGTCCTGACTAGTTCTTCCTTTTTTGTTTGAGGAGGGATTCGAGAAACAGCGGGTGCCACCCAGTTTAGATAAACTAAAAACCACTCTAAACTCGCAAGAGCATCATACTAAAGTGTTCTCTCTCTCTCCTAATTGCAGCGACCCAGAACATGACAGGACTTAAGTTACTACTAGACAAAAAATATTGACAGGGCCAAACAATAAAGATTGGCTGCGGAATGTCAAGATGGCTTTGACTTATGACAAATTAGGGTATGTCCTTACCATTAAGGCACCTGCTGTCCCTGGTCCTAAATCCAGTAATGCGGACAAGGAAATCCATAAGATCTGGGAGTTAGATTGTGCGAAGGCCAAGTGCATCGTGCTTGCCTCGATGAATAATGAACATCAGAGGAGGCATGAGGATATGGATCTTGAATCCGTATTTCTCCATACAAAGGATCTGTATGGGAAGCAATCTCGTATAGCAAGATACGAGACCTCAAAGAATTTGTTTCAGGCGAGTTTGGCCGTCGGATCATCTGTAGGAGAACATGTCCTAAAGATGATTGGCTATATAGAATAGCTCGCAGACCTTGGGACGAGTTTGGAGAACGAGCTCTATACAGACTTGATTCTCCAGTCCCTTCCTTCCACCTACGCCCAGTTTATTCTGAATTTCAACATTCAAAGAAAAGAAGTTGAATTTCCAGAACTCGTTAACATGTTGAGGAGTGCAGAGGGCACCTTGCAGATGGCAAGGGAAACACCCGCTATGTTTCTTCGCGGTGCTTCTTCTTCCGGGTCCAAGGCTAGGGCCAAAGGAAGGAAGAATAAGGCCGCCACCAAACCTAGAGGAGGTGTTAGTAAGGTGGGAGTGAAGGGAAAGAAAAATATTGCGGTGCCAGTAATGGCAAAGGATGAGTGCTTCCACTGTCATAGGAAAGGGCACTGGAAAAATGATTGTAAGGCCTGGAATACCAAGAACCAGGAACCGAAGCAAGCTATGGTTTCGACTTCAAGTGTTTTTGTAATTAAGAATTGTCTGTCAATCAACTCTACTTTCTGGGTATTGGATACCGGATCAGGATCTCATATATGCAATTCATTATAGGCACTGAGAAACCGTAGAGTGCTGAAGGTTGGTGATATGACTCTCCAGATCGCTAACGGAGCTAGCGTGGGAGCTGTGTCCATAGGGGATTATCACCTTGGATTGATGAGTGGACATATTTTGGTTTTGCATAACTGTTTTTTTGTACCTAGTTTAACGTGTAATATCATATCAGTTTCCTTGTTATCAAAAGAAGGTTATGATTTCATGTTTGTAAGCGATGTTGTTAACATCCACCTAAATCATGGTTTGATTGGGTCCGGTACCCTGGATAACGGTATATATGTCTTAAACCAATTACAGATTTTCAATGTCCAGAACACACTAAAAAGAAAGTCTCCAGATTTAAATAACGCTTTCTTATGGCATTGTAGACTGGGTTACATCAATGAGACAAGGTTAACTAAGTTACATAGAGAAGGATATTTGAATTCGTTCGAATATCAAACTTATGCCACTTGTCAATCATGTCTCAAAAGAAAGATGACAAAGACTCCATTCACTGGACATGGAGTAAGAGCGAGCGAGCTCTTAGGACTCATACACAGCGATGTATGTGGTTTAACGTCTACACATGCAAGAGGTGGTTTTTCCAATTTCATTACTTTTACGAATGATTACTCTAGGTACGGATTCATTTTCTTGATGAAACATAAATCCGAAGCTTTTGAGAAATTCTAAGAGTATAAGAATGAAGTAGAAAACCAAACCGGCAAAAGTATCAAGACACTGAGATCTGATCGGGGAGATGAATACTTAAGTGCCGAGTTCCTAGGTTACCTAAAAGAGAAAGGAATTCTCTCTCAGCTTACTCCTCCATACACTCCACAGCATAACGATGTATCGGAGAGACGGAGTCGATCCCTATTGGATATGGTACGTTCCATGACGAGTAATGCTGAGTTACCGCGATCTATCTGGGGTTTTGCGCTAGAATCAGCTGCATATCTTTTGAACAGGGCTCCTACCAAGACTGTGCCTACCACGCCATATCAGATGTGGAGTGGGAAGAAACTCTATCTTCAGTATCTAAAGATATGGGGTTGTCCAGCTTTTGTTAAAAAGTAGCATGCGGACAAACTCGAGGCACGATCAGTACTGTGTAAGTTTGTGGGATATCCACAGAACTCCAAGGGGTATTACTTCTATTACACAGAGGAACAAAAGGTTTTTGTTTCTTGTAATGCCCATTTTCTAGAACAGCAGTTTTTAGAAAAGGAAACAAGTGGGAGCGAAATAGAACTGGAAGAAATTCCAGAACCACAAACTACTACTGAAAGTTTGGTAGAACCAGTAGTTCAAGAAGAACAGGACATTCCCACACCCCTCCGCAGGAGTAGTAGGCCGTCTCATCCGCCTGAGAGATACTACGGTTTTCTCATAGATAGGGATAGAGAGGATTGCATCATTGATGATGATGAACCTACTAGCTTCCAACAGGCCATCCAGAGAGGCGACTCGGTACGATGGCTAGATGCAATGCGGACCGAGATGGAGTCCATGTACACCAACAAAGTATGGACTTTGGACTTTGCTCCAGATGGGGTAAAATCCATAGGATGCAAATAGATCTTCAAGAAAAAAATTTGGTGTAGATGGACAGGTGGAAACCTAAAATGCTAGACTTGTTGCAAAGGGTTTTCGTCAAAGACCTGGTTTGGACTATGACGAAACTTTTTCTCCAGTGGCTAAGCTCAAATCCATTCGGGTCCGTCTTGCTATTGCCGCCTTCCATGATTATGAGATCCGGTAGATCGACGTAAAGACGGCTTTTCTAATTGGTAATTTAGAAGAGTGCGTCTATATGGATCAGCCAGAAGGCTTCAATCAGAGTGGGAGCAGCGGGAAAGTGTGCAAGTTGCTTAATCCCATTTATGGACTAAAGCAGGCATCGCGGGGTTGGAACATCTGTTTTGATGAAACGGCCAAAGAATATGACTTTATCAAAAATCCAGATGAACCATGTATATATAGTAAAATTGTAGCACGAACTGTCGCATTCCTCGTCTTGTACGTGGATGGCATTCTATTGATAGGAAATGACATTCCTATCCTACAATCTGTCAAAGGATTCTTGTCACACAGGTTCTCCATGAAAGACCTGGGTGATGCCTTTTACATTCTGGGGATCCGGATCTATCGTGATAGATCCAAGAGGATGTTGGGATTTTCGCAGTCCAGGTATATCAACACTGTACTGAAAAGATTCAGTATGGAAGATTCTAAGAGCGGTAATTTACCGGCTTGTCACGGAATCACCCTATCCAAAGAGATGTCTCCCAAGACTGATATGGAAAGGGATCGCATGTCAGTTATACCCTACGCTTCTGCGGTAGGCTCTATAATGTATGCGATGTTGTGCACCAGACCAGATGTAGCTTACGCACTGAGCGTGGTAAGCAGGTATGAGTCAGACCCAGGGGAGAAGCGCTGGATAGCAGTAAAGAACATTCTCAAGTACCTGAGAAGAACTAAGGAGATGTTCTTGGTTTACGGCAGAAAAGACTTCAAGATATAGGCCTTTGCTGATTCCAGCTTCCAGAGTGATAAGGATGACTCCAAGTCCATGTCAGGTTATGTCTTTACCCTCAATGGAGGGGCGGTGTGCTGGAAGAGTTCGAAGCAGGACACCGTTGCTGACTCGACGATGGAAGCGGAGTATATTGCTGCTTGCGATGCCGCAAAAGAAGCGGTCTGGATGAAGAAGTTCCTAACAGAACTTCAGGTGGTTCTTACCATTGTTGATCCAATACCGCTGTATTGCGACAACAACGGAGCTATAGCTTTAGCGAAGGAATCCAGGTCCCATCAGAAGTCCAGACACATCTTAAGGCGGTAGCACCTGATCAGGGAGATCATAGATCGCCGGGAGATCGAGGTCCGGAGAGTTGCTGCAGAGGAGAACACCGCAGATCCAGTCATAAAGGCCTTACCTCAGATTCAGTTCGAAAGAATACTCGAGATGATCGGTCTTCGATATGCCAGTACATGGCCCTAGTGTAAGTAGGAGATTGTTAGTGGATAAGCCCTAGGGGCCATTATTGTATCATACTGGCTTGTATATTACTTAATGGAAGCTTGGGATATTCACAGTTATATTCACAGTCTTTCTAAACATGGTAGTATGCTACTTGGTTTGTATCTATCTTAATATGTGTGTACGTATTGATAAAGCCCTTAGGATCTTGCTTGACTACAAGCGTTGTGATGGCAGTCACACTAGTGGGGGCTGAGTAGACTACAAACATATCCTTTTTCAGGTCCCTAGTCGTAGGATTATCGAAACAGGGCATCGATACTCCGGAGTAGACTAGTATGTACGCTTCTCATCCCAGTTAGGGAGATGGTCTGTCCCACAGTCATCAGTACGTCGTACTGGAGATAGTATACAGATGCCCGTTGGGTTACGGGTATACCGGACAGGACTCGCAGGGAACTGTTGGTTGTTATTATACCCGTCGTCAGTTAACAGCTCCCAGGTGACATGCGTACAGCATAATCCGCAGACTTGACACTACTGCTTCGTCTCGAGTGTGTTCCCACTGTTCTTAGATTGCTACCCTACCACGGCTCAAAAGAGTCATGCAAACTGGTAGCAGTTGGGTGCAGTCCCGAAGCACTTGGAGGCAGTGGCGGTTAGACAGGATTCGTCTCTCCCGGTATTAGGAGTTGATATCGCGCTGTGTCTGGAGAGCCATTACGCAAAGTCCCTGGCCAGGGAAAGCGAGATTTACTGGTAGGTTTTCCAGTAGTTTCTCAAGGTGTAATGGGCTTCGCACCGACACGAATTATACCGCTTTTGGGGGACTGACGCTTGCCTCCCCCTAGGCCCGATATGCGATAGTCTTAGACGAACAGACCGGACTGTACGGAGATTATCACATCAGGCTCAGTTGGAGTTCGGATGGGTTTCCTCATCGGCCTTCTTATCGACATCTACCTGGGGACCGTTACGTACAGCTAGTGTCGCTTGCGGTCTGTGGTTAAACCCACTGCCAGCGTAGTAGTCGAGTCTTTAGAGTCCCACACAGTTAGTTTCCCTGCTTTGGGCGAAACGATATAGAGGTCGTATGGTTTTACGACAGGGTTCGGACATGCACGTGCATTTATGCGCGTACGATGTTCGGACAGTTTTTACTAGCGGGCTTTGGTTTAAGCCAGATTCTAGTATCGGATTTTTGGATTCATACAGTCTAAAGTATTTCTATGTTTTCATGGATAGGAGGGGCATTCTCGTAATTTGTCGAGAAGCTTCTAGAAGTTTGATGACATGGAGGCTAAGGTGGCATTTGCATTAATTGGTTTAATGAGTCATGGTGTGATTCATCCATGGAGTTAATGATGCATTTATGATTTAAATGACTCATGAGATGAATCACTATGTGAGTTAATGAAGCATGATGACATATTATTATTTGTTATTCATTTAAAAATATGATATGCTTCATATATTCACAATGATTTCATTATTCCAAAAGGATTCTCACTCTCACCTTCTCTCTCCTCAAGCTCTTTCTCTTCAAACCCTAACCCTAACCCTAACCTCTCATGTGTTGAGATCAAAGGTTAGCAAGACTTATTGAACCATAATCCCACTCTATGTTCCCTAGGTCGCTTTGATTAGCACTTTGAGTAACCTAGTTACCTCAAGTTATAGGTCAAGCTTGGAGTAGTAGCTCTCGGGTGGATCTTCTATTACAAAGAGGAGGCCGACGAGGAGGTGGTCATCGAGAAGAAGAAGGACTTGGTTCATTAGGTATAATCTTCTTTCATAGTAGCTAATCCCTCCTATGATGTTGTTAGTTAAGGTTTGGCAAAGATCCGTAAGTTAGTCGATATTTCTTTTAAACAAAATAACTGTTTTACCTATTCCGCCTCCCCGCACGTAGTGGGGTGTCTAACGTTGAATTACAGTGGTATCAGAGCCTCGCTAAACCATAACTTACTTGTTAGCAAATTCGTTAGAAATTCGATCTCAAAACGAACCGGAAAAAACATCAAATTGACCAAGTTTCTGTCGATTTTAAAATGGGGTCTAAAAATTTTTCAGGGACCCTTAAAATTACAAGTAGGGAATTATATGAATACTGGAGAAATTTGGGTTCCTGAATCGGCCAAACAGCCGTGGAACCGCGGCCGATCCAAGCGATCTGCCGTGGATCCGAGGCCGAGTTCAAGCCGATTCACCCCAAAATTCCCCAGTAACTCTTCTGTGTTAATTTTGTTCTTTCTGGAATGTTTTGTTTCTGCTCAAGTCTTAGGTGCACAGAGAAGTTTTTGGAGTAGAATCAATTGTGTTAGCTCGATCGAAATTCTATGATGTTTGGCTAATTAGATTATATCTGTGATTTGTATAATGTGTTCGTAAACCTCCCCTAACTGCTAGTATGTCGGTTGGCATGGGGTCGCACATTTCTGTAATGATTTTACTATTTGTGTTTATGAACTTGATTGGATCGTTGTGATGATTAGCCGGGGTTTGAGATTGGTTTTAATATTCATTCATTCAATGTAAATTGTAATATGATGTAATATTCTTTTGCGGGGCACATCCAGGTTGCGGTTGTAGCCACCGTTGTATTATTTCATTTACTGATTTTTGCTCTTAGGATAGACCCAAGGTGGGGTGCACAAACTACCGGGTACTTTAAAGTGTTTAGTGGCCTACTCACGTTGTTGGGAGAGACCTCTTCACTTCGGGTACTTGGCGGGTAGTTTGCCGTACCCGTAGGGGTCTAGGGTGGGGTAATGGCTATTCATCACAACTGTGTAATCCGTCTTTCTTTGCAGGCTCAAAAGAATGCGGATTCGTAGAAAGTCCAATATGTTCATCTGTTATCTGGAATGCCTATTATTGCGTCAGACTAATGTACAATATCTATATATGATAGCTATTTAGACGTCACTTATATTTTACACCCGCGCTAGCCCAGCCCCCGCTCTGTCGTTAGTTAAGTAACCTAATGGGTGATGACGGGACCCAGTGGCGAATGCGGATAGCATAAGAGGACGTTATATTTTCGTTGTTTTCTGCAATGATAGGTTAATTGATGGGACGCATTATAATAATGCAAAGAAAATAAACCAAAGTTGAATCGTTGGAACAGTTTAAAAGAAACCACTCGGTTATTTTAAAACAGAGGATAATTTTTAAATTGCGGAGCATTAACCACTCCTTTTAAAAGCTATCAGGTTCCTTCAATCACATCAAGTTCACTACGTTCACGGTTTCGCCAAAACCATTCGTAGCCCTCCGTCATTTCATTTGGGTATTCAGTAGTATTCAAGCTATGTATTTTGACCAACGCCAAGGCATAGTGTTTGGTAGCCGCTGGGTATTCATTTGTTGCATAGATAGAAGAGTTAGTTTGGGACAGTTGTATTATCATTTGGCCAACGTCAGGGGTATGTACGGATGGGTTCAAATTAACAAGATAATCATTGGTAGAACTTGACATGTGACTTATGACATTTTGACCAACGCCAAGGTCATAAGAGCATGGGGAAAAAATTTATATCGGGAATTTCTAAAGAAACTGAAATTTGCAAAGAGATGTATACCATTTGGAGTGTGATGAATGTTGATAGGATTCCTTCAGCATTATCACACGATGATATTTGGATCCCGATCCTACTGTGAGTATACGCTACTCATCAGGAGATTCGTCACTTAACGATCAATGCTATAAACCATGTAGGTGTCTAGAAAGGTGTCAGCGGGGCTACGCCCCCAGAGAAAAGAGGTTATTTAATTAAGGAACTTCGCGAAAGCGTTGGAAAACCTCCCTCGAAGTACCGACACCGGCCTGGCTGAACGGTTAAGCAAGTATTATACGGTGAGAATAGTCCTGGCTAGTTCTTCCTTTTTTGTTTGAGGAGGGATTCGAGAAATGATGGGAGCCATCCAGTTTAGATAAACTAAAAATCACCCTAAACTTGCAAGAGCATCATGCTAAAGTGTTCTCTCTCTCTCTCCTAATTGCAGCGACCCAAAATATGACAGGACTTAAGTTACTATTAGAAAAAATATATTGACAGGGCCAAACTATAAAGATTGGCTGCGGAATGTCAAGATGGCATTGAATTATGACAAATTGGGGTATGTCCTTACCACTAAGGCACCTGCTGTCCCTGGTCCTAATTCCAGTAATGCGGATAAGGAAATCCACAAGACCTGGGAGTTAGATTGTGGGAAGCCCAAGTGGATCGTGCTTGCCTCGATGAATAATGAACATCAGAGGAGGCACGAGGATATGGATCTTGAATCCATATTTCTCCATACAGAGGATCTGTATGGGGAGCAATCTCGTATAGCAAGATACGAGACCTCAAAGAACTTGTTTCCGACAAGGTTGGCCGTCGGATCATTTGTACGAGAACATGTCCTAAAGATGATTGGCTATATAGAAGAGCTCGCAGACCTCGGGACGACTTTGGAGAACGAGCTCTATACAGACTTGATTCTCCAGTCCCTTCCTTCCATCTACGCCCAGTTTATTCTGAATTTCAACATTCAAAGAAAAGAAATTGAACTTCCAGAACTCCTTAACATGTTGAGGAGTGCAGAGGGCACCTTGCAGAAGGCAAGGGAAACACCCGCTATATTTGTTCGCGGTGCTTCTTCTTCCGGGTCCAAGGCAAGGGCCAAAGGAAGGAAGAATAAGGCCGCCACCAAACCTAAAGGAGGTGTTAGTAAGGTGGGAGTGAAGGGAAAGAAAAAGATTGCGGTGCCAGTAGTGACAAAGGATGAGTGCTTCCACTGTCATAGGAAAGGGCACTGGAAGAAAGATTGCAAGGCTTGGAATGCCAAGAACCAGGAACCGAAGCAAGCTGTGGCTTCGACTTCAGGCGTGTAATTGAGAATTGTCTGTCAATCAACTCTACTTCCTGGGTATTGGATACCAGATCAGGATCTCATATATGCAATTCATTGCAGGCACTGAGAAACCGTAGAGTGCTGAAGGTTGGTGATATGACCCTCCAGGTTGCTAACGGAGCTAGCGTGGGAGCTGTGTCCGTAGGGGATTATCACCTTGGATTGACGAGTGGACATATTTTGGTTTTGCATAACTGTTTTTGTGTACCTAGTTTAACGTGTAATATCATATCAGTTTCCTTGTTATCAAAAGAAGGTTATGATTTCACGTTTGTAAGCGATGTTGTTAACATCCACCTAAATCTTGGTTTGATTGGGTCCGGTACGCTGGATTACGGTATATATGTCTTAAACCAATTACAGATTTTCAATGTCCAGAACATACTAAAAAGAAAGTATCCAGATTTAAATAAAGCTTTCTTATGGCATTGTAGACTGTGTCACATCAATGAGACAAGGTTAACTAAGTTACATAGAGAAGGATATTTGGATTCGTTCGAATATCAAACTTATCCCACTTGTCAATCATGTCTCAAAGGAAAGATGACAAAGACTCCATTCACTGGACATGGAGCAAGAGCGAGCGAGCTCTTAAGACTCATACACAGCGATGTATGTGGTCCAACGTCTACACATGCAAGAGTTGGTTTTTCCTATTTCATTACTTTTACGGATGATTACTCTAGGTACGGATTCATTTTCTTGATGAAACATAAATCCGAGGCTTTTGAGAAATTCCAAGAGTATAAGAATGAAGTAGAAAACTAAACCGGCAAAAGTATCAAGACACCGAGATCTGATCGAGGAGGTGATTACTTAAGTGCCGAGTTCTTAGGTTACCTAAAAGAGAATGGAATTCTCTCTCAGCTTACTCCTCCATACACTCCACAGCATAACGGTGTATCGGAGAGACGGAATTGAACCCTATTGGATATGGAACGTTCCATGATGAGTAATGCTGAGTTACCGCGATCTTTCTGGGGTTATGCGCTAGAATCAGCTGCATATCTTTTGAACAGGGCTCCTACCAAGACTGTGCCTACCACGCCATATCAGATGTGGAGTGGGAAGAAACCCTATCTTCAGTATCTAAAGATATGGGGATGTCCAGCTTTTGTTAAAAAGCAGCATGCGGACAAACTCGAGGCACGATCAGTACTGTGTAAGTTTGTGGGATATCCAAAGAACTCTAAGGGGTATTACTTCTATTACACAGAGGAACAAAAGGTTTTTGTTTCTGGTAATGCCCATTTTCTAGAACAGCAGTTTTTAGAAAAGGAAACAAGTGGGAGCGAAATAGAACTGGAAGAAATTCCAGAACCACAAACTACTACTGAAAGTTTGGTACAACCAGTAGTTCAAGAAGAACAGGACATTCCCGCACCCCTCCGCAGGAGTAGTAGGCCGACTCATCCTCCTGAGAGATACTACGGTTTTCTCATAGATAGGGATAGAGAGGATTGCATCATTGATGATGATGAACCTACTATCTTCTAGCAGGCCATCCAGAGCGGTGACACGGTACGATGGCTAGATGCAATGCGGACCGAAATGGAGTCCATGTACACCAACAAAGTATGGACTTTGGACTTTGCTCCAAATGGGGTAAAACCCATAGGATGCAAATGGATTTTCAAGAAAAAGATTGGTGTAGATGGACAGGTGGAAACCTATAATGCTAGACTTGTTGCAAAAGGTTTTCGTTAAAGACCTGGTTTGGACTATGACGAAACTTTTTCTCCAGTGGCTAAGCTCAAATCCTTTCGGGTCCTTCTTGCTATTGCCGCCTTCCATGATTATGAGATCCGGCAGATGGGCGTAAAAACGGCTTTTCTAAATGGCAATTTAGAAGAGTACGTCTATATAGATCGGCCAGAAGGCTTCAATCAGAATGGGAGCAGCGGGAAAGTGTGCAAGTTGCTTAAGTACATTTATGGACTAAAGCAGGTATCGCGGAGTTGGAACATCTGTTTTGATGAAATGGTCAAAGAATATGACTTTATCAAAAATCCAGATGAACCATGTATGTATAATAAAATGTAGCACGAACTGTCGTATTCCTCGTCTTGTACGTGGATGACATTCTATTGATAGGAAATGACATTCCTATGCTACAATCTGTCAAAGGATTCTTGTCACACGGGTTCTCCATGAAAGACCTGGGTGATGCCTCTTATATTCTGAGGATCCGGATCTATCGTGATAGATCCAAGAGGATGTTGGGACTTTCGCAATCCTGGTATATCAACACTGTACTGAAAAGATTCAGTATGGAAGATTCTAAGCGCGGTAATTTACCGGCTTGTCACGGAATCACGCTATCCAAAGAGATGTCCCCCAAGACTGATTTGGAAAGGGATCGCATGTTAGTTATACACTACGCTTCTGCGGTAGGCTCTATAATGTATGCGATGTTGTGCACTAGACCAGATGTAGCTTACGCACTAAACGTTGTAAGCATGTATCAGTCAGACCCAGGGGAGAAGCACTGGATAGCAGTAAAGAACATTCTCAAGTACCTGAGAAGAACTAAGGAGATGTTCTTGGTTTACGGCGGAAAAGACCTCAAGATAGAGGCCTTTGCTGATTCCAGCTTCCAGAGTTATAAGGATGACTCCAAATCCATGTCAGTTTATGTCTTTACCCTCAATGGAGGAGCGGTGTGCTGGAAGAGTTCCAAGCAGGACATCGTTGCTGACTCGACGATGGAAGCGGAGTATATTGCTGCTTGCGATGCCGCAAAAGAAGCGGTCTGGATGAAGAAGTTCCTAACAGAACTTCAGGTGGTTCCTACCATTGTTGATCCAATATCGCTGTATTGCGACAACAATGGAGCTATAGCTTTAGCAAAGGAACCCAGGTCCCATCAGAAGTCCAGACATATCTTAAGGCAGTATCACCTGATCAGGGAGATCATAGATCGCCGGGAGATCGAGGTCCGGAGAGTTGCTACAGAGGAGAACACCGCAGATCCATTCATAAAGGCCTTACCTCAGATTCAGTTCGAGAGAATACTCGAGATGATCGGTCTTCGATATGCCAGTACATGGCCCTAGTGTAAGTAGGAGATTGTTAGTGTATATGCCCTAGGGGCCATTATTGTATCATACTGGCTTGTATATTACTTAATGGAAGCTTGGGATATTCACAGTTATATTAACAGTCTTGCTAAATATGGTAGTATGCTATTTGGTTTGTATCTATTTTAATATGTGTGTACGTATTGATAGAGCCCTTAGGATCTTGCTTGACTACCAGCGTTGTGATGGCAGTCATATTAGTGGGGGCTGGGTAGTCTACAAGCACATCCTTTTTCAGGTCCCTAGTCGTAGGATTATCGAGACAGGGCATCGATACTCCGGAGTAGACTAGTGTGTACGCTTCTCATCCCAGTTGGGGAGATGGTCTGTCCCACAGCCATCAGTATGTCGTACTGGAGATAGTATATAGATGCTCGTTGGATTACGGGTATACCGGACAAGACTCGCAGGGAACTGTTGGTTGGTATTATACCCGTCGTCGGTTAACAGTTCCCAGGTGACATGAGTACAGCATAGTCCGCAGACTTGACACTGCTGCTTCACCTCGAGTGTGTTCCCACTGTTCTTAGATTGCTACCCTACCACGTCTCAAAGGAGTCATGCAAACAGGTAGCAGTTGGGTGCAGTCCCGAAGCACTTGGAGGCAGTGGCGGTTAGACAGGATTCGTCTCTCCCGGTGTTGGGAGTTGATATCGCGCTGTGTCTGGAGAGCCATTACGCAAAGTCCCTGGCCAGGGCAAGCAAGATTTACTGGTAGGTTTTCCAGTAGTTTCTCAAGGTGTAATGGGTTTCGCTCCGACAAGACTTATACTGCTTTTAGGGGACTGACGCTTGCGTCCCCTAGGCCCGATATGCGATAGTCCTAGACGAACAGACCAGACTGTACGGAAATTGTCACATCAGGCTCAGTAGGAGTTCGGATGGGTTTCCTCATCGGCCTTATTATCGACATCTACCTGGGAACCGTTACGTACAGCTAGTGCCGCATGCGGTCTGTAGTTAAACCCACTGCCAGCGTAGTAGTCGAGTCTTTAGAGTCCCACACAGAGAGTTTCCCTGCTTCGGGTGAAACGATATAGAGGTCGTATGGTTTTACGACAGGATTCGGACACGCACGTACATTTATGCACGTACGATATTCGGACAGTTTTTACTAGCGGGTTTTGGTTTAAGCCAGATTCTAGTATCGGATTATTGGATTTATACAGTCTAAAGTTTTTCCGTGTTTTCACGGATAGGAGGGGCATTCTCGTAAATTGTCGAGAAGATTCTAGAAGGATGATGACTTGGAGGGCTAAGGTGGCATTTGCATTAATGGATTAATGACTCATTAGATGGATCATTCAAGTGAGTTAATGAAGTATTTATTGCTTAATGACTCACTTGATGATTCATTGCATATATTAAATGAAGCATGGTTGTTCATATCATTTAATTGATTTATTTGATATTCTTTATGCTTCATCATATATTGTAAATGGGAAAGAATTCATATCATTCTCACTCTCACCTTCTCTCTCCTCAAGCTCTCTCTCATCAAACCCTAACCCTAACCTCTCATGTGTTGAGATCAAGGGTTAGCAAGACTTATTAATCCCTAATCCTACTCTATATTCCCTAGGTTACTTTGATTAGCACTTTGAGTAACCTAGTTACCTCAAGTTAGAGGTTAAGCTTGGAGTAGTAGCTCTCGGGTGGATCTTCTATTACAAAGAGGAGGCCGATGAGGAGGTGGTTATCGAGAAGAAGGAGGACTTTGTTTATTAGGTATAATCTTCTTTCATAGTAGCTAATCCCTCCTATGATATTGTTAGTTAAGGTTTGGCAAAGATCCATAAGTTAGTCGATATTTCTTTTAAACAAAATGATATATTTACCTATTCCGCCTCCCTGCACGTAGTGGAGTGTCTAACGTCGACTTACAATGTGGAGTGGGAAGAAACCCTATCTTCAGCATTTGAAGATATGGGGATGTCCATCTTTTGTTAAAAAGCAGCATGCGGACAAACTCGAGACACGATCAGTACAGTGTAAGTTTGTGGGATATCCAAAGAACTCCAAAGGGTATTTCATCTATTACGCAGTAGAATAAAAGGTTTTGCCCATTTTCTAGAACAGCAGTTTATAGAAAAGGAAACAAGTGGGAGCGAAATAGAACTGGAAGAAATTCCAGAACCACAAACTACTACTGAAAGTTTGGTAGAACCAGTAGTTCAAGAAGAACAGGACATTCCCGCACCCCTCCGCAGGAGTAGTAGGCCGTCTCATCCGCCTGAGAGATACTACAGTTTTCTCATAGATGGGGATAGAGAGGATTGCATCATTGATGATGATGAACCTACTAGCTTCCGGCAGGCCATCCAGAGCGGCGACTCGGTACGATGGCTAGATGCAATGCGGACCGAGATGGAGTCCATGTACACCAACAAAGTATGGACTTTGGACTTTGCTCCAGATGGGGTAAAACCCATAGGATGCAAATGGATCTTCAAGAAAAAGATTGGTGTAGATGGACAGGTGGAAACCTATAAGGCTAGACTTGTTACAAAGGGTTTTCGTCAAAGACCTGGTTTGGACTATGACGAAACTTTTTCTCCAGTGGCTATGCTCAAATCCACTCGGGTCCTTCTTGATATTGCCGCCTTCCATGATTATGAGGTCCGGAAGATGGACGTAAAGACGGCTTCTATATGGATCAGTCAGAAGGCTTCAATCCAAGTGGGAGCAGCGGGAAAGTGTGCAAGTTGCTTAAGTCCATTTATGGACTAAAGCAGGCATCGCAGAGTTGGAACATCTGTTTTGATGAAACGGTCAAAGAATATGACTTTATCAAAAATCCAGATGAACCATGTATATATAGTAAAATTTTAGCACGAACTGTCGTACTCCTCATCTTGTACGTGGATGACATTCTATTGATAGGAAATGACATTCCTATGCTACAATTTGCCAATGGACTCTTGTCACACAGGTTCTCCATGAATGACCTGGGTGATGCCTCATACATTCTGGGGATCCGGATCTATTGTGATAGATCCAAGAGAAAGTTGGGACTTTCGCAGTCCAGGTATATCAACACTGTACTGAAAAGATTCAGTATGGAAGATTCTAAGCGCGGTAATTTACCAGCTTGTCACGGAATCACCCTATCCAAAGAGATGTCTCCCAAGACTGATTTGGAAAGGGATCGCATGTCAGTTATACCCTACGCTTCTGCGGTAGGCTCTATAATGTATGCGATGTTTTGCACCAGAACAGATGTAGCTTACGCACTGAGCGTGGTAAGCAGGTATCAGTTAGACCCAGGGGAGAAGCACTGGATAGCGGTAAAGAACATTCTCAAGTACCTAAGAAGAACTAAGGAGATGTTCTTGGTTTACGGTGGAAAAGACCTCAAGATAGAGGCCTTTGCTGATTCCATCTTCCAGAGTGATAAGGATGACTCCAAGTCCATGTCAGGTTATGTCTTTACCCTCAATGAAGGGGCGCTGTGCTGGAAGAGTTCCAAGCAGGACACCGTTGCTGACTCGACGATGGAAGCGGAGTATATTGCTGCTTGCAATACCGCAAAAGAAGCGGTCTGGATGAAGAAGTTCCTAACATAACTTCAGGTGGTTCCTACCATTGTTGATCCAATACCGCTGTATTGCGACAACAACGGAGCTATAGCTTAAGCGAAGGAATCCAGGTCCCATCAAAAGTCCAGACACATCTTAAGGCGGTATCACCTGATCAGGGATATCATAGATCGCCGGGAGATCGAGGTCCGGAGAGTTGCTACAGAGGAGAACACTGCTGATCCATTCACAAATGCCTTACCTCAGATTCAGTTAAAGAGGCTACTCGAGATGATCGGTCTTCGATATGCCAGTACATGGCCATAGTGCAAGTGGGAGATTGTTAGTGTATATGCCCTAGGGGCCATTATTGTATCATACTAGCTTGTATATTACTTAATGGAAGCTTGGGATATTCACAGTTATATTAACAGTCTTGCTAAACATGGTAGTATGCTACTTGGTTTGTATCTATCTTAATATTTGTGTACGTATTGATAGAGCCATTAGGATCTTGCTTGACTACCAGCGTTGTCATGGCAGTCACACTAGTGGGGGCTGGGTAGTCTACAAGCACATCCTTTTTCAGGTCCCTAGTCGTTGGATTATCGAGACAGGGCATCGATACTCCGGAGTAGACTAGTGTGTACGCTTCTCATCCCAGTTGGGGAGTTGGTCTGTCCCACAGCCATTAGTACGTCGTACTGGAGATAGTATGCAGGTGCTCGTTGGGTTATGAGTACACCGGACAGGACTCGCAGGGAACTGTTGGTTGGTATTATACCCGTCGTCAGTTAACAGTTCCCAGGTGACATGAGTACAGCATAGTCCGCACACTTGACACTGCTGCTTCACCTCGAGTGTGTTCCCACTGTTCTTAGATTGCTAACCTACCACGGCTCAAAGGAGTCGTGCAAACAGGTAGCAGTTGGTTGCAGTCCCGAAGCACTTGGAGGCAGTGGCGGTTAGATAGGATTCGTCTCTCCCGGTATTGGGAGTTGATATCGCGCTGTGTCTGGAGTGCCATTACGCAAAGTCCCTGGCCAAGGCAAGCGAGATTTACTGGTAGGTTTTCCAATAGTTTCTCAAGGTGTAATGGGCTTCGCTCTGACACGACTTATACCCCTTTTAGGGGACTGACGCTTGCCGCCTCCTTAGGCCCGATATGCGATAGTCCTAGACGAACAGACCAGACTATATGGAAATTGTCATATCAGGCTCAGTAGGAGTTCGGATGGGTTTCCTCATCGGCCTTCTTATCGACATCTACCTGGGGACCGTTACGTACAGCTAGTGCCGCATGCGATCTATGGTTAAACCCACTGCCAGCGTAGTAGTCAAGTCTTTAGAGTCCCACACAGAAAGTTTCCCTGCTTCGGGCGAAACGATATAGAGGTCGTGTGGTTTTACGACAGGGTTCGGACATGCACGTGCATTTATGCACGTACGATGTTCAGATAGTTTTTACTAGCGGGCTTTGGTTTAAGACAGATTCTAGTATCGGATTTTTGGATTTATACAGTCTAAAGTATTTCCGTGTTTTCACGGATAGGAGGGGCGTTCTCATAATTTGTCGAGAAGCTTCTAGAAGTTTGATGACATAGAGGCTAAGGTGGCATTTGCATTAATTGGTTTAATGAGTCGTGGTGTGATTCATCCATGAAGTTAATGATGCATTTATGATTTAAATGATTCATGAGATGAATCACTATGTGATTTAATGAAGCATGATGACATATTATTATTTGTTATTCATTTAATAATATGATATGCTTCATATATTCACAATGATTTCATTATTCCAAAAGGATTCTCACTCTCACCTTCTCTCTCCTCAAGCGCTCTCTCTCTCTCTTCAAACCCTAACCCTAACCTCTCATGTGTTGAGATCAAGGGTTAGCAAGACTTATTGATCCATAATCCCACTCTATATTCCCTTGGTTGCTTTGATTAGCACTTTGAGTAACCTAGTTACCTCATGTTGGATGTCAAGCTTGGAGTAGTAGCTCTTGGGTAGATCTTCTATTACAAAGAGGAGGCCGACGAGGAGGTGGTCATCGAGAAGAAGAAGGACTTGGTTCATTAGGTATAATCTTCTTTCATAGTAGCTAATCCTTCCTATGATGTTGTTAGTTAAGGTTTGGCAAAGATCCGTAAGTTAGTCGATATTTGTTTCAAACAAAATGATTGTTTTACCTATTCTGCCTCCCCGCAACTCGTGGGGTGTCTAACGTCGACTTACAATCTCTTTGGAGAGGGTGATTCCATGACAAGTCGGTGGATTACCGCGCTTTGAATCTTCCATACTAAATCTTTTCAGTAAGGTGTCGATGTATCTTGACTGCGAAAGTCCCAATATTCGTTTAGATCTATCACGATAGATCTGGATCCTCAGAATATAGGAGGCATCACCCAGGTCCTTCATGGAGAACCTTTGTGACAAGAATCCTTTGACTGATTGTAGCATAGGAATGTCATTTCCTATCAAGAGAATGTCATCTACGTACAAGACGAGGAATACCGTAATTCTTGCTACAATTTTACTATAGATGCATGGTTCATCTGGATATTTGATAAAATCAAATTCCTTGACCGTCTCATCAAAATAGATATTCCAACTCCGCAATGCCTGCTTTAATCCATAAATGGATCTAAGCAACTTGCACACTCTTCCACTGCTCCCACTCTCTATAAAACCCTCTGGCTGATCTATATAAACACACTCTTCCAAATTTCCATTCAGAAAAATGGTCTTTACGTCCATCTTCCAAATTTCATAATCGTGGAAGGCAACAATGGCAAGAAGGATCCGAATGGATTTGAGCATAACCACTGGAGAAAAGGTTTCATCATAGTCCAAACCAGGTCTTTGACGAAAACCTTTTACAAAAAGTCTAGCTTTATAGGTTTCAACCTGTCCATCTACACCAATCTTATTTCTGAAGATCCATTTGCAGCCTACGGGTTTTACCCCTTCTAGAGTAATGTCCAAAGTCCATACTTTGTTGATGTACATAGACTCCATTTCGGTCCGCATTGCATCCAGCCATTTTACCGAGTATCTGCTCCTAATAGCTTGCTGGAAACTAGTTGGCTCATCATCGTCGATGATGCAATCATCTCTATGCCCGTCTATGAAAAAACTGTAGTATCTCTCGAGCAGATGAGACTGCCTACTAGTCCTGCGGGGTGGCGTGGGGATGTCTGGTTCTTTTGATACTTCTGGTTCCACCATGGTTTCAGTAATAGCTTGTGGTTCTGGAATTTCTTCCAGTTCTATTGCGCTCCCACTTATTTCTTTTTCAAAAAATTGATTTTCCAAAAAGCGGGCATGCCAAGAAACAAAAACCTTTTGTTCCTCCACGTAATAGAAAAGATACCCCCTAGAGTTCTTTGGGTATCCCACAAACTTATACAGTACTGAGCATGCATCGAGCTTGTCCACATGCTGCTTTTTTACAAAAGCTAGACATCCCCATATTCTTAGATACTTAAGATAGGGTTTCTTCCCACTCCACATATGATATGGTGTGGTAGGCACTGACTTAGTAGGAATCTTGTTCAAAAGATATGTAGCTGATTTTAGTGCATAACCCCAGAAAGATCGCGGTAACTCAGTATTACTCATCATGGAACGTACCATATCTAATAAGGTTCAGTTCTGCCTTTCCGATATACTGTTGTGTTAAGGTGTGTATGAAGGAGTAACCTGAGAGAGAATTCCATTCTCTTTTAAGTAATCCAGGAACTCGGCACTTAAGTATTCACCACCTCAATCAGATCTAAGTGTCTTGATACTTTTGCATGTTTGTTTTTCCACTTCGTTCTTATATTCCTGGAATTTCTTAAAGGCCTCGAATTTATGTTTCATTAAGAATACATGTCCATATCTTAAGAAATCATCCATAAAAGTAATGAAGTAAGAATAACCACTTCTTGCATGTGTAGACATTGGACCACATACGTCGTTGTGTATGAGTCCCAAGAGCTCGCTTGCTCTTATCCTGTGTCCAGTGAACGGAGTCTTTGTTATCTTTCCTTTGAGACATGATTGACAAGTTGCATAAGACTGATATTCAAACGGATCCAAATATCTCTCTTTATGTAACTTCGTCAACCGTGTTTCATTGATGTGACCCAGTCTGCAATGCTATAAGAAAGCCTAATTTAATTCTGGAGACTTTCTTTTGAGTATGTTCTGGACATTGAAAACCTAAGCTTGATTTAATATGTATATACCTTTATCTAGTATACCTGACCCAATCAAACTATGATTAAAGTGGATGTGGACGACATCGCTTACAAATGTAAAATCATAACCTTTTTTAGATAGTAAAGATACAGAGATGATATTACATGTCAAACTAGGTACACACAAACAGTTACAAAATCAAAATCTGCCCACTTGTCAATCCTAGGTAATATTCCCCTACGGATACAGCATCCACGCTCATTCCGTTAGCAACCCTGAGAGTCATATCACCTACCTTGATAACCCTACGATTTCTCAGAGCCTGTAATGAATTACAGATATGAGATCCTGATCCAGTATCTAGTACCCAGGAAGTAGAGTTAATTGACAGACAGTTTTCAATCATAAACACACCTGAAGCCGAAGCCACAACGAGCTTCAAATCCTGGTTTCAGGCTTTCCAAGCCCTTCAGTCCTTCTTCCAATGGCCTTTTCTGTGACAATAAAAAAAACCACATTCCCTGCTGTCGGCCCTGAAACTTTTGCCATGCCCATTCCCTCTACCTTACTAACACCGCCTTTCGGCTTGGTGGAGGCCTTCTTCTTCTTCCCCTTGGCTTTCGCCTTGGATCTAGAGGTGGAATGTTCCCCAATAAGCAGAGCGGGCGTCTTCCTGTTTTTCTGTAGGGTGCCCTCTGCACTCCTCAACATGTTGAGGAGTTCTAAAAGTGAAACTTCCTTACCCTGAATATTGAAATTCAAGATAAACTGGGCGTAGGTAGAAAGGAGGGACTGTAAAATTAAGTAAGTATATAACTCGTTCTCCAACGTGGTCCAAAGGTCCGCGAGCTCTTCAATGTAGCTAATCATCTTAAGGACGTAGTCCCCTATATATAACCCGATAACCAACCCGCCTAAAACAATGTTTTCGAGGTCTCATATCTTGCGATACGAGATTGATCTCCATATAATTCATTGGTACGAAGGAAGATGGAAGCTAATTCAATCTTGTCGTGCCGCCTCTGGTGTTCATTATCCATTGAGGCTAGCACGAAGCACTTGGCTTTCGCACTGTCTATTTCCCATGTTTTACGGATTTCAACATCCGTGATTGTGGAATCTGGACCTGGGACGGCGGGAGCTTTGGTAGTAAGAAGGTAGCCTAACTTATCATTGGGGTAATGGCCATCTGGACATTCTTTAGCCAATCTTTATAGTTTGGCCCAGTCAATTTACTTCTATCTAGCAGTAACTTAAGCCCGGTCATTTTGGTCGCTGCAATTAGGAGAGAGAGAAGAAACACTAAGCATGATACTCTTGCAAGTTTAGATTGGTTATTAGTTTATCTAAACAGGATGGCTCCCACTGTTTCTCGAATCCTCCTTCAAACCATAAAAGAAGAATTAGTCAGGATTAATCTCACCGTACAATTCTTGCTTAACCTTTCGGCTAGGATAGTGTCGATACTTCAATGGAGGTTTTAGAATGCTTTCGCGAAGTTCTTTAATTAAATAATCTCTTTTCCCTGGAGGCGTAGCCTCGCTAATTCTTTCTAGACACCTACTTGGTTTATAGCATTGATTGCAAAGTGAAAAATCTCCCAAAGAGTAGCAGATACTCATAGTAGGATCTGGATCCAAATATCATCGTATGGCAACCTTGAAAGAATCCTACCAAAATCATCACATTCCAAATCGTATGCAACACTAGCAAGTTTCATTTTCCTTAGAAATTCCCGAT